>OU015761.1:67744771-67824203 GCA_907173295.1 Fagus sylvatica | reverse complement strand
AAGAAAACTAACTTTTCAACCCATGGTAATTGTCCTTTATTTTTAGCATAGTAGAGTTCTATTTAGGGTGGGTTTGGGTTAGCTGTTTGAAAAAGTGCGGTTTTAAAATCACGATTTTGAAAACACGATTTTGAAAATCACAATTAAGCGTTTGGCAAAACTAATGAAAAAGTGTTGTTTCTGTCAATTGAGCGTTTGGTTAATTTTAATCTAAAACTGCTGTTTCGGGTACAAATGACCAAAAAGGACTTAATTATACTGTTAAGTTATAGTGCAATTTTTCAAATGCTTACAAATTGTAACAATAATAACAATATTTTGTTGCTAAATATAAAAATGATAATAATAATAATATACTAAAAATGATAAAAAAAAATCCATTAAAATTGTTCACACCCAATAAAATCCATATTAACTAATAATTTTAAGAAGAAGAAAAAAATACCAACCAATACATAAAAAATAGGAATAGTACAAATATTTTTTATAACCCGCAAATGGACCGAGCTATGTTGTCACGAATAACTTTCATCTCATCGTGATGTATATTCTCCATGCTTTCTTGATTACTACCATACTCACCTCCTTCATCAGCATTGCTTCCCAATTCATCCCACTTAAATCCCTCATCTTCCCTATCATGTATTCTAATAAAATTATGCAAGACACAAGTAGCAACTACAATATTTCTTTCGTCCTCAATGTTATAAGATGGCATTTGCCTCAAAATTCTCCATTTATTCTTCCACACTCCAAAAGTTCGCTCAATTGCACTTCTAAGTGACGAGTGAACATAGTTGAACCTTTCTTCTATCTTATTTCCTCGACCAGCTCGCCGAAAATCTGGAAGATGATATTTCTCCCCTTTATATGGTGTCAAATATCCGTTCCTTAAGGGGTATCCAGCATCAACCAAATAATATTTTCCTATACCAAAAAACATAAAAAAAAAAATAAATAATATATAAAAAAAAAAAAAATGAGATATATGCATAAACAATATCCATTCATTTCTAAGATATAAATTATTATATACCTGGTGGTGGTTTTGGAAAGTTGACAAAGTCCGTACGGATAGCATCTAAGAAAATATGTGTATCATGTGCCGCACTTTCCCATCCAGCCATAACTAATATAAAAAGTAAATCAAAATCATATGCTGCCATCACATTTTGAGTTGGTACACCCTTTCTTCCCAAGTATGGAACTTTTTTGTCCTCTCCAATCACTACTTGGATATGTGTACCGTCAATGACACCAATATAAGACAAATCATAGACACTCAATAAATATTCCTAATAATGATCTCATGAAATTTAAAAAATATTATGGAATGAATGAAATGTACCTTAAAATGTGGCCAATATAATTGATTATTTTGTATATGACTTGGAACGACACTAAAAGTCGGGTCAGAAGGTTTGAGCATATCCATTGACATTTGATTAAGGCACTTCAAAACTTTGTGAAAATGTCTATGTATAGTCTCACCAGAATGTTGGAATCTATCTTGAACCAATCTGTTACATGTTCCGTGTCCAAGTATCCTCAAACATATAGCTACTGACTCTTCCAGTCTAATATGCCTTGTATGTCGAAGTCCATACGTATGTTGTAAAACATTATACAGTTGAAAGAAAACATACGGCTTCATTCTAAAATTCTGATAACATGTTTTTCCTTTACTAGTCATACAATGAATTAACCACCTATAACCAGTTTCTTCGGAATTTCTACAAGGCTGTTTTTCAATGTAGTTAATATAATACTGCACAGCTGCTTGACATCCGGCAACAACAAGTTCATTTATTTTATCATCATTATCATCAACATTGTCATGCTCATCATCACTATTATTGACATAATCATCATAATCCATCTGGTTACACCTAAACAATAATAATAATAAAAAAATTAAATAAAGCACAATAAAAAATCCATAATTAATAGCTTAAATAGATTATTCAAACATCCCAACAAGTTCTAACATATACCTTAACAAACACATTGTTCAAAAGATAAAACAATAAATTATGAAGAACCTTAAAGAATTTTTTTTCCTACAAACTTCTCACTTGCTAATCAAGTGGTGAAGTAGTGCCTCCCTAATAACTCTGCTTCATCTTTCAAAAATTTAAGTTGTAAATGTGGTTCTCCCATAACAACAAACATCTCTCTCTTCTCTCGTTTCTGAAAAATACGGGCCGCCATGAGGTAAAGATCTGAACCCTTCTCAGCGCCATCCAAGGTGCACACACGTTCCATGACATCACGAATGCTACTACGCGGTTCCATCAAACTAGCTGAATTCCTTAGCTCCACAGCCTCGCAGATACGACTAAGTTGGTGTGTCAACATTGTTGCTGCTCCTCCTTTCTTCCCTTTACCATGTAAGGATGAAATCGATACTCGCTTCTTTCCTTTGTCTTGGGTTAGTTGTGTAAGACTAGGTGTCTCAACTTCATCATCATCAACTAGAGAAGATAAATCACTAGATGCGTCACCTAACCCCTCCTTAGGTGTCTCTAAATCAGAAGGTAACACACATGAAGAGGGGGCCCATGCTAAATTTCTAGTGGCTACAGTATCCTTAAACATAATATCTAATAAGTTAGCATTATCCAATCCCTTTTCCCGAAATTTTGCAGCCTCAGGGACCTCCTACAAGTTTAAACGCTTTTATTAATATCTAAAAAGTATCATAGTTAAGTCAACTAATAAAACATACATATAATGGTTATAAACATACCGTTAACTTCCTCTCCCACCACTCATCGGTTGCAGTTATTGTTCCTTTGGTTGCATCCCATCCCAATCCAGTTTCACTTCCCTTCAACTTGTTCCAAGCTACCCAATCTTTCTTCAATGTATCCCATTTGTGTTTAAATTTTATCCTTGGATATTCCTTACCAGTATTCTTCTTAAAATTAGCTTCTATATTCCTCCAACCTGGTTTGTTAAAGTGGGTAGTGGGTCGATTACCCTTGAATACCTCATCCACACAAGCTTCACAAAAGATTGTAATCTGTTTTGGTGTCCATAGAGCTCTAAGATTTGAGTTATTTTGTGATGGTTTAGGGTTGGGATTCAAGGTCTCATTTTGCTTACTCATCTACACAAAGAACAACCAAGAACAACTAATGTTAAAAGACCAAGCCAATATTTTATTTCATATTTATGTAAAATAATTATTTAAAAAATGCACTATGAATTTTTATTACTGGAACATATTTTTGTTGCTATCAAACAACCAAAGAAATATTTGGTACAAACAAAACTTGAAAGAAAAAAAATAGACACAATTACACTAACAATGACCAAAAAGTTCTCATGCCTCCTTTGCTTCAGTGATCAGATCAACAATATACCTAACTAGAGGTTATACTGAACACTGAAATCTGTGGACATAATAAAGTCCTCTAGGTGACCAATTCATCACTTTCTACAGAGAAGGCCAATCTACCTCAGCTACTTCCACAGTCAAATGATTTTTCTGATGACAAAACCCTTCTTGCATGCATGATGAATCACACATTAGCTTTACTTATCAAAGAAATGTAGAAATCAAACATAGTGAGTGAAAATTACAGAACAACTACATATATATGTATAGAGAACATCAGAAACAAAAAACAGACTTGTTAAGATATGCTCCAATTTTTGACAGGAGACTTTTGGATCCAGCGAAAATCAAGAAACAGAATACATATTTTTCATCAATAAAAAGCTCAACAACTTTCTCATTAGCAGCACTAATATTACACTACATGGAAAATGGAATTTTTTACCGTTAAATCAATTTGCATATGGTTTCAGTTTGTGGAAGCAGATAAACTTGGTTGCATATGCAGAGAAAGTTCAATATAAATCAGTTCTTTGAAGTAAAGAAAAAATGACAATCCAAGTGAAATTGGTAACAAAAACACAGAAAATGATGTGCAAAATTGAAGTCATGAACATTCAGTGGAAGTGGCTAAAGTAGAAAAGAAAATAAGATGTTCTTTGTTCCTTCCAAAGATTGTAACAGAACTGTGTATTAATTTTGTTTGTTTGTTTAAACCCACTTGATTAAGTAGGTCCAAAGAATCTATATGCCATAATGGTAGATAGTTGGATAATTGATTTGAGTAGGTCCAAACTCCAAAGAATTGATGTGCTATGATAAATATTTTGATAATTACATAAAAAAAAAAAATTGTACAAAAGCTTCAAACCACATAAATATCCTTTTGATATTTTGCTTAACGACCAGTCAACCCTTTGAAATCAACCTAAGCTAGGATTTACAATCAATGGAGTCCAACCCTTGTATTGCCCCAAAAGTAAAATAAAAGTCCAATTCTATCTCCGAATTCAAACCAGAAAAGCATTGGCCCATTGATCACGTCGCTATTTCCTAATCATGACTTACAACATGCAGAATGGCACACTAATCATGATTTGGTACGTAATCTCAAATTTAATTCAAATCCAATAAGAACATGAAAAACCCACAATTCAGTTGAATGACAAACCCTAATCTATCAAATTTAAAAACAGAGACAATCATATCAATAGAAAAGCTAATAAATAAACTACCCAAAAGAAACCCCTTAATGAAAGCCATAAAAAACCATTAATGAAAGCCACAATGAATCAGACATTCACAACAACATATGAAACAAAACATTGATATATGTTACCCCAGAAGATGATGATAAAGACCAAGGACACTTACCAGAGATTTGGAGTGTGAATGAGACGAGAAGACAACCGGCAGCAAGCAGCAGCAGCAGCAGAGGCGAAGCAGAGTTTCTCTCTTGAAGCAGAGGTGAAGCGAAGAGAAGACAAATTCAGCTTTTATACTTGGGTAATTTTAACCTTTGGTGAGGGTATTTGTGGTAAATCACCCTTTATAAAATGCGGAAGTTTTCTCAAATGTGTGTTCCGCAAACCTCAATTTTTTTAATAAAAGCGCGTATTTGAAATCACACCCCCTGGGCTTCAGTTTCAAAACGTGCGTTCTCAAAATTCTCAAATTAAATACCGTGGGGCCAAACAAATACATATTCACGTTTTGTGTTAAAAAGTCACGTTATTGGAGAGAAAACGTGGGGCCAAACCCACTCTTATTGCTTTAGGACGTTCGATGAAGTTGTATAAATTTCTCTTTAGTTCTCAAAAAGTAAAATCATTTGAAAAATATTTGTATTTTTCAAAAAAAAAAAAAAAATTGTACTCTTCTAGACTTTTGGGAGATTGAGTTTTCTCGAAAAACCTATACCTAGAGGTCAGGATTTCCTCAATTAAATCCATCACTTTCTTTTAATTCTGTTATTCAGCAATCAATTCTATTTCTTTATTCTTCCAAAAATTGTGAACTTATTAAATTATTAATCCCAAACAAAAGTACAAATAAAACCACAAATTTTTTTTACTAATCCTACAACATAATGTCACAAACACATAATTGAGTTTCAACAAAACAAAAGGCTACTGGCTATCAAAAGTGCAAAAACAAATCTCTAATCCTTAATCCCAATATTCAGAAATCACCTTACAATGAGAAGTTGTTTCCTTGAGTCGAATCATGATAATTATAAAGCACCATAATTGAGGTTACATTTTATTTCATTTTATTTTTATATAATTCAAGCTAAAAACATAATATAACCTTGATTTTGCATTAAAAAAAAATTAAAAATTTGACCTTTATTTTTTTTTTTAATATTTAATAGTAAGTGGGCAACCAAAATTGGGATGGGTTTGGGCAATCCAAAACTCGGAACTGGCCCTGGATACAACCAATAAACAATTTCACACAGCCTATTCTACGTACGACAACTTGGTTGATTTTCCAATTTAAATTGTATTATAGATATTTATTAGTTCCACCATAAGATGGAATAAAGATAATTCACTAAAATCGTAAAAATAATTTCTAAAATCAACCATGTTTAACTTATTTTCTTCTTGTGAACAGTATAGGCTGAATTGAAAATCCAAAATAAAAAAAAATGGCATTCAGCATTTGTTTCCAAATTAGATTTTTTTTCTCCATAATTATAATCTATTATTCAAGCAAATAGATTTCTCTCTCTTTAATTTTATGACAATATCAATAATAATCAATTAGAGCTACATTTAGCAAATAGAAACTATATATATCAATGGCCTTAGAGGAAAACTGTGCCACTTGAAAACAAAAAAAAAAAGTCCCAAAATTAAAAGAGAAAACTGTGCCAATTAAAAGGTAGTTTATAAAATGTTAAAGGCGAAAAAATAATAAAAAATAAATAAAACTTGACGACATTACAAATTTACAACTGTTTTTTGGGACTTAGATATTAAAAGTAAGTACGGTGACTGTGACTGTGACACGTCGGGGAAGTGCATGGTTAGCATGGATGCTGTGTGACTGTGACACGCCCAGGGGCTAGCCCAACCTGGCAGGTGTCTGAAATAATTGAAGATTATTCATATACTTGGGCCATGAGTTAAGAAAGTGGGCTTTGAGGTCTTCTTTTGTGGGCTGTAATCTCCATAGAGTGTTTTTATGTGGGCTAATTAATAAAGGCCTAAGGGAAGAATGCTGTCTTTAGGGGTGGGCAAAAACCCGCCCAACCCGACCCGGCCGACCTGACCACCCGACCGCCCGCCCGCTCACACATATATGGACGGATACGGTTTAGGATATTTATATTTTCCGGATTTCGGGCGGGCTACGGATATTATGTTTTTAGTCGGGTGGTTACCCGACCCGCCCGACCAAATAAGTAAACATATTGAAAATAAAATAGAACCTATTGCCCGACTCCCTTTCTCACACCCTCTCCTCAGTTACTCGGTCACCAGTCACCACAACCTCACCGGCTCTTTCTCCCTCCTTCACTCTCAACTTTCTCCCTCTCTTTCATCGTCACAGGCTCACGGCAGCTTTCTAAGCTCTCTCTTCTCTCGGCGTTCCAGATCTCGGCGTTTGCTCGGCATTTCAGATCTCGGGGTTCTAGATCTCGGCGTTTGATTGGGGTTCCAGATCTCGGCGTTTGCTTGGGGTTCCACATCTCAGCGTTTGCTCGGCGTTTCAGATCTCGGCGTTCTAGATCTCGGCGTTTGATTGGGGTTGGGCAAGATCTCACCGGATCTGGTGAGATCTCGTTAGATCTAGCGAGATCCTCGCCAATCCGGTGAGATCTCGTCTGATCTAGCGAGATCCTCGCCGGATTTTGGTTAGATCTCGTCGTTTTTTGCCACGGCACCACCGTCTCCTCCAACCAAAGAAAACCCGACCAACCCGATCGTACTCGCCCCCTAAAACCATCAACCGACCCGCCCGAGCCGACCACCTTAACGGATGGTCAACGGGTTTAAGCTTTGCAAACCCGACTCTGTCGGGTAGGACAAAAAATAACCCCCAAACCCGAACCGCCCGACCCGAGCCCACCCCTAGCTGTCTTGTACTTGTCAAAATTGAAATACAATAGTAATGGCGGAACTTGACTATCCAAATAGCTTGGAATCTGTCAAAGTTTAATTAGTATTTTTTGGTGTTTTTAATAGATATATTTACGGTCTAAAGTCTCACTCACACAACTATTGAATTATCATAAATAACTAAATAAATAATTAAAAAAAAAAAATCAAATTACTAACATGTCATGACATATGTACTGAATAAGAATAACCCATCACTTTTATTGACACAAAAGACAATAGGAATGCTAAGTCACTTCTTCTAGTACACCAATAAACAAGAATGACTAATAGGTGAACATAGGAAGAATGATTTTATGTAATATGTTACGCACAACGTTACAACCTCTCACATGGGATTGCTTTGGTGAGTGGGTGTGAGATTTGTGTATTTGGTTTAATCTAGGAGAGCTTATGGTCTCTATATAAATGTTTTGGGGGAAACAAGCGATAGTTTGAGAGAGAGAGAGAGAATAGTGTTTAATCTTTTTTTTCAATTTTTAGAGTTTGTCAAATAAAAAAATTGTTATTTTCTAATTTTGAAAATGGTGAAAAATGAAAAACTAAATTATGTTTTTTTTTTTAACACTTAACAATGGAAACCAATTAGATGAAGCTTGACGGAGGATGTGAATTAAAACAAAATTAAATTTCAAATACTGAATTAAAACGGTTAAAATTTAGAGGACTAAATTGAAATTTTATCAAACTGAGAGGTTCTAATTTATAATTTAGCCTTTCACTTTTCTTTTTTTTTTTCTTTTTTCTTTTTATTGCCGGTGTTAATGTCAAACGGGGATTATTTCCTCTTTATTGGAAAGCAAAAGAAACAGCAGCTCAATAGCATTTGCTTTAACCTTAGTCTCAATTAAATTATTGTATAATTTTATTATTAAACAGATTCGTGAATATTCCAAAAGGCGTGAAGATTATTCATCAATACTCAATAAAGTCAGATAAATCATAAAATATATATCAACGGACAAGCAATTGCATATACATTGAAAATTCACTTAAATAAATAAACTATCTTGTACAATTTTCATAGCTATGAAAAACTCGGAAGAGAGAGAGAGATAGAGATCCACTTTGCTAGTGGTTCGTTTGGATAAATGAATTGAAAAGGAAGAATTTAGATTTCAATCTTTAATTTAAATGATTTGAGTAACGTATGAAATGATAAACATTTATGAAGGATTTGACCTTTATTTATATATGATTTTAAAATCTATAATATCACAAGTGTTTATCTTTGAGCAAAATCTCCAAATTTCACATCTTGTTCGTTTGGATAAATGAATTTATAATGAAGAATTTGGATTTCAATTCTAGTTTAAATGACTTGAATAATGTATGAAATTATAAAAAACAAATTCTACTAATAAAATTTATGAAAGAATTTGTGCTTTATTAATATGTGGATTTCAAATGATTATGTGTAAGATATCATTTCAAATCCATAATATCATAAGTGTTTTTCTTTAAGCAAAATCTTCAAATTTCACATCATGATATGTTATAAAGTTATATCACACAATTTATACTAGTAATTGTTCTCCAAATTTCTTGATTTTAAATCTCAAATCCAAAGCAACCTATAAAATTTTAAACAAAATAAATTTAACTCCAAAATATCAGAGAAATAGGAGAAATTGATATGCTTATAATAATAGCATAAAAACATGGATAAAAGTAATAATAGCATATAAAACCATATATCACTTACAATGCCATCTGCTTTAAGCCTTTAACCAAAGTTTCTAGATAAAATACCACTCTAAATAAGCTCCCCCCGTCTTCAAAGATCATCTAGATCTGCTGCGAACACATTCTGTGCTTGTTGTTGCAATCCACGAAACCCCATTTGACCGATTGTTGAAGCGAGGCTAGGGGTTATTGGAAGGCGGAGGAGTACTCTTTTGCAGTGATCCTAGCACTGGGGGTGCAGAACTGTGAGTACTTGTTGTTAAGGCAGGAATATAGGAGCTTGGATTTGGTGCAGATGGAGGGACTAACAACTGGTTTTTGCTCATCAAATTTTGGACTTCTTTATGGACGATTGTGCCAGCCTCATGTCCTGGCATGGTTATAACAAAAAGCACAGCTGTGACTATGAGAAGCATAATTAGAAGCCTCATTTTTAGAAGTAAGAGCAATCTGAAGAAAGAGAGATAGTTAAGAGGAGCATGTGTTTTATTTATAATAAAGGGAACCAAAGCACGAAACCATAGTTTGGTAGCTAAGGTTTTCATCCCTTCAGTCGCGGCGATGAGTGGTGGCCAATAATAAATCGAACTTTGCCGACATCAATAGACGGACAGCGTCAAAAGTTGTGGTAACAAAACATATATACCAACTTTATGACCCGTGGCAAGGAGGTGGCGAGCCAGTTTGTTTGGCATTGAGGTACACGTGTTATGATTTAGGTTGCATGGATACAGTATCAGGTACAATACAGGTATGAGTACATGGATACATCATTTCTTAAAAAACCTATGGTACAATACCTCGGGGATACAACAATTAATTAATTAAATAATATTTTATAGGTAAATTTTGAACATAAATTATGTTTATTTTAGGTTTTAAAATTAAGTGACAACATTAAAAAGCTTGAAAACATATCGAAAATTAATTTAAAGACAATAATAAATAGCAAGCAAGTACATGACACCCATAAAATGTTGTCTCAAGTACAAAATAAGAGTTAAGATAAACTAAACGCATCGGGTACGTATCAGATACGGGTACGATATCGGGTACTAGTACAGATACGTGTGTTAAAATAAAGTACTCGTACATCCTAAGTCATGATCAAGACACCAATGAGGAGTATCATCATTGCGAATAATTTTTGTTCTTACAATTGGATCCCTTCAGTCGTAGCATTACATTGTATGGAACTTTATCACTCTTATTCTTATCATGTAAATTAATATATTGATGGAGCGTTTCTATCTGAAAATTAAATGAGGATATTTACGCCATTAATCACGGCGCACGGGATGACTTATCAAAAATTAGGACAAGTGTTGTCCTAGTTTGTGTGACATTGCTTATAATTGTTCCCCCTTCATTACCATTTACCCAGATAAAAGTCTTAATGCAAAGAAATTTGGATATTGTTGACCTACCAGACAAGATTTTATTCTCTTACTAAATCTATGGCCATTTGAGGTCCTGTTTTCTAGACTTTTGAATATTTTTTCTAGACTGCTAATAATTAAAATCTATTGGAAAATAATCACATGGGTCCGAACACTCCTTTGGCTCACTAACCCTATAAGATAACAGCTTTTACAAATAGTCAAATATTATCATGAACTTTCTTGATGCCCACGGTTACCGCAAATCAATTATACAGATAACATGAACTTTCTTATTTTCACTGCGTATTGTACTAAGATTAACACCGTTTTAGTGTTTTACACATTTGAATTATTTTTAAAGTTTAGAAGACACTTGTGACTTCTTCTTTTTTGGTACGTACCTAATTAATTGTACCCACCATGACCATGAGAGCAAAAAGCAACAAAATTTTGTATTCTTAGCTGGAAATTTTATGAATTTTATTGACTATATCACGAAGAGGCTTACGACAACATACTGGCTCTCTTCACTATAATATGTTTATATAACATCTCAAGTAGGGTTATGTTTAATTCTAGATAATTCTAACAAAGGTCGATGAACTAGCCAACATAGTAATTCCTAAAATTAAGGAATTGTAGTTCCTTAATCATAACTTAGGAGATACAGTCGATGAACTAGCTAATTCACAAATCACAATTGATTGTTAATCAATTTTCACAATAATAGGGATGCTACAATATTTTCTTTAATTTATCAACAATCATACATTGAACTATCCCCACTAAATATGCAAGGACCCACATCCATTGAACGGCTACGATTTTCCACGGCCTGCACATGGCGTGTCGCTTTTGGATTTTGGAAACACTTTTTTTATCGTTAAAAAGACAATTGTCTTTCTTTAACTTTTGTGCTTTGGTGAGCCATGGCTAAGGGTGACAGTCTTAGATTATAGCCAAATTAACTGGAATATTACTACGTCGTATTATTCCAAAATCCGTACACACTGTTTCAAAGAGGCTGAAAGATAAACCCAAATTCACATAATTACATACATATATAATCCATACAATATATATATATAAAAGTACTACTTTTTCTGTATCTCTATATTAAAGAACCAGCATATGATTGAATTATAAGAATTTTGTTATTTAGTTCAATTTAATATATATATATATATTAATTGAACTAAATAACAAAATTCTTTTAAATCAATCATATGCTGGTTCTTTAATATAGAGATACAGAAAAAGTAGTACTGAACAACGTATAATGATCAAGGCTAGGGGATGAAGGTGTTATTGTGGCTTGTTGTTGAAGGGTATACTGGATTTGGTTTAGATGGAGGAACATAACTCTTAAGTAGCTGTCGGCGAAGAAATGGAGAGACGACGTTGTTAAAGCGATCACTTGGGAAGGCCTTTTGGGTGGTAGCTGAAGAAAGGACGTGTATGTCTAACAAATTCTGCTTTTCTTCAGGGAGGACTCTGCAGCAAGCCTCGGGTGCAAGCAGGCTCATAATTAGAAACAGCACTGTTAGGATCACTACAAGAAGCATATTGAACTTGACCATGTTATGCAATCTAAACTGAAAGGGGTTCTTAATGGACAGAGATAAGAGAGGATTTGAGGACAGATGACTCAAGAACAATTTGATAAGTGTATTATGTATAAATGTATGTCATAGGGTACGTTGTTATATACAACAAGAAAAGCTTACGTATAAATGTATGTCATAGGGTACGTTGTTATATACAACAAGAAAAAGCTTACCCATGCGCCACATGGGGTAGAAGACAAAGGGAAATGATTTGTCCTAGTAGACAATGAGACGGTCTGTTATCTTTTTTTTCCAATGGATGTAACACTCAGACCTGATGTTGACAATATTGTGACACTTAGCATGGAAGGATTACGTTTCATATTCATGTAAAATGGTATAATGAATATAAGCTCACAATACATATTCACGTGAAATAATGTCATGAATATAAACTCTTCTCTTAGAAAAAAAAAAAAAAATTTTAAAAATAAAAATAAAAGGGAGAAGTATGCATCTCTCTTTAAAAATTAAAATTAATAAATTAGTCTCAACTCAAAATTCTGGGGTTTATGTGAAAGGTTTATCTACAAATACATACGAAATTCTTACAATACATACAAAATTATTTAAGAGGTTAATCTAAAATATTCGAAATATAATTAGGAAGACATTTCAAATATTACACATGGTTTATTAGGCATGTTGTCTGATATTTATTTTTCAATTAGATGGGGTTTATGTGAAAGGTTTATCTTCAATACATACAAAATTCTTTAAGAGGTTAATCTAAAATATTTGCAATAAAACTAGGAAAACATTTCAAATATCACACATGGTTTATGAGGCATATTGTTTGATATAGCCCATTATCTTCGTATATGAGAATTCACAAATTCAACTTTGTATGTGAATCTAATCATTTAACCATTATTCTAACAAAAGCCAGCATATCTCTTTTTTTATATATATCATAAAAGAATCCGTCTTCATGTAACAACTGTCAATAATTTTTGGAGAATCAAGCTCTTCCATAGTTTCATTGAATAGAGTCTATTATAATGATTTTTGTTCTTCATTTTCTAGGAAAAATTTGTTTCATGTAAAATTAGATTTAAATTTTTGTATTGTTATTATTATTTTTTTTTAACAGAAAGGGACAATGTGGGTTACGTCTGCTAAAGGTTTTAACTATAGATGGGTAAATTGATACTTTTCAAATCACAGGCTGGTAAAGCGTCACACGGTCAAACCACATAGGGGTTCACTGTAATTATCCCTTTATACTATGTTTTTTTTAATAAAGTAGTAGAAATTTATTGAAACCAAATAGGAACAACCAAAATACAGGGAAACTAAACAGCAAACATTACAAAAAATATTGAATCTCAATTGGTGGTTCCTCAAACCAAACTCTAGGACTTTGGAAAGAAGAACCCAACTGAGCCAGACCCAATGCAGCCACATTACCCCCCTGCATACTAGAAGACATGGTAAAACACCTAAAAGTTTGAATCAAACCCCACACATCCTCAGCCCACATGGACTCAACAGAATCTTCTAGCTGACTCAAAGACACAACATCTAAAAATCGCACTTGTGGACCTTCAAAAATATATAATAATATATATATACTAGTCGTAAACCCGTGCGAGGTACGGAAAAATTACTTAAAATGAAATCTAAAAAATTATTGATCTAAATATGATTTTTTCTGTCTTTTTATATTTTGTCTAAATATGAAAATTGATAATTATTAAAAGATTTATTATTATTGTGTTTAGATATAGAATATATTATAGTATTAGGCATTTATTATGATTGTGTTTATATATATGGAACAATATGTTATTTCTATTAAAGAAAATATAATGTGTCAACATTCTAATGAGATGTTTAATTATAGAATAAAACTGAAATTCAATTCAAAAATATATATTAAAATAATGAGGTGTAAAATTGTAAGAGCAGCTCATGTGACACAATATTATGAGGTCAAAATTGTGAGAGCAGCTTATGTGGCGCAATATTATGAGATCAACCAAAAGTAAAAAAAGTTTTGGTTTTACATTATAATATATATATATATATATATATATATATATTAGAGAAATGTTATTTTATGCTAATTTTATGTCATATTATTTTGTTTCAAATGAGAGAGAGAAAAAAAATTACAGTTAATCTTATTACATGATCATAATGTGCAGCATTAAATCCAAAATGAGATAGACATAGAACTTCCGTTTTAGTTGATCATAGAATACATCTAAATGCCTTGTCTCTTAGAAAATTGTTGGACGTGGAGGAATATGGTCCCTAAGTCCGCCCAATGTGTAGCACTAGTCATAAGACCTTGAACAGCGTTCAATGAGATGACCAAGAAAAAAAAGATATGAAAACAACCTTAGGATGATTTATTTCACTATAAGATGGAATAAATATAATCCACTTTTGAGTGTGTGTTTGGATATGCCTTTAGTTGATTATGTATTGCTTATTTGTTGAAAATTTATTAAAGTATGATAATATCTTAAAAAAAAAAAAGTGTTTTAATAAGTTAAACATTTAAAAGAAAAAATTGATGATAAATAAACTCATAAAAGGACTAGAAGCCCGTAATCTTTTGATGAATCCTTTTACTTCTTGATGAGTTGTCTTCCAGTGAATAAAAGCATCCATTCCAAGAAAAAATTAGCAAATGTAAAGTAGTAACAGAAAGAATTTGGAAGAGAGCATAGCTAGTAAATAGATCATAAGGTGGTATGGGCTCAATGTTTGACTCCTGGGTTTTTCTCAGCTGCAAGGCCATATGGCATTTGATTCTTTCTAATATCTATTTTCTTACCGCTTATAGAGAAAAGGGAGATGAGAGGGAGGTAAAGATACTAATTTCTGTTCGGATCAAGATCCTCTAGAGTTCTTAGGGTACTCTACCATATAGAGTTCTCTAAATCCTAACCTTTATTTTTATTATAAATGGTTCAGATTATGTTACGTCATCTTTTCACTAACAAAACCCCTAACATATTGATGTTAATGGATAAGTGTTAACATATTTTAGGGATTTTGTTAGTGAAATGATGACATGGCATAATCTGAACCATTTATTATAAAAAGAAATGTTAGAATTTAGAGAACTCTAGGTAGTAGAATACCTAGGAATTCTAAAAAATCCTAATCCTTTTTGTTTTTGTTTTTTGTCTGCACGTTTAACGAGAAAGAGAGAGTAAAATAATTGTTATAAATAATTATTTTTAATATCTTTTTATTTTTTTAACCATTAGATCTTTTAGAAATCAATAATGTAAAAAATGTGTAACTCTCTTGAAGTTACATCAGGTGTATATATATAGAGAGGGAGATAGGTTCAAGTTACACCTGGTGTAACTTTATAAAAATTACTCCATTGATTGACCATTGATATCTAATTGATCTAACGGTTTAAAAAAAATATCATTTATTAACTTCATTTATAACATATTTTACTCTCTTTCTCATTTATAGCATCTCTCTCATCCCTTATCTCCTCCTTGCATCTCTTTTTCTCAGATTGAGATTCTATGCAATTGATATTACATGCAATACCAATTGAGTAGTTGAGATTGAAAGTCAACTTCTTAACTTTCAATCTCAACCACTTAATAAAAAATTATTAAAAAATTCATAACTTTCATACAATACTTTTTGAGTATTGCATGAGATCTCAATCCCTCTCTCTCTCTCTGCTAGTTTCTCTCTCTCACAGTTGGTTATGTGCATAACTTTACTCTGTTTGTCTTCAAGAAGAGATTCCAAATGCCAGTTACTTGGAGCAGTATCGCCAATGGGTTTAAGAAAAAGGGTTTCTTTTTTGCCCAAGCTTATGGATATTGATTGGGAGCAATATCATAAAAAATAAAATAAAATAAAGTTATTACGGATGAAAATTTTGCCGAGAGGCGGAGGAATTTCAATCTATAATACATTGAAGGTTCTGTGGTTACACTTACAACGATTGGGTGCAGGTGGATGAATGAGGACCGTTTTGTTTATTGTCTAAAGTTACAAAGTTTTAAAGTTTTAAACGAGTGACCGTTCAATTAAGAAGCTCTTCCTTTTTTTATTTTTTTGATTGTTAAAGATGTGGGTGGGCGTAGCCAAGGCAAGCCTGGCTGGGCTATAGCCCAGTCAATGTTTGTTTTTTTCTTTTTTTTTTTACTTATATTTTTTTTATAAAAAAAAAAAATTACCTAAATAGCCCAAGTCAAGATTTTTTTTTTTGCAATTAGCCCACCCTAAAAAATTTTTCTGCCTCCGCCCCTGTGTGGGTCACATGCAATTTATTTAGAATTCGTGATATATATTTTTCAACCGAAAATGAAAGTATATTTATGATTTTGATCATTTTCGGTTGTATTTTTTTTTGCCATTGCTGCAACTGTTGTAGATGAAGCTCTAAAATCACATTGTCCTCTCCTCTGGTATTCAATAGTACCAATTCTCATATTTGATTCAAAAGAGGTCATTCTCATCTCCTTCGCTAAAACATGCTTGCGATAACTGTCTTGATTTTCGTGGATATACTTTTCTATATCTTCAGAATTTGACTCCGCCATCAGAAAATTATTGGTCTCTAGTTTTTGATTTTCTATGACATCTTCTAACTCCTGAAGAACAGAAACTAGCTCATTCCTGGGTGTTTCTTTGCTTCAAGGCCAATATGGCTTCTATATTTTTATTTTTATATTTGTATGTCTGGGCACGTTTAGCAAAGAGGAGAGAGAAAAAAAATTGTTATAAATGATGTTTGCTGAGGTGGAAGTTAATAAATGAGTGGTGTATTTTAGACCATTTGATTTCTAATAGATCAATGGTCTAAAAAATGTGTAAGTCTTATAAAGTTACATCAGGTATAACTTGAACCCATCTTTTATATATATATATATATATATATATATAAAATCACGAATCAATATCTGAAAAAAAATCAATTTGAAAGATACATGTGACATGCTCAAGATCAAGGCCATGCGACATGTGTTGCGTATCATCTTTTTGAAGATTTGTGTTCCTAGTCATGGAAACATGTTGTGCAAATCCTACAGAGCCTACAGAGCGTGATTTAGCAAGTAGGGGTCAATAAAAAAAGAAATATTAATTAATCAAAAGTCCAACTGATCACCACGTCTGTATTGTAGATAAGGATCCTCTTCATTTCAAATCTTCATTTAAAGATGTAGATTAAATATTATAGATCTAACGGTGTACAAATTGTAACATCATTTAAAATTTTAAATGACGTGGTAGTATATACACTCTTGAATCCATAACATATAATCTCAATCATGAAATAGATAAATGGAGAGGTTTCCAAATAAAGAGAATCATATTCCATGTTGTGCGGCACTTGGCAATTGGTTTAGTCCATCATCAACGCTTCTATTTTATTCAAACACCTGAGAAAGGTCGATTTCTTCAAAAAAATTTACTTTTAGATTTAGTGTTTTCTTTTTTCTTGTTTCTTTTTCGTGCTTGTTATCTACTCAACTTCTTTTTCCTGGGCTACTCTAGCTATCTACTTTTTCTATTGTAAAATATACTTTATAGTAAAGGATTCACATATGATGGCCGTTCCTATTCCTTTGCAACATGTTACATGTAGTCTTAGACGTGTAGGGTCGAATTCAATGTTTTAGGTATTTTACTGTGGCATCTAGTCTAGCATAGTCTAACTTGGCTGCGTTGGCTACCGCTGAGTTGGGGTCCTCTTTTCAACTTTGTTACGTGCATGGATATTTGGAGGTCCCACATATAGTCAATAGTAGGTGCATGCATATTGGAGTAGGATTTGGCATAGACGAATATTTGGATATCGAGTTTATAACTAGCTTGTCCAACATGACCAAGACAACAAAATTGTATTCAGAGCAACAAAATTGTATTCAGGTAAAGCCCTGAACAAAAATAAAAAAGGCCCTCTTTTCAATTTATATAGTAAAAAAAAATTATTTAAAAAAAAAAAAAAAACACGATGGTTATAGCCTAATTCAACCATGATCAGGTATTATCGTTCTTTAAATTGCATTATCGTTCTTTAAATGTCCTAATTCACCTAGAAATTATGTGGAAACATGATCAGGTATTCATGATTATAGCCTTATACACTTTAATTTGTAGCAAATCATACATGACAAGCCATCTCACAAAATAGTATAACTTCGGCAACATATATATACAAAAACAAACTATGACTAAGGCAATGCAAAATTTTGTACAAGATTTTGAAAAGTAATTTAATTAGGCAAGTGCCGCGCAAACGCAGGCCCCCACTAGCACAAATTATAACTATGTTATAATGCTCCTTCCATTTCCAATGCAGCATGCCTCTCGGACTTCTTTTTATTATTCGAGGTGTGGGACTTGAGGTCATTGCAGAATGCAAAATATTGACCATAGACATGACATGATGCCAGCCATTGAAGACGATTAAAAGGTAAACTATTAAATTGGTTTAACTTTTATATGCGAAAAGATTCCCAGTGGCCATCATTATTACTTCTATAGAGTATATATTGTTGACAATGATGATTTGAACCTTGATTCTGTTAATAATAAATGATAGCCAATATCACTTGTAATTGATTAAATACAATTTATTTATTTGGTCGGAATCGCAAATTAGGTTCTAGTATAAATGGGAAGGAAGAGGGCAAATTAACACTGAGATTTACGTGGTTAGGCCATAATTCTTACATCCACGAAAAAAAATCTATTCAGAAGAGCTATTATTCATGTAAATTTTTCCTGTACCATAATTCTTACAACATGTAGTCTTAGATCACTGGCCATCATGAGAAAAAGAAGAGGGAAGTTGCAACTCAAGCCCTTAATTTGAGCAGGTAGAGCTAGCCTAATCTAGTGGTAAATGGAAAAGAATTCCAGCTAAAGAAGCTAGTCAACGACATAGACATGGTGATGTAGAATATTGTTGGGCTTCCTTGCTCAATTTGTCCCCACAATAATCAAGGTGGGTGTACAATACCCGTAAGGCCGTAACCCACATGAGAAAAGAAAAAGAGTTTTGTTTAAGTGGGTAAACTAGTAATTTTAATTGTGGGGTAAAATAGAAATAATTTATTAATTTTAGAAGTTTCTAGAAATAAAAATAAATAAATTGTAACCCTAACAATATTAGGTTATAAATAGAGTTATAAATTTTATTAAATACCTACATACACCCATTGACGGAAAGATTTTCAAGGACTTCAAGGAGAATCAAATTGAAGAAAAATTTTGAGGTAAAAATCTTGAATAAACTCCTTTCTTTTAGATTTAAAATTTTAATTATCATAGAGATTTATATGTATGAACCGGAATTAGTTAGGAATAGGTAGCAAGATCTAGATTGATGTATTTATAGGAATCAACTTTAACTTTAGGAATGAAATCATCATTCTTGGATTTATTGGGTTTCAATCTTTCTAATAAAGAGATTAGTGTGAATCAGGTTCAAGAGAAAAAGAAAAGAAAAGAAAAGAAAGAAAGGCTGCATTGGATTACTTGAAGAGCAAAAGAAATTGTTATGATGTTAAGGTTATCAAAAGCATTTTGTTAGCATGCGGCACCGGTCTATCAATTCGTGAGAAAAATAACTAAAGAAAAAGAAACAAGATAAAAAAGAGGTTATACGCCTACTAATAGGCTAACGTATAGAGCCAATATTAGGCTCTTGAAGAATGAATTGTGAAGTATGTTAGGCCTTCTGAATGTAGTACTTGAGAGAAGAAATAAAATAAAATAGTAATGAGAAAGGAACATGTTAGGTTTTAATTTCGTACATTGACAGTAAATAGCATTATTATTTATGTCAATTAATGTATTTTGATCACCATACAATTGATTTAGAAATTGATTTGTGAATTGTGAAAAGAAGAGATATAGAGTATTACAAGATCCCTTGTTTGCTAGAGGTAAGTAACTTTTTTTTATTACTAGTTATATTTTGCTAAAACTTCTCTATTTTATTTATTAAATATTCATTTGTATTTCAGTGCAGATTATTATTTTAATTATTTTAGATACATTGATTTAAAGAAAATAATTAGAGTTTTGTCTTTTTGAAATATTATAAATGTATTTGATTTAGTTGGTTATTTAGAAAATTTTGTGTCTTCAACTCGGATTAAGCATTTTTGAATTTTGTGAAAAGAACCAAATATTTATTTTGAACTATGCTTTTATTGAATATAATCTTTTGATATTGACTAAAATGAAATTGAATCTGAAAAAAATCTGAACCATTTAACTATACTTTGGACCCAGCCAATGGGGGTTATACATTGGCACAAAAACTAGTTTCTTCTGGGATTTACCACCGGTCTATGTGTGGTTCTGGGCCTAGTCACAGGAATATAGCGTGACCATAGTCATAATATCTTACTTAAACATTTGAAATCTAATTGATTGCATTATTTTAAGTAAATTGAGACTTTTTGTGTTTTGAACTCATTGTAATTTATATATAATTTTCTGCTGCACTGTGTTATATTTTCTTAAGTTTATGAGATTTATCTTTTGAAAATTTATCTATTTTATTTGAATAAATGTTTGATACATCTTTTTCAACTATGGTTAGTTACTGAGCCTTCCAACTCACCCCCATTTTTTTCCCATTTCAGATTCTGAGGATTAGCTAACTCGAACATTGCGAAGGAGTTGTGTGGGAAAGACTACTAGGCATGATTAATATTAGTATTTCTTATTTGTTGTTTAGGATTTTATGAAAGGCTTTTGTTTATTAGGATTTGGATTAGCAATGCATGGATTTCATTCATTTGAACTTATTAGTTAGTATGTTAATTTGGAGATTTTATATCAAGAATATTATTATTAGAATTTGTTAGTAATGCCTGACACACCTGTAAGGCACACTTCATGAGTGTGTGACTGTTGTCACATGTCGAACTCATGCTTTGGAGATTTATTAATTGTTTATTATTTAAGGTAGTTCATTTATTAATTTCAGCAAAAAGTGTCAAGCACATGCAATTGCTTTGTCCGTTTATGGTTACATGGCTACTTTTTTTTGGGAGAAGAGATGGTTTACATGACTTAATTATTGATATCACAAATCTTCAAGATTTCACTCTCCAATGATACTATTAATTAATTTATGGCTTGGGAATTTCTAATTGTTAAGCTATTGTCTTTACTTTTTGGGGTAATTATTAGGTACTCCGGGAGTACATTAAATGTGTACTCCCTCTTTTCATAGAAGTTGTAGGTCCCGTTAATTAAATTCATGATAGGACCCACCACTTCTGTGAGAGGAGGGAGTACACATTTAATGTACTCCCGGAGTACCTAATAATTTTCCTACTTTTTGTGTGGATTCTAGAGTATCTAGCTTAATTAGTTGCGTACCTTTTTTTTTTAAGGTAGATAACAAATTGGAATAGTATTGCAACCCATGCAGTACATTTTGGTATTGTATGAAATCTCAATATCTTCAACATTAGATGTTGGATCATCAGAAGTAAGACCTATGTACTCTCTAGTTGGGCAATATAGGGCTCAAGAGCTCATTTAAGTTGCGTTTGAATTTAAATGTAAGTATTTAGAATTCAAGAGTTATTGTACATATAAATTAACAACACGTGATGATTTAAGTTTTGGAGATAAAAATACTTGTTATATTATGGATTTAAAATGACATCTTACAACTAATCATTTTTCCACAATTTAATAAAACTCATATCTATCCATAAATTTAATCAATAGATTCTCTCTCTCTCTCTCTCTCTCTCCTTTCTTTTTTTGAAACTATATATTCTAGTAATTTAAACTAAAAATCCAAAACCAAATATTTTCTCTATGCTTCCTATTATTTTACACCTTATTATTTTAATATATATTTTCTACTTGAATTCAAATTTTATTCTAAAATTAAACATTCTATTAAAATCTTGACATATCATATTTTTTTTAATAGAAAGAATTATTGTTCCATATAAATACAAACACAATCATAACAAAAGATCTAATACAAAATATATTTTATATATAAACATAACAATAATAAATTTCTTTTAATAATTATCAATTTTTATATTTAGACAAAATAAAACAGAGAAAAAATCATATTATATTAAACTTATCCACTAGTTATCTAAGTATTTCCTAATCTAAAGCGCTTTAGGATTTCACTATCGTTGACATTAAGAGAGAGAGAGAGAGAGAAAAAAAATAGAGCTTTAGGACTTCTCCTATCTCTCTCCTCAAGCTTTCGATAAGGGCGCCACCGCTTATGTTATTCATATCTTTCCTTAACTTCTAAAGTTGAAAACAATAAAATAATTTGTAATGCAATACCTAACCTAGCTAGCCAGTTATTACTTCATATCTAAAGTTTTCTTTGAATCTAAAGCGCTTTAGGATTTCACTTCAAGATTGACATTGAAAAAAAAAAAAAAAAAAAAAAAAAAAAAAGGAGCTTTAGGACTTCTCCTATCTCTCTCCTCAAGCTTTTGATAAGGGCACCACCGCTTATCTTATTCATATCTTTCCTTAACTTCTAAAGTTGAAAACAATAAAATAATTTGTAATGCAATACCTAACCTAGCTAGCCAGTTATTACTTCATATCATGCCATGGAAAGCCTGTTGTCTTTTAGCAAGTGAATATAAGTCAAAAGCATTAATGTTGAACTCTTCTTAAATTGCGAATAAATCAGGATGAATGTACTTGAAAAAGTGAGTGTTACAAAAACAGCTTTAGGTATTGCACGTCCACTACAATCGAAAGTATTTTTAGGGAAAGTGAAATTAAAAAATGCAATGCATGGGAATAGATCTAGAAAGAATCTTTGATAGATTATTTTATGATTTTGATAAATAATTTAAAATAACTAGAATATGTAGCTAAAGGCTAACTATTCTGAATAAAAATCATCAGCAGCTGAGAAACACTTGATAGGAAATCTATTTTAAAGGATAGTCAAGAGTAATAATGGGCTTATATATATATATATATATATATATATATATATATATATATATATATATATATATATATATATATAATCTATACTATAATGTAAAACCGAAGTTTTTTTACTTTTGGTTGACCTCATCATGTTGCGCCACATAAGCTTTTGAAATCTCACAATTTTACACCTCATTATTTTAATATATATTTTCTAATTGAATTTAAATTTTATTCTATTATTAAACCTTCCATTAGAATTTTGATACATCATATTTTCTTTAATATAAGAATATATTATTCCATATATAAAACACAATCATAATTAATGTCTAATACTAAAATATATTCCATATATAAACACAATATAAATATCTTTTAATAATAATCATAATTATCAATTTTCATCAAGATTTTTAGAATTCCTTTTTTTTCTTATGTATTTCATTTAATTTTGTTGCTGGACAATGGAGAAAGATGGATAGATTTGTTATAATGAAACCATGTGAGCTTGAAATGAGTTATGAAAATTATTTAGGTTTGATCATATAATCATGTGCCCATGTATTTATTTGTCCTTCTTCTTATTTTAAGTATCCTTTATTTTATTTTTGGATGGAAACATGATCCATATTGTAAATATAAACATGAATCGTGTTTTATAAAAATTGGACTATATTCAACTTATGCTGAAAGAAAAAGTACATTATATTAAATTTTAATTATCCTTATGATAAATACTTTCTTAGTTATTTTTTTAAACAAAAAAATCTATCCTAAATTCGATTCGTAAAGTTTCTTTATAGATCTTGCCTATAATATTTCCACTTGATTTTATTAGATAACTGCTAGAAAACAAGAATAAATTGTTATCGAATTCTTTTGTTTTTTTCAGACACTTTTTTATAGTGCGATATATTCCAATAGCTTTTCACTTTCTTTTTTTGGAGCATTAATTTCATATATACTAATTTAATAGTGGTGTCCAACGACATTTTATTCTATTTTATGTACATTTGCAAGACTTATCATCGGGTAATGGATTCTTTCTGAATCCTTGGTACCTCTAATATATACGGCTAATTACACCTTATAATAATTAAGTAAAAACCTTAAGATCAAAAGTTTTTAATTAACCTTACAATTACAATTTTTTAATTACCAAGAGCATGGGGTGTAGAAAAAAAATAAATAAAAGATTCATACTATTTAATTTAATTTAATTTTTTTTATATAAATAATACTATTTAATTATTATTATGTTGAACTTGAGCCACATTATACATGTAATTTCAATAACAAAAATAAATGTATAAATAGTGGTGCCTTTTTATGTGGTAAGTTGCAACTCTCACACTTTGTTCCTTGTTTCCATTACTTAGTTGGTTTAATTGGTTATCTGCATTGCAAAGCCTAGCTAACTAGATTATTAATTGGCATGCAATGTTTTTTCATTGATACTTTCGGTATATATCGATTTGGATACTCCTTTCTGATCTATATGAGCATGGAGTGTTCAATTTTTTTATTTATTTTTCTGGAAAAGGGCATATTGAATTGAAACTTGTACTTATTTTCAATTTCTAAAGATATCATTATTGTAGGACCGCCTTATAGAGTTCCATGCTAATTTTTCCCATAATGATTTTAAATTATTAAACTTATTCTTCTTTTAAGGTAGCAATTATGACTTGGGGGATTTAAGCAATATATATATATATAACTAGATTTCTTATAATTTTTTGTCAAAATTTTTGTTTAAAGCATTAGAATTGCTGAGAATGTATTGGAAAAAGAAAAGAAAGTAAAATTTTGGAATAATGTCATTGTTTAGAACCTGTTAATGCCAAAAATAAAATATCAAAAGAAGATCCTAGCAGCGGTGAAGTCTAAATTATAAGAATGCAAAAATGCATTTTGTTTATTTTCTTACATTTGGTTTCATCAATGTCTTTGGTCTTTGCTTTTATAGGGAAAATTATAAAATACTTCGGGAGTACATTAAATGCGTACTCTCTGCTCTCAAATGAATAATGGGTCTTACCATGAATTTAATTAACGAGACTCACCACTTATGTGAAAAGAGAGAGTACGCATTTTATATACTCTGGGAGTGTTCTAAAATTACCTCTTTTATATAGAGGGCCAATGTTATGAGGTTAAGGGAAAAACATATTCTAACCAGAAGTCTTTGAAAATCATAATTTCTTGGCCATGCAAATTCCTATTTCATGGTGACATCATTGATGACGTCTCATGTTCCCATGCATGATTGTTTTTGGACATAGGATGTCATAAAATTGCGTACTGTTTATATAAGCAAAGGATGCAAATTGTCCAGTGAAGAGTGAAACTCTTAGTAATATTAATTGGTTTACTTTATATGAAAAGTCGGAGTTTTACGCTCACCTCCTCTCCATTGATATAATTGTCAAATTAAAAAATAAAAAATAAAATGTATGCAAGCTATCTAAAACAGAGAAGAGTAAGGCTGCTATATAAAGAACTAGAATCGGAAAGCTATAGGAAGGATTTCAACTTTGGAAAAAGTAGAAATATCAGCTAATGGCCACCCTTTAATATATCAATATGGCAAAGTTCGCTTTTCAGGCCAATTTTTGGTGTAATTATATATTCAGTGCAATATAACCTAAATACATAATGCCAAGGATCATAACATGGTAATTTAGTCACTTTGTAACTCTGTTTTGTAATAAAATTACAGCATTCCAAGCGTTTCTGGTAGTTCTCTTTCTAAAAGATTTCCCTCTTAGCTCATAGTTTAAGCTGGTCATTGAATAATACAGCTCCTAACCAGGAAAAATATGCAAGTCAAGCACAGGTATATATGTTTGTTGGAACATATTTTAATATTAACTTAATTGATGAATTAAACGTGAGTTTCATGAGATTGATGAGTTTTAAAATGAAGAATTGGTGTTTTGAAAAAAAACAAACTGAATTAATCTGATATATACGTGGATTATCTAAGAATTGGTGGTAGCTGTTGTACTTCAGTACTTGTATAATATTATATAGAGAAGCAAAAAGTGTTCGAGGTTTAAGCCAACCTTTACGACCCCCTACCATCCTCTCGTTTAATATAAAAAGTTAAAGAGAAAGGGAAGGCAGTTCCACTGTAAGCCATGTTTGGAGTGTTCTTGACTATCCATTTGGAGTGTTCCTAATATTTTATAATTTTAAACTTGCTTCCTCCTTTACAGCGACTCAGCTTTCCATGCATACCTTCACATGCACTTTCTCGCCGAAACCCTAGTTTCCTTGTCCACCTTTTGTATCAAATTAATTACCACAAGTATGAAAGGTTATGATCCTTTATATAATTCTATGCCGGGCCTTGAATGAGCTTAACATTCTTGTTCTCTACCTATAATTAACAAGCTGGAGACTCACTCTATAAGTACTCTAGGCAATTTTTTGAAATAATATATACCGAAGACAAATATTTTAAAATGAGTACGTAGTTTGCAAAGTCTGGGAATAGCTTGCCCATATATGTATTATCCAAAAAAGAAAAAAGCTTGCCCATATATATATATATATATATAGTATAGTACATTTTCACCAAATTTAACTGGCACTTTATTACAAATTCTCAGGTATTAATGATTGAATAGGATTAGCATGATCTTATGTATGTGATATCAAAATTACTTCTTTGATCCTTGGCATGAGCTAATAATGCTAATATTTTAATCATCACATCAAACTAATGCGAACTCTCCCAGAAGTAATGCTCAACATTCCATTAATCTTTTGGTATCTTTCAATCTATTGTGCTCCACCTAATTCCCAATTGAGCCTCTCTTCAGTCTTCAGTACATTATAACCTAAAATTGCATATGGCCGATGTTCATGACTTGGCATTTATGTGTCTCTTCTCACTAGTCAATAACAAAATACAATTATAAAATGGCTGAGGGTTTAACCTTATCCGAAACTCTAAATTTATTCTCAATTGACCAAAATGCTATTTTAGTAATGATCTGTTGATAAATTACGTGGTTCTCACATTTCCATGCATATAGAAATTTCCACTCAAATAGAGGGCATTTTTCAATCTTTAATAGAATTGTTGATATTCCATTTTAGTTCATATTTCTTTTTTAAATAAAACTATTGCATTAGTGCATTTCATTAACTTAATGGAGAACCATTACATCCATTTTACTTATTTAGACTTTAGAGTTTAATCTACAACCCTTCTACTTCGTTCAAAACGGTTCCTTACAGATGGTCACTATCATATTTCTTATAATCAATAGTGTAGTAAGAAAATTCATTCAACAAGGTTATTCAGTTCACAGTAGAACCATCATTGGCCTTCATTTGCTAAAGAAGTTTTACGAATTACATAAATGGAAATAATTTGTGCAGATCCTTATTACAAATATAACCTGCACATGTCTAGATTTTTTATTATATTGCCCAGATTTTGTAAAAGTATATCTTAAGTGTGCATTATAGATGTGCACAAATCATGACCCTTATATGAATAAGTCAATAGCAATTGAATTTGTGCAAACAATGAATAAGCATTTAGCCAAAAAAAGATAGACATATCACATGTGACTAGGAATTCGTACCAAAGGAAAATGGAGGCACATGCACAATCTTATCGTGGACAACAGTAAAAATTTCTCTTTACTTGGCTTTTCAAAAGAATGGTAACAAACTATTAATGTCCTCAAATTTTATTTTTAGATATAATTTAACATTATTTTTAGATGTAATTTAACATGAACAAGTTGTCTCCCAATAACTATTGTTACAAAAATGACTTCTTTTCTTTTTCCTTTTTATTTTTATTTTTATTTTATTTTATTTTTATTTTTTTATGATAATTGCCTTATCCGCTCGAGTTGCAATGGAGTCCATAGAAGGGCAAGAATTTGGAAGGATAATGTTATGTTGTTTTCAATAAAATCTCTATCACATGACACTATAAAATTTTTATTTTATTTTATATCCTATGTATATATCTTAGATTGTTAATATATATATATATATTTTTAAATGTATGAGCAATTTGATAGAAAAGTAATCCAACAAGACCTATTAAGGCAACTCAACAACAATCTCTAGGAACTTGAGTGAGACAACTTTATATTAGAATTCTAAGTTCATAGTTCTCCAATGTTTATTATGGTACCAGTATTTGGAGCTCTTTGATAACAATGATGCAAACTTATATCAACACACAGGAGAAATAGGAGAGGGAAAGAAAGATACAGAAGAAATTAGAAAATTGTAAATAAAATTACAATCGATACCAAAATTTTTATAAAAAGAAAAAAATACTAACTCATAACAGTTCCATTATCTAAAAAAGGCAAAAGAAGGATGAGTAGTCTAAATCCATCACCCTTACAAAACAATCGAAAGGCCTTCCTTCTTGGGAGGAATCATCACATTCTTGTTTCCAGGGAATGCATTACGAGAGATGTCTACCAGGGCCTTGAAACTATATGGTTCATGCATTGACAGTTCTGACAAAACCTTCCTGTTCAGTTGGATGTTCTCTTTCATTAGCCCATGCATGAAGTTGCCATAATTAACCTGATAAACACAAACACATCAAAATCTCACCTGAAAACTTATACAATAAAAACAATGTCTACAAATATATTCAAATACGTGAAAAAAAAAATAGATAAAAGAATTTGTCTTATGCAGGTAAGAAGGGCAAGATATGCATTCGCGCTAACAGTGGAGAACCAATTTGATGTTATTTCTCATGTGAAAATTAAACTTTTCTCAAGCTCATTAAGGTAAGGGAAACATCCATTGATATAAATTCCATGAAAGAACTAAAACCAAAAAGAGAACCATAACCATACAAAACATATAACATCAGTACACCAAGTCTACTGGTATTTCCCCTGCATGTACAATGAGATCCTTGTGCATATGACTTTACCAATCGCTTACAGCTAGTCCTAAGCCAAGATAGAAGAGAAGGTTGCAGTAGGTTGACGGACAACATAAAATTTAGTTATTGTATTATGAATGGATCTACTACAGATATGAATTGGAGGATCCCCTACTAGAGATGCACTGCATCGGACCCCAAATGTAGTGAAAAGTGTGCGAGGGTTAGCTACTAGCTAGGGTGGAAAAAAGAGATAAGAACAAGAAAATAAGAATGGGACAAATTCTAACCGTCACCATCTAGAATTTGCCTGAAATGCTTAGGTGTTTTTGGAATCACCACCAAACATAGAGAAACATTCTCTAATCATAAATTCTTTTATTCAAATTGCACTGCTCAAAACATTTCCTAGACTTTTTTTTTTCCTTATAGGGCTTTCAAGAATACATCAAAATGAAAGTCTCAATCAAGAAAAATACATCCCATGAAATCCTCAACAATATTAAAACTAAATTTCAAAATTCAAAAATGAAATATGGAAAGTAAAAAATTCTGAAATAAAATTGATTGTGCACCTGGCATCATTACAACCATAGAGATTGAATGTATACCTTAACACAGAGCAGTCCAAATTAAATCTACTACCTTTTCAGCCATTTAAAAACACTGGCAACATTCTGATACATCATAGGCAGTGACCAGATGAAAATGAGATTTTTTTTTTTATCAGTAAAATGGGTATATTAAGAAAACATCTTCCCTCCTTGTGCACGAAGCATGCACACAGAGGAGTCAAAAGTTACAGAGTAATAGAAATAGAAGGAAGAGTGGAAGTAACAGAACATAAGGATGTGACAAATTCATCCAGGGAAGTAACCGAGGTAAAACCCCAAGCCCTGGAGAACTCAAACAACAACCCAGAAAATGACGCAATAATCTGACTCTTTGATCTCTCCTCATACCTAACAATTGTAGGGATTCCCAAGCAGCACCCTTTATATTCTGCATGATAAATAGTGAAATACCATTCCAGTGACTTCCTTGTTAAATCATTTTGTGTTCAACATCATCAGTCTATCAACTTGAGGGCTACAAAACCTATCTCCTAATCATTTATTTTCCAACCTCTTCATTTCCTAACTCTTAATACATACAACAACACTAGCCCATCTTGGGAAATCAAAAAGATCTCTTGATTTCTCATATCTCAACATGTACATCTCTTTCAATACAACTATATGAAAATATTCTGCCTGGCCCAACAAAAGGCTGTATTCATTACCCATCTTTTAACGTATAAATTAACTAACACTATAACACTAGCTCATATACTTTTTTTTTTTTTGGATAATTAAAAAGATATAAACAACACTAGCTCATATACTGTGGTTAGCTCCCAATAAGCTGCAATCCACATAATCACATATGTCCCATTTTAGCCTATAAAGGAAAAACTATTTGGTTTATCCACAATACAGTGCAGACAACTTTCTTTGTTCCACAATGTTTTACCACTTAATTAAATAGCAAATAGTGATATATGCCAGTTCAAAATGAAATTGTTAAGTCTTCAAGTTTCACTAATCTAGGAAACAAGATTTCCCAAAAACAATATTAGATAAAAACAAGGTGAGCAGGTAAGAAAGCACAGGAAATAGTAGCAGAAAAAGGCTGTACTTGGTGGGCGTGGAAAAAAGGTCAGAAAGGGGTTCTAAAACTTTCCCTCAATTTTAAATAGTTTGATACAATCCCACCATAAATAGCTACCCAATTGAAAATACATAATCATTCCACACATTTTCAACCAAAATCCCAATTATTTTCAATGCACCAAATTGAACCAATCAAACATATCCAGAAGCTCAATGCTAACAGTACTCAATAAACCAAAACATTCATTTGCAAACAAAATACAAGTACCCAAAAAAAGAAAACAACCAATAGAGCCAATGAATGGGAAATGAAAAGAAAGAAAGAAAGGAAAAACATACACCATGTTGACGGGTGCCAGCGTTGATGCGCTGGATCCAGAGAGAGCGCATGTCACGCTTCTTGTTGCGGCGATCTCTGTAGGAGTACTGCAATGCCTTCTCCACTCTCTCTCTGGCTATCCTTATGCAGTTCTTGGCCCTGCCCCTGAACCCCTTTGCTAGCTTGAATACCTTATCCTTGTGCATCTTTCTTTCTTTCTTCGCTCTGCCTATTCATACAAACAAACATATAGCCAACTCAATATCATGGTTCAATCATCCATTGTTGAATCCAATGAATGAATTTTATCAATATAGAAATTACCCAACACAATATGAGTGTTGAGTTGTAAGCAAGGTTGTCAGGATCGAGGATCGTAAGATTCTATTTTTCATAAATTAACCAAAAAAAAAAATTCACCAGTAATTATAATTCATATTATATGTTAAAGAAGCACTAGGAAAAAAAAAAAAAGTAAAATTTTGACACAAATTACTTAAAAAATGCAATAACTACCAAGTACCAAACTACGAAAACGCAAAGAAATGACAAGTTTCAAACTTCAAAGTTACAAGTTCTAACACCACAAGGATACATAATGTTCCAAATAAAACCAATTTTCACAATGGTAAGTTGGTAACAACTAACAAAGTAACACTTAACAACACAACATAGCCTGTCAGGGCAAATGCCCCTAGATTACCCAGCAACTAGTTTTAGTGGGTGGGGTCAATTGCGGGTAGATTTTACTGTCCAAAGACCAGTCCAAAGGGCTATTCTTTAGAAACGTTCCCTAAGTTATCAAAAAACAAAAACGCAAGTATAGTACATTGCAGAAATTTCTAAGTTCTAACTAGTTATGCAAACAAAAAGCTTAAACATTGCAGAAATTTGTAATTAGTTGGTGATTTGGAGCATGAACAAACAAAATGGAGAAAATTCTGTAATCAGAAATTCCTAATTAGCTATGAACAAAACGCAAAAATCCAACACAAAGAGTGAACTTGTTACAAAACAAACAAAACCCAACAACATTCAGAAACTAAGAAGTAAAAAACAGAACACAAGTCAATCATTTTGTGTTTACCCATGTCAATAAAATCGAAAGTTTAACACTTTTAGATTACTCACACCAATAACAAATCAAAACAAGAATAAAAGTAAAAATACCTTTTAATTAGCTACTTATGAACGACACGGCGTTCGTATTCCTCACAGCACTGCACGAAGTCGTCGCGGCGTCTCGCTTGCTTCAGGGAAAGGTGGACTGAACTGAAGGTGAGAGAATCTAATAATATGACCAAATTAGTGTATTTCTGCCTTTTTTTTTCGATTTTTTTGGGCTTGGGGATATGGGCTGAGAAAATGGTGAAAACCCAGCCCAAGATCGGATTGGAGGCTCAATAAGGCAATAACAAAAAAGAAACTTGAATTTTGTAGCCCATAATTTGGCAAATTGGGTTTTTTCTTTTGTGTGTAATAAGTTAGGACCTATTCTTATCTCTGATGTCCCTTCTTGGGTTTGGATTTTTAAGATGGTTTAGGTCTCCGATTGCTCCTTTTTGTTTGGTAATAAATTCATTTATTCATTAAAAAAATAAAAAATAAAATAAAATAAGAAGCTAATTTTAACCGTGAAGCGTAGAATTGCATAGGGTTGGTGTACGATTGCAATTCTACTTCAATCCTACTAATCCGAATTAATTTATAGAGTAGAATCGTAGGCCAAGATCACGATTTTTGACAACTTTAGTTATAACTGATGTGGTAATTACTAATTATGGGAGACAGTTTGGATAGAGGAGGATGGTTTTAAACTTTAGGGTTTGAAATGGACACATCAACATTGGGTATGGAATGAAGGACTCAAATCAAATGTATAAAACCTTTATTAGATGTTTCAATTAAATATTATTTTAATCAATTTGGTTAAAACCTTGCCGGATTGAAAATGCTTAATCTCTCGTTATAATTAATCTAAACTATGTATAAAATTGCAGGATTGATGTGATTTTTTAATTTATTTGGATTAAACTAATTTTTGAACTATAAACATAACCAAAATTTATAATGTCAAGTGTCTAGAATGAATATAGTGTGTCTTCTAAACTTTTATATTTATGTACCATTAATTTTGAAAGTCTTGCATGTTCACTATTTATGTACTAAGCATTTTACTTTCACTTGGAAATCTATTTCATATTATAGCTTATTAGCTTATTTTTATTCATGAATAGAATATATTTTCTATAGATAGTTTAATTTAGCTAGTACTTTTCTTAAAGCCTAGCTCAAGTCAAGTTGGACTCTAACCCTTATTAATGGTGTTCATTGCAACATGTTATGGTCACCACTGATTGAGGAAAGAAAAAATAAATACTACTAATGTTTTGGTGTTGTATTTAACTACATTAGATTATGTATTATTTGATGAAATTGCCAAAATATTTTCTTCTTCAAGTTTAACTTATAAAAAAAAAAAAAAAAATCTATTTCATCTTCTTCTTCTTTTTTCTTTTTTCTTTTTTTCTTCGTTGGTTTCCTTAACAAGTTTTTTAATGAAAAAGAAGTTACACACTTTTTTCCCTTAGGTGCTTTCTTATTGGCTATCATAGTATTTGTTTATATTGCAACAAATATTTTCTACTTCATAATTTCTTTTTGCTTTTCTTTTGTTGGTTGTTATAGTTGTGTTGTTAAAAATAGATTGGCTGCCAAAATTTGGTTAAGATATTCTATGCTTGCTATAATGACATCGAGTTTTTTCCGATTCATGTTTTTGGTGGATAGTTTGTAATTTTTTTGGCTATGTGTTGAGGACAGGTCTTTGTTGTTGCAAGCTTTATCTACAATGGATGATATTTTGTTTTTGAAGAAGCAAAGCCTATAGATAACTTATTGTGATGCACAAACAAATGTTGGCAGTAGTTTGGCTAATGACAGCTTGGGCAACAAAATTTCTTATTTCATTTTTTGTCAAGTTGCTGCTGTTTTATTACTAGAAGAGCAACTCTACATGACATGTATTTTCTAATGAGTAATGCTAGAAACACAACTTATTTTACAACCAAATGCTTACAAACTGATGTGGCATCTAAGGTGGAGGTTGCCATGTCATTAAAATATTAATGAATTAATGATGGCTAAATTTAAGTGTTATATTTTAATGAGATGGCAACCTCCATTTTGGATGCCACATTAATTTGTAAGCATTTGGTTGTAAAATAAATTGTATCTTTAGCATTACTCTTTTTCAATACAATATTATCATAATGATCACTATGCTATATATAGTTAAGATAATGTATAATTACTTAATTAGTTATTTTACTTATACACGTGTAATGTAGCTATTGGTTAGATAGTTAATGGAGTTAGTTTTTTTTGGTTGTCAGTGGAGGTTGTGACTGAGTTAATTAGCTTCCTGTTGAAGCCTCTGTTTTCACTTTATATATAAACAAGTTTGTTAGTTCTAAATTAATCAAGCAAGCATTTAATCTTTCTCGAGTATTCTCTCTATCTCTCTCTTTCTTTCTTCTTGTTCACTGCTTGCTTTTCTTACTTTATATATTTTGTTAACATATAAAGTATCGTGTAAGGCTTAGTGTCTAGCTTAATGCATTATATGTTCGAGATCAAGACAAAGGAATACAAAGTGCCTAGCTAGTAGCTAGTTTAGATGTAATGCATAATATGTTCGAGACAAAGTAATACAAAGTGTCGCATTATGCATGTAAATGCCAAATTCCATTTTATACTACCGTCCAAACGTGGGCAGCTTTGTGCACCATGCACACATAAAGTTAGTATGTTTATATACCATGCACGCATAAAGTTTGTATGTTAACCTACCTTACGGTCCAACTCTTTATGAAATGTATCATATTCATTCAAACTCTTCCCTTTATTCTTAGTCTTTTTTTATTACTATTATTTATTTAGAGAAAGTTTGTAGTACTTTTTGATATTCTTAGCCTTTATTTTGTCTTTATCTTGTCCAAAAACCACCTGAGAGACAAACCCATGTGAGATGTGACTATATTATATTATAGATGCATGACAATTAACATATATAGTAGTCAATTAGTATATAAAATTATAAAAAATGATCCATCATCCATCATTTAACCATAAATATAAGGACAACAATACTGTCATGCATAATTCCACACTTTGCGGGGCATGTCTTACACAAAATCATGATACAATTTTATACATCTATAATAGTACCAGTAATGCCGCCACCGGCCAGTCTATTATTATCAACTAGAGCATATGTTTAAGTGTTAAATCTTTTACTTGCATCAAAAGGAGAGAATATTATGGATATTCCCATTTCCCACCATTAAAATTGAGGAATATATAATGAAATTTTTTTTTTATTTCATTTAAATAGAGAAAATTCATTTCAAGATTAAAATTTTATTTACTAGGTTTAATAGTAAATAAAATATCACGTCAATTAAAATTTTAGAACATGATTATTTTCATTTCATTGAAATTAAAGAGTTATTTCACGATTAAGATTTTATTTTTTAAATCTCAGAGTGTTGATACTGTAATATATAACTTAGGAACCAATTCAAGAAAATACAAGAGTCTTCCCTCAAAGCCGATATCAATCAAGAAAGGAAAAAATTAGGTCCTCTTCCATGTCTTGATATGTACTGAATATATAATTACACCAAAAATTGGCCTGAAACCGAACTTTGTCTTGAACTTTGCCATGTTGATAAATTGGGTGGCCACTAAACCTCGTAAGAATATAATTTTTGCCCTTAAGCCTCGTAACATTCGCCCTCTATAAAAGCAAAGACCAAAGACATTAATTGATGAAACCAAATATAAGAAAATAAAAGAAAATGCGTTATTGCATTCTTATAATATAGACTTCACCTCTGCTAGGATAATCTTCTTTTGATGTTTTATTTTCGGCATTACCAGGTTCTGAACAATGACATTATTCCAAAATTTTACTTTCTTTTCTTTTACCAATACATTCTCAGCAATTCAAATGCTTTAAACAAAAAATTTGACAAAAAATTTAAGAAATCTAGTTATATATTGCTTAAATCCCCAACTAATAATTGCTACCTTATAAGAGGAAATAGTTTCATAATTTAAAATCATTATGGGAAAAATTAGCATGGAACTCTATAAGGTGGTCCTACAATAATGCTATCTTTAGAAATTGAATATAAGTTAAACTTTCAATTCAATATTCCCTTTTCAGAAAGGAAAAAAAAAAATTATTGAACACTCCATTCTCATATAGATTAAAAAGGAGTTTCCAAATCGATATATACCGAAAGTATCAATGAAAAAACAAATTGCATGCCAATTAATAAACTAGTTAGGATTTGCAATGCAGATAACCAATTAAACCAAATAAGTACTAATGGAAGCAAGTAACAAAAGAGTGAGAGAGTTGCAACTTACCACATAAAAAGGAGCCAAAACTTGTACATTTAATAATGTTATTGAAACTACATGTATAATGTTGTTCAACATAATAATAATTAAATAGTAGGAATCCTTCTTCTTGCAAAACATAAAATATAATAAAAAGTCATTGGTCACCACTAATAAACCAGTTATATATGAAATGCTCCCCCCCCCAAAAAAAAGTTGAAAAGCTATTGGAATATTAATTATTGCACTATAAAAAAGTTTCTAAAAAAACAAAAGAGTGATAACATTTTATTCTTCTTTTCTAGCAGTTATCTTATGAAAATCAAGTGGAATACATGTGAAGGACATAATATGTTCAAACGACTTTTTAGAAGTGGTTCTTTACTTGGAAACTGCATTACAAATTAATGTTTCTCACTCTTACATTATATATGTATTACTTAACCTACACGATTGTGGTTATTATTGGAATGCAACTGTTTGGATGGCACTTTTGTATAGGAATTGAGTGCGCCCTTACAAATTATTCTTATTTCATGCATGAAAGGTTCATAGCCCGCTGTTTCCTTGAAGAAAAAAAAAAATCCATTATTATAACAACTTTCAAAATTTTGAATAGAACATGGAGAAAAATATGGATAAAACACTTACAAATAAACCCTAGCTTCATTTGAGCTGATGGCAAAGCTTGAGAGAGGAGCTCTTCATTAACAATTTTCTGTGTCGGTAAGATTTCAACTCAATCTTTCAGTTTCATTTTCTAATCTTTTGTTGAAATTAAAAACAAAACATTAGAAAAAGTAACACATATTTTACGTATTGCACGCTTGCACCCACCTGACAAGTGGTGGACGTGCAATATAATACCTAAAGTTGTTTTTGTAGACACTCACTTTTTCAAGTACATTCATCCTGATGTAGTCGCAATTTAAGAAGAGTTCAACATTGCTTTTGATTTATATTCACTTGCTAAAAGACAACTAGCTTTCCATGGTATGAAGTAATAACTGGCTACCCAGGTCGTCTTGCATTACAAACTATTTTATTGTTCAATTTCAAAAGGAAAGATATGAATTATATAATTTTTTTTTTTATAATCTTGAGTGTCCGGGCCAGTGTTCCGAAGATACGTACACCTCGACTAATCTCAGGGAGACACGCAACACCCTACTAGCATGTGTACCACGATAGACGCAAAACTTTGTCTTGGGTAGGTGACTCTGAGAAGACTCGAACTAGTAATCATTAGGGAGCACATTGAAGATTGGATCAGTTAAACCGCCTCTCAGAGTTATATGAATTATATAATTAAGCGGTGGCTTTAAGCAAACTCTAGAACTTCAAGAAAAACGTTGCACGTGTGCCCTCATCAAAAGCTTGAGGAGAGAGATAGGGAAAGTCCTAAAGCTTAAATCCGGAAATACTTAAGTAATTATGAAAAATGCTAAAATTATTATCAATTTTTTTATTAAAAAAATTACAAATTAACTTGATAATAAATATAATTAGTCACATCTACAATTTAATAAATATATTTTTTAATTACTTCTTTTAAGACAATTTCCTAATTTATTAAATTTATTTTTTATTCTTATTATTATTGTTATTTTTTATTTTATGTTTTATAAGATAATGCTATTAGTAATCTCAAATTGAATGGATCCACAAATATAAAAAACAAAAAATTAATTTCATAAAATTCTCACTTTTACGTAAATCACTAATATTATACCCCCTATAAATATTAATGTATTTACTATTTATTTATTCCGTATAAAAACATATTGCAATGATGGGCAACCAAATTAGTATGTACTTCATGTGGCAGTACATGCTAATCAATATTATCCTAAATCAATTGAGGAAGTCTACCAAAAGTGTTAGACATACCAAATTATAAGATTCTAATTAAACAGGCTCATGCTTAGTTAGATACTACTAGTCCTTCACATGTGCGATTCACGAAAATAGTTTAATATATTGATATATACATGTCTCATGTATACCGGCTTGCGCTCTGACATACAATACATAAATAAAAGTATTTACAATAGTTCTTTTACCAAGATTTCTCATCCTAGGATGAATATATTATATATACCGTGGCATACTCTACACATGAAATTATTAATTTTTCCATGGATATTCAAATTCCAAAGCTTCTTCCAAAACTGCACTTTTCACAGTTAATTCAATGCTTAATTGGTTCAAATCTCACATTTTCAAAAATTAGTTACACCGTTATTTGTTTTAATTTTTTTGATAGTTTTTTGTGTCAAATTTTAAAATATGGGAAATATGAAAATTTTGTCACATACATGAAAATTTGAGACAAAAATAAGCCCATACGTTTTTTACTCCTAATTATTATTTGAAAAAATTATATATCATCTCTACAAACTTTTAGTTACTCACATCCACACCACAACATACTGTCTTCATTATTATAAAAAAAAAAAAAAAAGCATTTATTGTTTATTCAGAAAAAAACGTAAATATTGTCTTTAGGACAGCATAGAGAAAATATTTGGTTTTGGATTTTTAGTTTAAATTACTAGAATATATAGTTTCAAAAAAAAAAAAAGAGAGAGAGAGAGAGAGAGAGAGAAATCTATTGATGAAATTTATGGATAGATATATATGAGTTTTATTAAATTTTAGAGAAATGATTAGTTGTATAATGTCATTTTAAATCCGAAATATAACAAGTATATTTTATCTCCAAAACTTAAATCATGTATTGTTAAATTTATATATTATGAAACTCTTGAATTATTTAGCAAAAAAATAATAATAATAACTCTTGAAATCTAAATGCTTAATAAATTTAAATTCAAACGTAACTTAAATGAGCTCTTGAGCCCTATATCGCCCAACAACAGTGTACAAAGGCTAGGTCTTACTAGTTATCAAAATCTGATGATCCCACAACTAATATTGAAGATATTGAGATCCCATTTAATACCAAAATGTATTGCATGGACTGCAATACATCTCAATTTGTGTATTCCAATTTGTTATCTACCTTAAAATGAAACGCACACAATTAAACTAGATATTTAAGATTCCACAGACAAAGTGAAGATCTTAGCCTAAACATTAGAGATTCCCAAGCCATAAATTAATTAATACTTTAATAGTATCTTTGGAGAGATTCAAATCTTGAAGATTTGTCGTGATATCAATAAATTAAGTCATGTAAACCATCTCTTCCCCAAACCATAAACGGACAAAGCAATTGCATGTGCTTGACACTTTCACTGAAATTAATAAATAAACTACCTTATATAATAAACAATTTATACAGCCATGACAAACTCGGGCGCAATGACGTACTACTTTCATAGTCTTTGACTCTTTCTTATCAACCCGAAACCACAATCCCTCTCGATCTCCATTTCAATTTTCTAATTTTTATTTTTTTATTTTTCTTCTAATTAAAATTAAGAGAAAACTGATATAATAATGTGGTGTTGGATGGTTTCAAACTTTAATTTGACTTGGTTTTTGAGCTGTTTTGATATTTTGCGCGTTTAGTCGTGTTGGAGTTGGCTCATATTTGTTATTTGGCCAACTCGCCATCGATACGATAAACCGGATGGGTATCTTTGTAAGTTGTAATAGGTAGGGTTAGGGTATATTAGTGAGTAATAGAAAATAATAAAATAAAAATTACAACAAATATAGAAATAGCTTCCCTTATTGAAGATTGCACGAGATCACCCGTCAATGGCGGATTATACCTCATCCTTTTTACCTTCTCCCATTTGTGTGTGTTGAACTCATCTTTACTGCATTAGATGCTTAAGTCCAATAATTGTAAGAGCTTATAAATTAATAATGATTCTCTCCTTATCAATCTTGGATTTAGATTTTTTTTCAAAACACTCTACTCACTTAAAACTCATTAACCATGCACATGAAACTTTCATCTCTTCTCAAGTTCTCATTTCATTTGTCAATTTAAATTAAATGTTAATTCAATTCAATATTAAAATGTTCCAATAGGGTATATATAAATATTGTTACCTAATTTTCTCATATACTGGATTGATTATCGCTCACTTCCGTGGACGTAGGATTACTACCGAAACACATATACTCTCTGTGTTGATTTCTCTCTTCTTTAATTTTGTTTAACAGCTAATTTCACAAGCCACTTGCGTTTGCTAACTCCCACAACCACAGAGAGAGAGAGAGAGAGAGAGAGAGAGAGAGAGAGAGAGAGAGAGAGAGAGAGAGAGAGAGAGAGAGAGAGAGAGAGAGAGAGAGAGAGAGAGAGAGAGAGAGAGAGAGAGAGAGAGAGAGAGAGAGAGAGAGAGAGAGAGAGAGAGAGAGAGAGAGAGAGAGATAGATTAGGATTTACACCAAAATATCATAGAAAAAAGAGTACATGATCCATTAATAGTGGCATAAAACGGCAAACACAATGGAATTAGAATTGACATAGCTAGGGTTCCAAATTTATTTTTTTCCTGAATAGCTAGGGTTCCAAATAAAATAGTACTTTAAATGAGCTCTTGAGAGTTGAGACCCTATAGCGCTCACAGTGCACGTGCATGTCTTACCTCCAACTTCCTTTGGTGCAAGTCTATAGGGTCTCATTTCATCATGAACTAGGGCTTAGTACTCTTGCAATCTGCTAAACTGCTTTGGCTGATTGTTAATGAAGCTGGACTAGGGCATGGAGATGAGGCCCCTTTGAGCATGGACGGAGGAGGTGGAGGACTCATCTGCTGTTGGCCTAGCAAAGGAGCACCTTTGTGACTTGGTGTAGGAATATAGGTGCTCGGATTGGGCGCAGATAGTGGGACGTAAGTCTTTTTCACTGACCTTAACAAATTGTTTTTGTTCATCATAATTTGTTCTTCTCCATTGAAGACTCTTATACTCTCATGTGCAGGGATGCTCATGAGAAATAAAAGCACTGTCATGACTATGAGAAGCATATTTAGAAGCTTGATGTTTTTTCTATACGTAAGTGTGTTAAGAACAACTTGGTCCGCTCTTTATATAGAACGAAAATTTTACCACAAATGCATTGATAGAATTAGGCAAGAATTTAAAGTTTTACCACAAAGGAAACCATCTCTCACGTAAAGGTGTATCCTTGAAACGCTTTGAAATTTTTTAATGTCAAAGTGATTTCAATAGAAGGCACTGCATTTCCTTTTTGAGAGATTCTGTTCAAACTTTAAGCCGGTTATTCCGCTATACTCACTTTAGGCAATCAGTTATGGCCGTCAAGTAATTATCAAGATTTATACAATCTTCAAAGTACTTTTTTAATGCCAACCTTTCATGAAATGGTAATTTTTGTGGAAAAAAAAAAACACATTAGCAAAGACGAACCAACATCATATCCAACTAGTTAGTTAATAATTCAAATTAAGATTAAAAAACACAGTGGAAGCACAAAAATATTTTTACAACTATGGAGGTGATTAATGATATTGTCAATGATAAGTCCGGATGAAAATTAATAAAATTCTGTCAATTCAAGTGTTATAAAAAAAATTTAAATATTGTGACTAGCTATTTGTTATGTTTGTAACATTACTTAAAAAACCTCTCCTTATTAATATTGTAAAATATTTGAATATTTTCATTCTTTTTTGAAAGCATAAAAACCTAAAAGGTTGGCTAAGGCAAACACGTGGGCCGATAAAAAGAAAAACGCCTTTCTTATTGGGTCAGCACTGAACTTTTGCATATGACCGAGGGTAAATCGTATCAAAAGGCAAAAATATGAACTTAAAAATGGAGAAGTGCTGAGGTATAGTAGTTTATTTATGGCACTTTGGTGAGATAAGGCCTATACAGAGACTTGCAATTGAAGGAACTGGTCCAGGCCAGACCTGGTGTTGGTTAATAATTCAATTTGGGTTATATTCAATTAATAATTATTTACATCTGTTATACAGTTATACAATCATATTTAACAAAGCTAACTAAATGTCAATTAAACATGTATTTATAATAACTATAATCAAATTTGTCACACAAACAAATTATCTTTCCATTGTGGTGTTGTGGCCTGATGATAAAAACTATGAAAATAAGAGAGGAAGGGAGAGAGGATACAATTAAACTAAAGAGATGAAAAGAAAGAAGATAAAAGGACCATTTAGAAAAACATGTGCACGTGTTAGTAAAAGCTATAATTTTTAGTTGTTGGGCTCAACAAGATACAATTAATCTAATCTTAAAAATTTACACTTACTCAAAATAAATTCATATGTTTATATAAACTATAACATGCAAAACAAAGCAGGATTTGATACCGTTATATGATATTCACACATATATCTTATGATACATGAGTATCCTCAAGACACATACAATACTAATCATTTTGGTTCCAATTCAATACATATTGTATAAAATGTATCACATATCTTACTATACTAAAACCAATGCACACAAAAGTAAGTAGTAGCTAGGGAAATTTGAACCGACGTTTGTAATGGTTAAAAAAATCTGGTGTCCCTTATTTAATTCATCTTTGGTTCATTTATTGATCTTTTATTGAGTTCCAAAATTTGAATCTTCCAATACCATGCCGAATCAAAATTGCCTCATTTGGTTCCAAATAGTAATTGACAAAATCGTTTTTAAGAGAAGCAGAATTCTCCCATTATATTTTTAAAGTAAGTTAACACGGTTGTAAACCATTCAGTTAGCGAAATGCAGTAGTTTTGTCCACACACACACAAAATAAAAAGTAGTCAAAGACGGAAAATTTTGAACTTAAAGTATAAAATGGAATATCAATAATTAGAGGGAATAAAATCTTTTCTATTTGGAAATCTCTCTATTTATCCATTTTATGGTTCAGATTTTATCTTATGGATCTAACAGTGTACAGACTGTCATGTCATTTAAAATTTTAAAAGATGTGGTAGTCTGTACACTATTAAATCTGTAATATTTAATCTAAATTATAAAATGAACTCTCTCTATTTTATTTCAAATGGAGAGGATCCTAAATCCAATTAGAGTTGAGAAAATGCCCAGACTTTTCTATAAAGCAAGTTCCTGAGTATCAGGGCACAGGTTTAAAATTTTCCAGTTACAATCCTTGGAAACACAATTCACTGCATCTACACACGTCTTGGCATCACTCTCCACAATAACAGACTGGAAATTCAGCTCACTAGCAAATTCAAGGGCCCAAACAACCGCGGATGCTTCAGCAGATAAAGGATCATTAGTGCCGTCCCTCTTAGTCCACGCAGAAAGGATTAGGCCACAACAGCAATACAAGCATGATAGGTTATAAGGAGGTGACAAACCCAACTATTTTTTAATTTATTTAATGTTGTGTGCGTGTTATAAACACACATATTTTAGTCTCCTTTTATCTTATTTGACTAAGTCTTTTGCTAGCCCACGTGAGACTTGGAGACAAAAGGTTGCCAACTTGTGTCAGCATTTGGGAAGGGAAATTCTTTAAATATTGGTCAGCTCACTAGCTTAAAATAGTAAAATGCATGCCTCATTTGCTTTTGCTACCAACCACATACTTTCCTTCAGCTTCTTTCAGACATAACTTCAGCTATAGAGAGAATTTTTCTCTTCAGTTTTTGCTCTCTCCCATTTTCGGTGGCTGTGTAAACAATGCAAAAAAATTTATATATTTCTTATTTTTCTCGTAAGGAAACCAAAGCAAAGGCATTATATTAGAGGGTTGTTCTTAAACCTTTGTGAAGCAAGTGTGTCCAATACAAGGGATTTGTTATAGTCTAATCCTGAGGGTTATTTTGCCAGAAAGACATTTGTACCAAGTTTTACTCTAGGTGGCGTGAATCAACCTTCAAAGAGAACACTATTGCGTGATTCTATAACTTGGCCTGATGAGATTTTTTCTAAACTGATTTTAATTTTTTGTTCAGTTTATTATTTGGTTGATTATTTTCGAATATAAGTTGGTTTTCCTAGAGTATAAATTGTGTATTCTTAAAAATATTTCCAACATTTAATATTTTAGGGAAAAAGCTGGAGTAGCTTTTGAAGTAGCAAGGGAATTACCATGGCTTCAGAGTGTACGTAGGTTTTTGTTTGATATTCGTATTAAGAAAAAAAAAAAAAATGTCTAGCTGCAAGAAGCAAAAATAAATCATTAGATCTATAGACAAGCATTTTTTATTTTTAATTGTTGATTTGATCAGTTGAGATTAGCGTGTATTAAAAGAGATGTCAATAATTGACCCATGTGAAGAAAAAAAAAAATAAAATTTGTTTCGTTCCAATCAGAAGGACCAGAAAATTTCACACCAATTACAAATTTAGTACAATTAACCCCTCGAGTCTATCTATAATACCCACATTTTTTTTTGTACATTCTACTTAATCTTAACCATTGTTACCATGACATATGATATAGTTACCATCAGGTGGTGTATTATTACTATCCAATGTGACATTAGTTGTATCTAATTTTTATGTATATTAAATTTCTATAAATAAATTTATGGAACCAAACAATGTTATTGTATGTACCATCATATATGGCGTTGTTACCATCATATATGACGTTTTACCTATTAAAGATACCATACTCACACAAAAAAGTGTGAATATCATAGAAGGACCCTTGCCCCTCCATTCCATCTCAATTCAAATTCAAGTGAATTTCAATTGTTTTGGTTCCAACTATTTATGTGTTTTTCGACTGATATTCGAATGGTATGGAATAGAAAGCCTATTTTTTTTCATTTTCCTTTTGTTTTCTTTCTATCTTTTTCCATCACATCTTAACCTTTTGGGAAAGTGCAATTAACTATTGGGTTCTTCTCAATTCTCTCTTTAATCTATAAAACCAAGCAATATCCTCCCTTATGTATTGAAATATTCAAATAACCACCCACCGTCTAATTTTCTGTTAAATCCAAACAAAATTAATGAAAATATTTTTATGTGTTTTGTCAATTTCAAGTTATAATGTTCAAAATCTATCATTACATGTTAATAAACCATAAAAGTATTGTGTTATTTTTGCTTGAAATACTATTTGAATATTTTCAATATATAAAGGAAGAAATTGCTCGATTTTATAAATTGGGAGGTGGATTGAAGTAGACCTAATAGTTAAAGGGGGCTTCGCACTATTCACATGTGATGTGAGTAATATAGCTTGATCCCTTCTCAATAAATAAAAACTTTGAGCTTCTATCTGATTATCAAAAAATTCTATCGGAATAAATAAAAACTTTGAGCGTTACGTGTTCTCTCCTATTGCCCGGCAGACAAGGCATCTTAGCAAAAATAAAGAATTCAGAACCTACCAAGGATCCAAAAAGACTTCATAGAGTCCAATTCGCAATAGTTTATATGTAAGCTAAACTATTTGTAGTGGGTCACATGATTAATCAGGAATATTGTGTCAATTGTAGCATATGGCCTTATGGCCATTGGCCTTATTGGTAGATTCCGAATAAGGAATTGAGATCCCATGCAATACTCAAAAAGTATTGCATGGGTGCAATTCCTTTTTTCCTCTCACAAATTTTTCACTTTTTCACCTTTTGTTTTTTGAATTTTTTAACAATTTTTTATTAAGTGGTTAAGATTGAAAGTTAAGAAATTAACTTTCAATCTCAACCACTCAATTGGTATTGCATGCAATACCAATTGCATGGCATCTCAATCCCCAAATAAGAGGGTCTCTCTTGGGGTTAGTGTTCTTTAGATATGCTAGCCCACTAAATGCAGCTTTATACATACTTCCAAACAGATTGTTTGTATCGTAGTTGATACTTTCTAGTAAGCCGAAGTAAGTGTTAAAATTAATTTTAATATTCATCTAAACATCTCCATGAAATAGGGCCACCTAGTATGTTGGACTTGGGACAATGAAAGCTCCATACCATTTGTTGTGTAAGTGAGAGCCCAAACACTACCTTATTAGGTCAAATTACTGTTTATGTGTACGTTAAATTAAATAATCTCAAGTAAATAGTGGAAATAAAAATTCACGGAAACGCCAAGAAATTAATAATAACGCAAGAATACACCGTGAATACACTATTTGAAAAAACCCTCCATTATAAAGAAAAAAAAAAGAAAAAAAAGCATGATCCAATTTATTCAACTATAATAAAATATGGATTATGGCACTAAAGTTTATACTCAAAACTTGAGGTTACAATAAATTAGGAAAAATATAGGAATAACACTGTAAGAATAAATACAATCTCACCACAAAGAAAATTGGAACCCAACAAAACAAATAACATAACAAGATCTTTGTTTTAAATTTTCAACTCTATGATTTGTAGCACTCAAAATCTCATCCTATAAAAATCCCTAATTATCTCCCTTGTTCTCTCCTATATTTTCTTCACACCACACTATGTTGGGCAAAAGAAAAATAAAACGTTTAAGGGGAATTGTTTGCCACACAAATTCTGCCCTATTCTATCTTTTACGACTTATACTGTCCTCGAGTTGCATCGCACACAACTTTTTTAAAGAACCTAATTTACTTTTATTTCTAATGAATAAATCTGTGGACACTGATATGAATACTGATTTTTTCACCGAATGCATTGCTTTTGGTGTTGTGGTGGCTCCAGTTGAGGTGAGTGTGTGACAAAGGATACAAATGTATTTTGTGAAAAATTATGTTTTAACCGAATCAAAATTGCCTCATTTGGTTCCAAATAGTAATTGACAAAATTGTTTTTACAAAAAGCAGAATTCTCCCATTTGATTTTGCAGTAGGTTAATACGGTTGTAAACCATTCAGTTAGTGAAATGCAGTAGTTTTATCCACACACACACAAAATAAATAAAAAGTAGTCAAAGACGGAAAATTTTGAACTTAAAGTATAAAATGGAATATCAATAATTAGAGTAGGTTGAAAATGCCCGGACTCTTCTATGGATGGAAATTTAAGACCCGCGTAATCAACTAACTAATCATCTGCAACCCCTAGCTATATTTATATTAATATTTATATATTTTTGAAAATATTAATATATAATAATATATATTATTATTATTATTATTATTTATATATATATAATATATATATAATTAAATCAGAACCTTTTATTAGATGACAAACTGTCAAGAAAGAAAGAAACAATATATATATAATTAAATCAGAACCTTTTATTAGATGACAAACTGTCAAGAAAGAAACAAACAAGCCAAAAGGCCAACAACCCTCACTGCAGAAAAAGAAGGAAATCTCTACATTGCAGAACACTAACACAATAGACACAACCAGCAACAAGCTAGGCAATCACAAAAATACCAAATCTACCCCAAATACAAACCCAAAGCTAAACAACATCTCTTCTAAAAACCACAGCAGCAGCAGCACTAATACCTCAGTTACAACCAAAAATTCTATTTTAAAATGGTATCTCTGAAACAATTCTTACTATGAAACTGATTCTTCACATCTCTCTTGATAATATTGAGGGGTTGATCTTTAGATTTAATCTTTCCAGCATGAATAACAACATTTCTTTGTGACCATAGAAAATACACAGTGGCCCACCAAGCCACCTTACACATAGTAGCCCTCATTTCTTTTTTTTTCAAGTGCACAACACCCCACTCCAATAAATCCTCCCAGCAGAAACAAGGATCAAAGAGAAGGTAAAGAGCCATAATTTTCCTCCACAATCTCTTAAAAAATGAGCATTCAAAGAAAATATGGTTTCTAGTTTCAAGATAGTTTCTACATAAAACACAATTACCATTAACAGTAAATCCCCATTTTAGCATTGTTTTTGTGATTTTGCCACGTGGCATGCCGAGGGCGATCACTACGCGGACTTTAGTCTTAAACGGGGTAGTCGAACCCAAAATTCAACCAAGGGCCCAAAGTTTGGCCCAAGGGCTAGTGGGACACTTTCCAAAAATATTTAAGAGCCAAGATCATAAAAGCCCAAATAAATTATAACAAGGACAAGGAGACTTATCAAGGCAATGTTGTCAATAAGAAGTCCAAAGAACAGTTGTTGTGCCAAGCCTCTCACTGTTCCTTGGCTGGCTCAGGCTTGAAACAGAATAACCTCAATCAAAAGTAATTTAAACACATGCTTTACATGTTTCTGTTGACATCTGCTGCAAGACCTCTGATAAATGATACACTTGTTGAGACTAAAAAGAGGGTTGACTTGTTAGGAGAGAGTCAGCCCCGATGAGACATGCACAAGGGTGAGAGAAAAATGTGTTTGGGCCTTTTATGGAGCTAAATCAGTGGTGGAAAACCATTGTGATCCTTATAAGGCATTTCAGAATTTCTGCCCAGACATCTGCCATGAGAGTTTTTCTGGGGAGAAAAAGGGTTAAGTGATGAATCCTAATCTTTTTAGATGGGATTGTGTTTCTGGGTTTTGATTGGTACTTCTAAGATGGAAATGACCTCAAAACTCCTATTTTCCCGAGGTCCTCTTTTTGAGAATCTCAGAAGTGAGCTAGTTGGTTTTTTAGAGAAAGTCTTTTCTCTTGGGCTTAATTGTGGTAATTTCTTGAGTTGTTGTGAGTGTTTTTCTGATGATCTTGGATCTGTTGGATCTGTTGCATTAAGAATGCAATCAGTCCTATTTTATAGGAGTGATTAAGGTTGCCTAAACCGAGATTATGACTTCCCTTTAACTTTATTGACTCCCAAGATTAACCCCCTATGACATGTTCTGTCAAAGAGAGTGTTTTATAAGTAAAGATGATTATTGCCCTTCCCTAATGTCAGAGTAAGGCTTTCTTCTCCTCTGAAATGGTTTTGTTAGAGGCACTCATTGCTTAGTTGGTGGGTTTCTTGTGTAAGCTCAGGTTTATGCATGTCTCATGTGACTTTGGTTTCCATAAACTTTTCATCATGCCTCCCAGCAGACCTAATGACAGTAGTTCATGGTTGCCAAAATCTCGGGACTCACTCCCCTCCACCAAACCACACTCCTCAAGTCAGATCAACATAAGGAGAGTAGCTTCCTCACGGGTCTGGGCCGTAGGAGCTACTCCCTGAGTCCTTTTGGGACCGGAATAGGCATGGTTATGGGCTTTCCATTACATTTCTTCATTTCCCATCCGTCTTGGTTGTTTCCCATAATCTTTTAGCTGTAATGCATAAGTCTGCTACGTGAACAGTACCAGAATTCATGGTTTCCGGTGAGATGGAGAGCTGAGGTGAGCTAGAGATGCTTGGAGTAATTTGAAAATGTTGTCTCAGTTGCTTTTGTCATGTTGGAGAAGATGGCATGCTGCTATTCTTCTCTTTTTTAGTAAAATAGGACATGGTGTGGGCTTCACCAGCAGCAGATATGCAGCCAGCTTCAGTTTCTGACTTCCTGGGGCCCACGGATGAGCTGTTCTCAGCTATTCAAGTGCTGGGCTGATTGGTATTTGGGCTCCAGCTGTCTTCCTCAGTGAATCCAATATCCTTTGGACCTAACAATCATATTATAAGTATACTTTGGGCTTATGGGTTTCATGTGAGTTTCTTTTGGGCTTGAATAGTGCCGAGATACACTTGTAGTAGGCCCAGATAGTTTATTAAGTGCTGTATAGGGTATTTTAGTGGATTGGGCTGTATGTTTCGGGTTGTGGGCTTCTAGAATAGTGTCAAAGCACTTTAAAAATAGGCCCAAGTAATTTATTGGAAGTTGTTTAGGGTATTTTAACGGGCTGGGCTTATTGGGTTGATTAACCAAATAATCAATTAAGCCAACTATTTTATTGGGGGCTCATTCAAATTGTTAATTAAAAAATGGGTATGTACAAGCATCTTCTCCCTCGTGGGAAGTTTATTGTGCAAATATTATATTATTATCCTCTTCTCACTAGCAAAATATATACATCTGTTAAATGCCAAGTCATGAAGCTCGGGCTTATGCATTTTAGGTTATATAATTATATTGTACTGAAGGGAGTGTCAAGAAAAATCCCACGAACCTCTAAGAGAAGTGAAACCAGACCCTAGCAGTAGTAGAAAAGAGAAAGTTACGCATTTGATGTGATGTCAGTGATGATTAAAAAATATTGGCAGTAATAAAGGTCATAATAAGGATAAAAGAAATAATATACTACTATTAATAGTGACATAAAAACGGAAATTACAGTGATATTTGCTTAGGTCATACTGGCATTTATTTTGACCTAACTTTCCGATTAAAGTACTCTAATAAATGAGCTCTTGAGACCCACATGATTATGTCACGGATTTTGGTTTTAATTACCCAAACCAGATTGTGCATGTGCCTCCATTTTCCTTTGGTATATATATATATATTTTGTTTGCTAAATTCCTTAGGCATACCTAGTCTATAGTCACATGTCTATCTGCTAATGCGTATTCATTGCTTGCACAAATTCATTTACTATTTGCCTAAGGGTAATGATTTGTGCACATCTATAATCTACACTTAAGACACTTTTATAAAATCTAGACAATATGATAAAAAACATGGACATGTATATATTAAAAATCTGAACAAATGTGCATTATATATATAATAAAGATGTGTACAAATCATTTCCATTCATGTAATTCGTAAAACCCCTTTAACTCATTGTTGAAACGGGGGCTAGGGAATGGAAGTGCTCCCCATTGGGCACAAATGGAGGCAGATGATTATGCTATGAATTGAAAAACCTTATTGAATGAATTTTCTTACTACACTATTGATGGTAAGAAATATGATAGTGACGAACTATAAGGGACCGGTTTGAACGGAGGAGAAGGGTTTCAGATTAAACTTTAAAGTCTAAATAAGTAAAAACCCTTGTTCCCAATTCCCATGTTCTTTTATTTATTTTTCATTTCATTACACCTGATTTGATTTGATTTTGCAGCAGGTTAACATGGATGTAATGGTTCTCCATTAAGTTAATGAAATGCACTAATGCAGTAGTTTTATTTAAAAAAGAAATATGAAGTAAAATGGAATATCAACAATTCTAAAAGAGAGTGAAAAATGGCCACTATTTGGGTGGAAATTTCTATATGCATGGAAATGTGAGAACCACGTAATTTATCAACAGATCATTACTAAAATAGCATTTTGTTCAATTGAGAATAAATTTAGAGTTTCGGATAAGGTCAAACCCCCAGCTAGCATTATTAGGTCATACCTAGGATCAAAGAAGTAATTTTGATAGCACGTGCTTAATTTCATGCTCCAGATCACTGCTGCCTCCCTCTTCTCAATGGGGAATAATCCCAACACCCACTAATAAAAAAGCTCGAACATTGGATTAAAAAAAAAAAAAAACATTTTTATAAATTTTAAGGATTTCTGACTATAGTAATGAAAGCCACTTCCATACTAGCGTAGCATGTGGACAGTATGTGTCACCTCACAGTAGAAACCCAAAACTATTTTCTCAACATTTATTCTAACGATCCAAACCATTGTTGGACGGCTAGCTATAGATTTGATTCTACCAACCTCCACCAACCCGGCCCAAGGGCCTCTATGCTTTATATATATATATATATAATATATATATATATATATATATATATATATATATATATATATATATATATATTTATATATATTTTTTTGATAACCTTGGGTGTCCAGGTCAGCTTACGTGTACCTCGACTAATCCCACGGGATCCGTGCACCGCACCCTCGGAAGTTTCCCTACACAGATCAGAGTAAGTTGCTGGCTTTTCACCAGGGGGTGTGGTTCCAAGGAATTGTTTGCACCCAAGAGGTGTTGAACCTTGACCTTGAAGGGAGCAAACCTTCAAGACCAAGGCCTTCACCACTTGGGCCAACCCCTTGGGATTCTATGCTTTATAATATAAAACCTTAGAACCTTGGGAAAAACCATCTTATAGAGGGGGGAGAAAATATTGAATGAAAATCATTTTGGCTCTTCCACATTTTCTAAGAACTCAAAAAAAAAAAAAAAAAAAAAAAACAACAACAACAACAATTAAACTTACGTACAAAATATTAGGTTATTTAATTAAATTCAAACACATAGTTCATTGACCAATGAAATACAAAATACAAATAGTGTTATTTTTTCCAATGATAATTAAATTTAATGCAATAATGTGTTTGAATTTAATTAGAGAATCAAATGTACTACACCTAAAACAGTACCTAAACTAATTTTACATTTTGCTTTACGCTTTTCTTCCTTTTCATTTATTTATTTATTATTATTATGTTTGTTTTTTTCCGAGCCGAGTCAGAGCTAGTTTATTTGCATCCTTCCATCTAACATTTCAATTGGGGCAAATTTAAAATTTTAAAGAACTTCGGGATGAGTCTCAAACTTCCTACACTTTCAATAAAAGACCCGGTTATGTCTTTTTCTTTCATGGCTTTTAGCTTTAGAAATTGGAACACTCTTTTTTTTATAGATTTTCTCTTTCTCACGCAGAGCGCTTCCAATGAGCTAAGGTAATAACACTCTTCCCTCTCTGCTTGAAATATTCTTCAATTTTCTGGGTAGAGTTTTATTTCTTTGGATTGTTGTTTCATTTTGCGTTATGAGTATTTGGGTGTTATTGTGGGAAAATGATCAAAGTCTCGATTGCATGTGAACCTGTTCTTTTTTTTTTTTTAGATTGATTTTGATGGGTCTTGTTTATTTTTTATTCAATATAGAACCCATGTTTCAAAGATTGGATTTTTTATGGTTAATTAATAAGTGTTCTAAATTATAGCTCAAGTCTTTTGATGGAGCTATCAGCTATCCCCCATCTGTTTCTTTCTTAAGTATTCAGAAAAAGAAACCCAAAAAAAACATCTGGGAAAGGAAAGTGATTATCATTATATAGCATTTGGAGGGGAAAAATTTATTCGGACAATATAATTGTAAGTTTAAGTATTACGTGTTCGGTCCACAATATAATTGTAAGTTTAAGTATTACATGTTCGGTCAATTACCGAACAGATCTTGCACGTCGAATCTGCTCGGTTAGGTTCAAAACACATGTTAAAGGTTTGAACTGATGACAAGGCTTAAAGATTTCCTTCCTAGTATTATATTAAGAACGGATTAAATATCAAGCTACTATAAAATAGTAAATGTAAAGTGAATTTAAAACCAATCCATTGCATTAAATGCTAAGCAAAATATCAGGTTAATGTCAGGATTATTCTGAGCCAAATGGGCTGTAAAACAGAGAGCATTAATGTCCTAAAAAGAATAAGGAGGAAGAGGATAAAAGGAAAAAGGAATAAGATCTTTATAAAAAATGGCATATAAATAAGGAAAGTAACAAAGAAGGAGTAGTTCCAGAATTACAATTACATCTGAGAAATACAATTAGTAAAAGAAAGAGGATATAAACACATTTTTCTTTGGAAGTTATGGGATTACTGACAAAATCATCGGAGAATCATAGGTTAACCCCCACTGGGTTAACCAAGGTTTTCTGAACATTTGTTTGTCTATCTTGCAGGCTTGACGGGTCCATCCTGTTCGGAACAAAATCATTCATGTTCGGACCATGTTCGGTAAATGCAATATTGTTTAGTGTTAACTAGCTTTTCCTATATTATCCTGAAAAAATCCCACCTACAATTGGCGCCGTCTGTGGGAAGCTTCTTAACGCTAAAGTGATTTCAAAATTCACTCTTGATGGCACGTTCAGGGCCTGCCTTTCCACCACCTTCATCCAACCAATCACAAGGTGCCTCTCGTTTTGAGGTATCCTCGTCAGGGTCATCTTATGTACCATCCCATCATACACCGTCTTCAACCTCAGCTTTCCCTTCCATGCACACCAATCTTAGTCAGAATGTTGAGAGTCAAAGATCAGTGAGGAATAATCCAAATGTTTCATCCTCATCTAGATCCCCAACTCAAGGCAGTCAGAGTATCATAGCTGAGCTCCAACGTCAGATAAGCAGTTTGAAGAAGCGAGTTAGAGATAAGACTCCAACAAAAGGAAGGCCGAGGAGAGGGTGTGAGGAAAACAACCCAGAATGTTCTGAAGCATCCTCGAACGTACACCCTGAATCAGAGGCAGAAAAACCATCTCCAACAAAGAGAGCCCTTGGTTCCATTCATTCGAAGCCCCCTAGTAAAGGTCCCAGTCAACACCCAGGAGGAGGTGTCTTGCCTCCCAAGGTACCTAAAAGAAGAGCCAAACGGGGAGAACAAGGGGCTTTCTGGAAGGCGCTTGATCAGATCTCTTCATCGCCTTTTTCTGACGAGATAGAGTGCGCTAAGCTACCACCAAGATATACAGCTCCCGGGTTTGAGATGTATAATGGCCGAACAGATCCTATTGCCCATATAGGTCATTATCATCAGAGAATGGCTTTGTCTCGGCGCAACGATGCTCTCATGTGTAAGTTGTTCCCGTCCAACTTGGGAGAAGTTGCCCTTCGATGGTTCAACCAGATTGATCAAGGTACAATCTCGTCTTGGGATTAAATGGCGGAAGCATTTGTTGGAAGGTTTATAACGAACAGTCGAAAACCCAAAGGTATGGATGCTCTCATGACTATGAAATTAGGCCATAATGAATCAATAAAAAATTATGCAGCCAGGTATTCGAAGACTTATAATGAGATAGATGGTTGCGGAGAAGATGTAGCAGTTTCGACCTTCAAATTGGGTTTGCCTATTGATTCTGGTTTGCGTCAGTCTTTGACTAAACGCCCTCCTAACAACATGAAAAAGTTGATGTCTCGGATAGAGCAGTTCATAAGGTTGGAAGAAGATAGAGATAACGGCACTGCAGCTAAAGCCAAAGCTCCTGTTCGGCCGCCAAATCCCAGATCATCTGTCCAACCGAATAAAGTTCCCAGAGTTGCTACGGTCCCAAGCAACTTCGTTGCCCCATCATTCAAAGCACATAGAACAGTGTTTAAGGAGCCGATTTATCAGATCCTTGAGAAGATTAAAGAGGAGCCTTTCTTTGTCCGACCACAAAAATTGCTAGGCAATCCTGCAACTCGAAATCAGAAACCCATGTGTCACTATCATCGTGAACGGGGCCACCCCACCGAAAACTGTCACATGTTTAAATCTCATTTAGACCAACTGGTTTCTGATGGGCATCTGAGCGAGTATGTAAATCACAGTTTGACCAAGCAGGAAAAAACTAAAAAGAATACAGACCGATCAGGAAATCCAAGAACAGCTCCCACAGGTGTGATACATGTGATACTTAGTCCTTTGTGTACGCCTATTGGAACAGCGTCTTATCGGTCGGACCTTCAGAAGGCTTTTCACCTTAGGCAGAGCTATGAGATTTCAGATTCTGCTCATTTAGTGCCAAGACTCTGTTCGGAGGCTCATGTCTCATCTGTTAATGGGACTATCTCATTTTCTGATAGTGATTTGCATGACGTCCAGCTTCCCCATAATGATCCTCTTGTTATAACACTTCGTATAGGGAACTACGATGTTAAGAGAGTTTTGATTGATCAGGGAAGCTTTGCTGAAGTAATGTATCAGGAGCTCTATGAGAAGTTAGGACTAGGGAAATCCGATCTGTCAGAGTTCAGTTCTCCGGTCTTCGGGTTTTCAGGAGAATCAACTGTCCCAGTGGGAAAGACGACTCTCCCAATGCTGGCGGGACCAATTAACCTTCAGACGGAGTTCATAGTGATTCAGGCTCCGTCACCCTATAATGCCATCATGGGGAGAAGTTGGTTACACAAGATGAGAGCCATTCCTTCTACTTTACATCAGAAGTTGAGGTTTCCCACCAAGGACGGTGTAATGGAAATAAGTGGCGACCAAGTGGCAGCCAAGCAGTGTGTTTTAGCAGCTGCTAGGAAAGACCCTCCGGGGAAAGTGAATCCAGCTGGGATATTATGACAATTACAGTCACCGGGGACTGTGGATGGGGAAAGCATCAAGCAAGAAGAGCCCGAAAAGGTACATTTTGATTCATCTAAACCTGAAGTTTATTTTCAGGTCGGAGTAAATCTATCTTTGTCTGATAAAGACGACTTGATAACCTTATTACGGGAATTTCAAGACATATTCGCTTGGTCGGTTTATGAAGCCCCGAGGGTATCATCTAACCTGGCGTGTCATTCCCTAGCTATACCTTCCGATGCTAAGCCCGTGCAACAAAGGCGTCGAAAATTAGCTCCGGAGAGATCGGAAATAGTTATGGAGGAGGTCGGAAGATTATTGGCCGCAGAGGTAATTCGACCAGTTCTATATCCGACTTGGTTATCAAACACAGTGGTGGTACAGAAGAAGAATGGGAAGTGGAGAGTCTGTGTTGATTTCACAGACCTGAACAAAGTTTGTCCGAAAGATCATTTTCCCTTGCCCAGAATAGATCAGTTGGTTGATTCGGCGGTCGGACATGACCGGATGAGTTTCTTGGACGCATTTAAGGGATATCATCAAATTCCTATGGCTTTGTCCGACCAAGAGAAAACGGCCTTTATTACTCCCCGAGGGGCGTTTTGTTACAAGGTGATGCCGTTTGGGCTGAAAAATGCGGGGGCAACCTACCAAAGGATGATGACAACCATGTTCGGAAATTAGATCGGAAAGACCGTGGAAGTCTATATCGATGATATGTTAGTAAAGAGTACCAGAAGGGAGGACCATCTAACTCATTTGAGAGAAGTCTTCGAAATCCTCTGAAGAGACGAGCTGCGGCTTAATGCTTCAAAATGCTTGTTCAGAGTCCGTTCGGGAAAGTTCCTAGGTCATATTATCAGTAGCAGAGGGATTGAAGCTAATCCGGACCAAATTTCTGCATTAATAAGTCTTGAAGAACCCAAGAATACAAAGCAGGTTCAACGCTTAACAGGCATGATAGCTGCTCTCAATCGCTTCATTTCTCGGTCGGCTGATAAGTGTCGTCCTTTCTTTCGGTTGTTAGGGAAGAAAAGAAAGTTTTTGTGGGACGAAGACTGCTCGGCTACTTTCCAGAATATAAAGGCTTACCTTTCCTCACCGCCTTGTCTATCTATTCCTTCCCCGGGAGAACCACTCTATCTCTATTTGGCAGTGTCGGAGCATGCAGTAAGTGCGGTTCTTGTTCGGGAAACTCTCGAATATCAGAAACCAATCTTTTTTATAAGTAAGACTATGACCGAAGCAGAATCTCGATATTTACCACTCGAGAAGGTTGCCCTGGCCTTAATCCGAGCAGCGAAGAAGCTTCCGCAGTATTTCCAAGCCACTACAGTGACTGTGCTGATGGATTTACCTCTCAAGGCTTTATTGCAATGTTCGGATTTCTCCGGCAGGATTACTAGATGGGGAGTACAGCTTGGATCTCTTGGAGTGGAATATAAGCCGAGAACTTCAATTAAGGGACAGGTTTTAGCAGACTTCGTGGCTGAGTTTCAGGGAAAGGACTCGGAAACTGGACCGACCAATCTATTGGGACTAGGTACTGATTCAGTCCCTTCCGAATGGAAGCTGTTTGTGGACGGTGCCTCGAATGCCATGGGATCAGGGGCGGGGGTAGTGCTAATCTCCCCGGAAGGTTTGATTATGGAGCAGGCTGTTAGGTTGAACTTTTTGACATCAAACAATGAATCTGAATATGAAGCATTCCTGATCAGGCTGAAATGTGCCAGGAAACTGGGAGCAGATCGGTTACGGGTATTTTGTGATTCACAATTAGTGGTCAATCAGATTTCAGGAGAGTGTCAAGCCCGGGACGAGCGGATGGCGCTGTACCTTAGGGCTGTTAAAAATTCAATGTCTAAGTTTGAGTTTATTCAGGTGGAACAGATTGGAAGAGAACATAATTCTCATGCTGACATCTTGGCCAAGCTAGCCACGGCCAAGGAAACAGATATGGAAAGAACAGTAACAGTGGAAGTGCTGGATTCTCCGAGCCCTCAAAATATTGAATTGGATGTTTTTAATGTTGCAAGACCAGTGGCGAGTTGGATGGATCCATTGATATCGTATTTGCAGAACAATCAGTTGTCTGAAGATCAGAGAGAAGCTGATATTGTCAAAAGGAAGGCTCTGGGCTATTGGTTATCTAAAGAAGGCAGCCTATACAAAAGATCCTTTTCAGGCCCCTATTTACTTTGTGTTCACCCAGACTTGGTTAATAACTTGTTTTATGAAATTCATGAGGGCATTTGTGGAAGTCATACCGGGGGTCGATCATTGGCTCACCGGGCAATGTCACAAGGTTATTGGTAGCCGTATATGCAGAGTGATGCTGTTCGGTACGTAAAGGCATGTGATAAATGTCAACGATTTGCCCCGAAAATCCATCAACCTGCTCGGGAGCTTAATCCTTTATCCAGTCCTTGGCCTTTTGCTCAGTGGGGAATAGACATTGTGGGGCCTCTGCCTCGAGCGCCAGGAAACAAGAAGTTCTTAATTGTGGCCACAGATTACTTCACAAAGTGGGTGGAAGCCGAGCCGTTGGCCCATATTTGGGACATGGACGCCAAGCGTTTCCTCTGGAAGAATGTAATCACTCGATTTGGAATACCTTAGGCGGTGATATCAGATAATGGAACTCAGTTCGATGGCAAGGTTTTTAAAGGATTCTGTTCGGATTTGGGAATAAAAAACTTTTTCTCTACACCGGGTTATCCTCAAGCCAATGGACAGGCAAGAAGTCTCAAACAAGGTAATTCTTGATGGAATCAAGAAGAGATTGGAACAGGCAAAGGGAAAATGGGTAGAAGAGCTTCCCAGTGTGCTGTGGACACACCGAACAACCCATAGAAGGTCGACCGGAGAAACTCCTTTCGCGTTGGCATATGGTGTGGAAGCTGTCATTCCACTGGAAGTCGGCCTCCCCACTACCCGAACAACAGAATTTGATGCCGAACAGAATGAAGATAATCTCAGAAAAGATCTCAACTTGGTAGAAGAAAGGAGAGATATAGCTGTTGTTAGGTTGACTTCTTATTAGCGTCAGATGAAAAGGGGGTATGACAAGAATATTAGACCAGAAGTTTTCAGATTAATGACTTGGTGCTGCGCAAGGTGGTAGCTAACACCCGAAATCCGAACGATGGCAAGCTCGGTCCGAACTGGGAAGGACCTTATAAGGTAACTTCACTTGCTGGAGTAGGAGCATACAGATTAGAAGATATGGCAGGAAAGCCCATCCCTAGGCCATGGAATGTATGTAATCTCAAAAAGTATTTCTTCTAAATATAATGAGATAGTTGGACGGAGGTATTGTTGACATTTTGTTATTTACACAAATTTTTGTTCGGACGGAACTTGCCATTTCATATTAATGTATGAGCATCCCATCCGAACAACTTTTGTTCGGAAGGAACTTGTCATTTCATATTAATGTATGAGCATCCTATCCGGATAATTTTTGTTCGGAAAGGAACTTAGCACTTCTAGGGAAGTGGTTAAGCATCCTATTCAAAAGAAAACTGTTCGGAAGGAACTTAATACTTCTGGGGGAGTGGTTAAGCATCCTAAAAATATCAAAGAGGAATACTTCAAACGGAACTTAACACTTCTAGGGGAGTGGTTAAGCATCCTATTCAAAAGAAAACTGTTCGGAAGGAACTTAACACTTCCGGGGGAGTGGTTAAGCATCCTAAAAATATCAAAGAGGAATACTTCAAATGGAACTTAACACTTCTAGGGGAGTGGTTAAGCATCCTATTCAAAAGAAAACTGTTCGAAAGGAACTTAACACTTCTGGGGGAGTGGTTAAGCATCCTAAAAATATCAAAGCGAAGTACTCCAAACGGAACTTAACACTTCTGCAGAAGTGGTTAAGCATCCTATTTATATTCATATTTACAGTTATATTTACATTTATATATATATACATATCCAAAATCTGTTCGGGAGGAACCGGATACCTTTAAAGTAATGTATACGTATTTTCGGTAGGAAAATCACTGTTCGGATGGATTTTACCGTTTCGAAGAAAATGTATGATTACCATACTTGTGCATATGTTATTCAGGTTTATGACCTCCGAGGAAGCATTGATTCGTTTATGCTAAAGGAGGAGTTCACTCTCCGGAATGTGTCAAGGTAAGTTTTTACTTTTGATAGGAAAGATGAGAATTAATATTAGAAACTGTGTATAGGTATTCAGTTGTAGTTATCTAATAGTAAATATTCGATTCTGGAATTCTTGCCAAGTTAGTATAATATTCACAAAAAATGGTAACACGGATTAGAAATCTAAAAATTCGAAGTTAATACATAAACTAATCATATTAAGAAGAACAGAACTTCCCAAAGTTAAAATGTTCAGTTTGGGAAAAGGTAAAACATAAATAATAAAAAAGGAAAACACACAAAACTAAAATTATTACATAAAGTGATGGAACATGGTCACTATCCCGAAGAAGGACCAGGAACGTTAGCTGTTATCTCAACCGGCGCTGACTGTGGAGCTTCTTGTACTCTGTCCGGTCCTGTTCCCTCTTTCGTCCTCTTCACCCTCATTATCAGCTTCTTCTTCTTCCTCTTCTGGTGCCTCGTTGCCCGAATCCTGAAGACCCTCCTCGGGGTATGGAATAGGAGTGTTCGAGCGTAGGAAGAGCTCCGACGTTTCTGGCTGCTCGATTTTAGTTAGGGCAGATTTCCATCCCTTCCTAAAATCGGTGTTGTACACCATACGAAATTGGGTCTTAGCTTCTTCCATAGCTCCCTCATACCCCAACTTCTTTCCTTCAACCCTCCCTTGAACTTTGCCATCTTCTATGGCTTTCTCTATGGAGGCAAGGCATTCGGACTCTAATTTCCTAACCTTCTCCCTCAGTTCGGTCAGCTCGGCCTCGGCTTTCTTCCTGCTTTCTGCTTCAGCTCGAGCCAAGGTTTCAGCCTCCTTCATCAGGTTGATATTGACGAAGTGTTGATCCTCTAATTTTTTATGGTCGGCACTCTTCTTCTGAAGTTCGTCGGTCATTTTGAGGACCCTCGACTCCATCGCAAGAACGCTCTGGGTAGCCTGAATGGACAAAAAGAGAAGTCACAACCAAAAAAATATATAATGATTCGCGGAAACTGTTAAGAAATAAAATAAGTATTTCCTTACCATCATCAATCCCCTGGTGCCGTGCCGGAAGATCTGGGCGGAATTCATGCTATCCCACTGGCTCATATCCCCGGGCAGACAAGCTGCTCGGGCCAAACCATGAGCAACATGGGCCGAAAGGTTCGGCTTCGTTTCGTCCAAAACTGTGTCGTGGACGGAGATCGGACCATCACCGAACAGCAGGCTAGGCACCCACGGTTCAAAGCTGGCCGAAGCACCTTCGGCTGGCATCGGAGGGGCCTCGCTCCTTCCTTTCTTCTTTGGAGGGGCTAGGTCTTCTCCATCGTCGGACTCGTCGATCTCATGGACGACAGGAAGTGGTCGAGGAGGTTCTTGGGCGATTGTTTGAGCAGTCTGTTTGGACGAGGAGGAGTCCGAGACCACCTTTTGGCCTTTCTTACCGGCCCCTTTTCCCCGGCCTTTGCCTCTCGTTTTGGTTGCACCAGACGAGCTTCCGCCAGTGGCCTTGCCCATTAGTTCAAACGAGTTGATCGGTGGCGCCATTTCTGAAACTTGGCCGACCGGGATGAACTCAGGGTCCTTACTGATAGTTGTTGTGTCTGCTGGAACGGCCAAACTAGGGGTAGATTCTTCCACCCGTACCTCTTGAGATCTCGGAACCGTAGGACCTTCAAGAAAGGACTTGATCTGAGGTTCGTACCTCAGTAACAAGGGCGCCGAACGAGGCTCTCCTCTGTGATCGATGTAGATGTTGGTTGCGAGCACTCTCTTTACCAGTTCGGTATCCGCCTGGCCTTCGTACAGTGCTATCCGAGACGGATCTGCACAAATATTAACTGTTGGTTATAAACGAGTAAGGCGAAAAACAGTAAATAGAACAATCAAAATGAGTTTCTGTTCGGTCTTTAAGAAAGGTGTTCGGATTATTTCTATGGTGTTGTTAGGGAAAATCCTAACCTGGGTTTCCAAAGTCGCTTCGACATTTGGATTCCGTGTACCAATCGCCCGAGACTCTTAGATAGTCTTTGTCGTACCCTTTGTTGGTGTCCGGGAGGCCGTTTACCAGTTTTTGGTGGACGTTTTTGGCTTTTAGATGGCACAAGGTCCTAGACTCTTCTCCCGGACACACATACTGGTAAACTTGGAATATTTCCCCGACCCTCAGATTAACCCCCAAAATACGGTTTAGGGCTACTACCCCCATGATTATTCGGAAAAGGTTAAGGGATACTTGAGAGGGGGTGGCATTGACAATTAGGAGGAAATTCACGAGTAAAGGATGGAGTGGAAATCTCACTCCACCTTCAACCACTGCCATTATTGGCAACAAAATTTCATCTTTGTTTATCACGGGGAGGTCATCTAAGTTACAGTACGCTAAACGAATGGACGAGGGAACTCTATACAACTCTCTGAATCGAGTCATACTCGCTTCGGAGTTTACTAACCGAGCCAATTTGCTCGCCCTAGATCTAGATTGGGTTCTAGCCATGTGAATCTAACGAGAGAATTTTTGGAAACTTAACAAATATAAAAATGGGAAAGAAAACTTACGCGGAGGCGTTACCAGAAACCGTAGCAAAGGATGCCGGGAAGCTTGGAGAGAACACACGCTCAAAGGAAGGAGAAAGGGAAAGGACAACGAGGATTGTGAGAGGATGGGTAATGATGCTGGTTTTGAAAAATAAATATCTTTTCCCCCCAAAAGCCCCGCCGTTTCAGTTTTATTTTCTTAGAAAGGCGCGAGTCAGGGGGTGGCGTGTTAAATTCATTTTTGGAGAAACGTGTTATTGATTCCGACTCCTTCACTATGTGTAAGAAGGAGCCGAAATCAGGGGGTAATTGGAGGGGAAAAATTTATTCGGACAATATAATTGTAAGTTTAAGTATTACGTGTTCGGTCCACAATATAATTGTAAGTTTAAGTATTACGTGTTCGGTCAATTACCGAACAGATCTTGCACGTCGAATCTGCTCGGTTAGGTTCAAAACACATGTTAAAGGTTTGAACTGATGACAAGGCTTAAAGATTTCCTTCCTAGTATTATATTAAGAACGAATTAAATATCAGGCTACTATAAAATAGTAAATGTAAAGTGAATTTAAAACCAATCCATTGCATTAAATGCTAAGCAAAATATCAGGTTAATGTCAGGATTATTCTGAGCCAAATAGGCTGTAAAACAGAGAGCATTAATGTCCTAAAAAGAATAAGGAGGAAGAGGATAAAGGAAAAAAGGAATAAGATCTTTATAAAAAATGGCATATAAATAAGCAAAGTAACAAAGAAGGAGTAGTTCCAGAATTACAATTACATCTGAGAAATACAGTTAGTAAAAGAAAGAGGATATAAACACATTTTTCTTTGGAAGTTATGGGATTACTGACAAAATCATCGGAGAATCATAGGTTAACCCCCACTGGGTTAACCAAGGTTTTCTGAACATTTGTTTGTCTATCTTGCAGGCTTAAAGGGTCCATCCTGTTCGGAACAAAATCATTCCTGTTCGGACCATGTTCGGTAAATGCAATATTGTTTAGTGTTAACTAGCTTTTCCTATATTATCCCGAAAAAATCCCACCTACAGCATTATAGAGGGATAATATAATATATATAGTAGTCAATTAGAATCAAAAGTGATCCAAGCTTTCCATAAATAATCAGATCAAACTATACGTTATCCATCTAAAAACTTATGATAAATATGAATTTCCTTTTTTTAGTTAAATAAATATCACTATATATCACAATTTCTTGTTTTGATTGAATAGTAGAATTATATCACAATATATATGATTATCGTGCAAATATGTTGTTTTTTTATTTTATTTTTTATTTCTTTTATTGAAATGTGGTATTAATATTATGTTAAGAATTAGTGTATTATAAATTTATTTATTATATGACCATTGAACAATTAAACATTGACCAACTCTAGTCTTTAGGCATTTGAAAAAAAAAAAATGCATAGTGATTTGTGATTGTGAATTGTGAGATATGTGTGACATTGTGATGTGTTTGTGCAATTGTTTGAATGGGCCTAATTCTGCATTATGTGATTGAAAAAATATTTCACATGTGGTGTGGCCAGCCATGTATCTAATATAATTTAAGTAAATGTGTGTTTTTTTTTTTTTTATTAAAATGTGTTATTAATATTATGTTAAGAATTAGTGTATTATAAATTTGTTTGTTATATGACCATTGAACAATTAAACATTGACCAACTCTAGTCTTTAGGCATTTGAAAAAAAAAAATGCATAGTGATTTGTGATTGTGAATTATAAGATATGTGTAATATTGTGATGTGTTTGTGCAATTGTTTGAATGGGCCTACTTCTGCATTATATGATTTGTTTGAAAAAATATTTCACATGTGTTGTGGCCGGCCATGTATCTAATAGGTATAATTTAGCAAAAAAAAAAAATGTAACTAATGGATATAAATTTGTAGGACAATCAGATTTTTTTTTATTAACATTAATGATTTTTTTTAATGGGTACAATTTTTTTTTTTATGCAATTCAAGCTAAAATCACAATGTAACCTTGATTTTGCATAATTTTTTTTTTTTTTTTGGATTTTTATGTTTATTTTTTTAGTATTTAATAATAAGTGAGCAACCAATCCAAACCTTGGAACCGACCTTATCTAAAATAAGTCTATTATGAAGTAGAGTTTGTCTTGAACTTGAACTGTTAAATTTTTGCTGACATCAAAATGAAAGAGATGCCTTGGAATCTAAAGGAAAAAGACCCCACCAATAAAATTTAAGAATATACATTGCATCTATAAGTCTTTTCATTTCTCTTCCATGCCTTTTCAATGGTCTAAAAAAGAATTGTATGCCCAGCCATGATCCTTGGCCTTACGCATTTGGGTTAGATTGTACTGAATAATTACTTCAAAAAAGTATGACTTCAGATAAAATAAAATGGCGTAAAAGAATACATGTAGCCGACTCTGACTATTCTGTTGAGGATCCATAGCCAACCCCAAAAATTTTGGGACTAAGGCTTGGTTGTTGTTGTTGTTGTTGTTGTTGTAGTACTGAATAATTAGTTTAAAACTTGGCTTGGCAATGAACCGTTGAGCTATATATTAAAGGGTCACTATTAGCTTCCATCCAAAATAAGCTTCCTTTGGCTCACTGATAATTTTAATTTTAACCCAGTTTCTCTGGCATAGGAAGCAATGCATTGTGTTAAAAGTACAATGGTCCTAACTCAATCTCAAAAAGACACTTTAAGAGATGAGGGATGCCCATGACTTATAAACTGCACAACCCAAAAATACTTGATCAATGTGGAATAAGACTCTTACTTTAATATGTCCTCTCACGTGTGGCGGACCAACCAAACACGTGATTTAATTGCAGTATTGCACCCTTCAAGCCAGACACATCGTGCACTAACTTATGAAAGCTGGGCTCAGTCTCCATTCGATCATAAGCACGACCAATCTGTGAAGTAGGCTTCTTGCGAATACCTTTCGTAATTGAGGTCAAGGCAATAGGAAGAGTGCCTGCAGTGTTGTGATCAAGGGATGCTTGATATACATAACCTCTAGTTCCAATACTTCCACAATCAAGCACAACATAGAACTTGGAGGGTCCTTGAGACCAATACAAATAATAGACATAGAGAGAAACGAAATAAATTAGTAGAGCCAAGAAGAAGAGGAAGAAGGTAAACATGAGAAATCGCAAGCACTTGTAGCGCTTGGACGGGGTTCCTCCACCTCCAGGCAATAATCCCTTCTCCTTTGAGAAACTAGAAACAGCAACATTATCTCTTTTAACCGTGCATCTACTGCAGCTTTGGTTAGATTAGATGAAGATTAAGGGGGGGGGGGGGCACATAAGGTGAAGATTGAAGTGGCTTATAGGAAGCTAGAGAAAAAGCTGGTGGGGATTTAGGGATCTTGGGGAAAGATACAGAAGAAGCAATTGGAGGTTTAGATGAAGATTGAAGTGGTCTAGAAGGAAATGTAGTAGGTGGTAATAGACTTGAACTTTTTGAACTGTGAGAAACATCATTAAAAGTGATTTTGACAGAACTTTGAACATGTTGTGGCTTGATTGTCACTGAGCTTTTTAACCATGCATCTAGTGGAACTTTGGTTAGATTAGATGAAGAAGCACTTGGTGATGAGTTTGGAAAAGTTTGGTAGTTGTCATGGTACAATGGGTTGTGGTTCTTGCAGGTGATTGGTAACAACATCTGTGTTCCTTTCATAAGGGCTGCTAGAATGAGATTCTAGAAAAGGCAATAATTTAAATGATTGCTATCAGGCTTGAGTGGATGATAAGCCGAGAAATCCTGCTGAGACGACTACAGTTTGAGATTGTTCTTGTTGGAGGACTGTGAGTGTCTTCCTCCTCCGTTATTAGCAAACGACACGTTTGCCAACATATACGGAACGCTAGAAGACGATGATGACGATGACGAAGACGACGACTGTGAGCCTGACAAATGACTTGATATAACATCTACAATTCTACTATTAAATTCTATAAGGAAGTTGAACTCTAGAGCCAAAGATAACAAAGTCTGTTTCATGTTGAATATCCATTTTGGTATTTGACCTTGAATTTTGTTGTAGGAGAGATATACACGTACATTCTCCAATTCATGTTGGTAACGTAAGAAAATTGGGAACTCAGTCAAGTTACATGCTACCAATCCTAAAAACTTCAACTTTGGAATACTGGCATTGAAAGTGGAATTGATGGGGAATGATAAATGTGATAGCACGTGTACATTCTAGTCTTCTCCAGAATGTTCTGGATTGTTCAGAATGCAGTTAGCAATCTGTTAAAATTGTTATTAATCTGTTGAAGTTGTTTAGAGTTGGTTATTACAGATTAGAACACGTGCTAAATTATACACAACTGTTAGACTTTAGTATAAATAGATAGACTTTGTAATTTGTACATTCAAGTAAAAAATATAGTGAATATTTTCTCAATCTCTCTATATAAACTCTTCTACTTCTCTGTTCTTTTGAATTCTTTCATGGTATCAGAGCAGTAAGTTCCAGAAACCTAAACCAATGTCTTCTACAAATTCATCATCTTCTTCTTCTTCTTCTTTTTCTTCTTCTTCTTCTACCTCATCTACCCTTTCTGCTGTAAACAATCAAACACAAATGTTCCTCTTATCCAATATCTCTAATTTTGTTTCAGTGAAACTAGATCACACTAATTTTCTGACATGAAAGTTTCAAATTACCTCCATTTTAGATGCATATTCCTTGATGGATTGCATTGATGACACTATATCTTGTCCAGTTAAGTTCTTGCGAAAAGAAGACGGAACTGAGTTTGTGAATCCTGAATTTTTGCATTGGAAAGCTCGTGACAAAGCTCTTATCTCTCTTCTAAGTGTCACTTTGTCACTGTCTGCATTGTCTCTGGTTATTGGACAAACTTCAGCCCAAGGGATTTGGACAGTTCTTGAGCAAAGATACACTGCTGGCTCTCGATCTAACGTGGTCAGTCTGAAGATGGAGCTTAATGGTATCAAGAAGGGCTCTGACCCTATGAACAAATATCTTCAGCGCATTAAGGAATCTAGAGATAAGCTATCCACTGTGGGAATCAATCTTGATGATGAAGAAATTCTCCATATTGTACTCAAAGGTCTTCTTGCTGAGTTTTACTCTTTTTCATTGTCTATGCTTACGAAAGATGATCCAGTTTCTTTTGCTGAGTTACATGCTCTTCTTTCCACTGAAGAAGAACTCATCAAGAATCTTCAAGACTTGTCCAAAGAAACTTCTCTAATGGCTATGACAGCAAATAAATAGAACCCTTCTCCATCAAACAGTCAAATCCAATACAATAGTCAGGCAAATTGAGGACGAGGTCGTAATCAGTTTCATTGTGGTGGTAGAGGAGGATGGGGTAATTTCACAAACCGTGCAGGTCACAACAACGGTGGTTATCACAATAATTTCTCTTCTGAAAATTTCAATCCCACAGTACCCTCCTCTGTTCCACCCCCTTTCAACAACAACTCTCGTCTTACATGCCAGATTTGCTACAAACAAGGTCACACCACCTTGGATTGTTATCAACAGATGAACTATGCCTATCAAGGTCGACAACCACCTGCCAAACTTGCTACAATTGCCTCTACTGCAAATTCATCCCAGCCACCTGCTTCTTGGCTTGCTCAAACAACTTGGATCTTAGACTCTGGCACTACCGATCACTTCACCCCTGATGTTAATAACCTTCCAGACTGTTCCTCCTACACTGATTCCCAACAAGTCTTCGTTGGCAATGGTCAACAACTCCCTATCTCCAATATTCGTAATGCTCAACTTTACACTTCTTCTTATTTGTTCAACCTTAAGAAACTCTTGCATGTTCCGTCAATGTCTTCTCATTTGTTATCTATCAATCCTTTTTGCTGTGACAATAATTGTGCATTTTATTTTGATGCCAATATCTTTCATATTCAGGATCGTCCTATGGGAAAACCTCTTTACACATGACTCAGTAAAGATGGTCTTTACCTTATTCATGGTTATTCCTTCCGCTGCGTCCATCCTTGAGTCGGTGCAATCTTGTTGTTCCTAGTCTGTCTCCTTCTTCACAGTCTTGTCCATCTTCTGTTTGTCACAATGCCGCCATTACTTCTTCTATTGATTTGTGGCATACACGACTTGGTCACCCTCATCAACGTGTCCTTCAACATGTTGTACGTGATTTCTTGACAGCCCGTGATCTCAATAAAGTTTCTTTTTGTAAACATTGTGTCCAAGGGAAAATGACCCAATTACCCTTTCCTATATCTGTTTCTACTACTAGTTCTTCCTTAGAACTTGTACATAGTGATGTCTGGGGTCCATCTCCAATCACTTCAATTAATGGCACACCTTATTTTGTTATCTTTGTTAATGACTTCACATGCTTCACTTGGTTCTTTCCTTTAACTCATAAGTCTCAAGTTTTGTCTTCTTTTATTCATTTTAAAAATATCATGGAAAACCTTCTTAATGCCAAAGTCAAAATTTTACGCACCGATTGTGGTAGTGAGTACACTAAGCATGAATTCACTAATTTTTGTTCTCAATCCGGCATTTTTCATCAATTTACGTGTGGAATGCAAATATCATCATATTGTTGACATTTCTCTTACTCTCATTAGTCATTCGCCTTTGCCTCTATCTTATTGGTCTTATGCCTTTGCCACTGCGGTCCATCTTATTAATCGTATTCCTTCCTCTCATCGTGCCTTTATTTCTCCATGGGAAGCTCTCTTTCACTCTCCACCCGATTATACTATTTTAAAATCTTTTGGGTGTGCTTGCTTTCCCCTATTGAGACCTTACTCTAAACATAAACTTCTTCCCCGATCTTGTGAGTGTGTTTTTCTTGGCTATGCATCTAATTCCAAAGGTTACCTTTGCTTGGATATTGCCATTTCTCGTCTTTTTGTATCTCGACATGTTATTTTTTATGAGTCTCATTTTCCTTTTCATCATGTTTCCTCTGTCTCCACTCTATCTTCTTCTCGTCTAAATCCTTGGTTAAGTAATTTGTTGTTTTTTACTCCTTGCAATCATCTATCCATTTTAGGCCCACATCCCACCACTGCTCCAATTACTCCACCCACTAATCCTTCCGATTCCATTTTAGGCCCACATCCTACTACTATACACTCTCCTCACTTTGATTCAATTTTAGGCCCACATCCCACTACTATACATAGTCCTACAGCTCCTATACTTGAGTCCTCCTCACTTAGGCCTTCTATAATTTCGTCCACACCACTTGAGCCCGTCTCTATTATTGAACCCATACCTCCTCCTTTACCAAATTCCTCACAGCCTGTTGCTCCCCTTATTTCCGATTTACCTATTGTTCCTACATCTCCTCCTCCACACCCTTTAGCCGATCCCTCCATTCCCACAAATACTCACCCTATGACCACCCGCGCCAAGTCTAGGATTTCTTGCAAAAAGATCTTTACTGCCTCATCTGTTAATTACTTTCACACAGAACCCCCAACTTGTACCATTGCCTCTCGTATTCTAGAGTGGCGTGCTGCCATGGCTTCTGAGTTTGAAGCTTTGCAACGCCAATCCACTTGGTCTCTTGTACCTGCTTCTCCTCATCAAAATCTGATTGGGTGTAGATGGGTTTTCAAGTTGAAACGGAACTCCGATGGCTCTATTGCTCGTTATAAGGCGCGCCTCGTCGCTAAGGGTTTCCACCAATAACTCGGTATTGATTATGACGAGACGTTCAGTCCAGTTGTGAAATCGCCCACAGTTCGTATCATACTATCCTTGGCTGCTCATCATCACTGGAATCTTCGTCAACTAGATGTTAGTAATGCCTTTTTACATGGGTTTCTCAAGGAGGAGGTCTTTATGTAACAGCTGCCTGGTTTTGTGGATTCTGTCATAACCCCATTTTTACCCCCGGGATTTTCTCGAGTGTCGGCGCGCAAAACGAGACAGCCCGAACCAAGCCGGTCTGATCCGACGAGGGCTCTCCGCATCAAATACTCCCAAGAAGAAGGTCCGAGACACATTTCCCAAGGTTTGACCAAGTTTGACTAGGGTTGACCGAAGTTTGACCGAGGTTTGACCGAGCTGTTTCCAGCCCGACTAGGGTCCGCCTTGCCCAGAAACCCTTGAAATGAAGTCCGGGGTACACTTCCAAGAGTTTGGAGAGCTTTGACCAAATCCGACCAAGTTTGACCAAGGTTGACCAAGTTTGACCAAGGTTTGACCGGACCTATTGACCAGACCAAAAACTGGATCGAACTGACCACCCCTTGACCAAGGTATAGAGAATATCAAGAGCTTCGATTCCGTACTTTACGGGTCGAAAACGGACGAGAAACGAGAGAGTTGTGGCCAAAACTGCGAAAAAACGGTCCGATACTTAGCCAAATTTTTGGTAAGTATTGTTGACAAAACAGCCTATTTGGGAGGCAACGTTTGCGCAAAGATTCTCTCCGACCCGCTGCAACTTGGTCCGCGAGCCAAGACCCTTAGGCAAGAGGTTCACTTCAGCTACCACACGCAACTTTCGGATCGTCAAGAGCTCCTCCGGTCAAGCCGGAATCTCAGCCAAAAGTTGACCCCTTGGCATAAGGAACCTTCCGACGGCCTCCGTTCGCAGGATCATATCTCGCGAACCCAAGCTCACCTCTGCGCAAGGCCTGTACCGTTAAAAAGTAGGTATCGTAAGCTTTCCGACGATACCAAGATCGTCGGAATCCGACATCGGGAGCTACGTCTACCACGCGCGTGAAAACAGGCCGACGAAATAAGGCTGTGCTGAAATTTCCGGAATTTTCCCACCGACGTTGCCGCGCTTGCGCACAGAGTCTTCCTGACTCGCAACAAGTTGATCTGCGAGCCCGGGCACATTGGAAAGAGGACACATCCATGCACGACGTGGAACTCTCGGATCGCCAAGAATTTATCGGGGTCAGCCGGAATCCTGATCGGAAAACTGCCCTCAAACGGACCAAAAACACCCCGGTGGACTCTGCTCGCGGGGCCATATCTCACGAGTCCAAGCTCGGATTCCCGCGAATCCGGAACCTTGCAAAAATAGGCAGCGCAAGCTTTCCGACGGTACCAAGAACGTCAAAATCCGACATCGGGAGCTAGGTCAAATATGCGCGCGAACTGGGACAAGATTTGAGAAAAAACGCGCTGGGAGCAAAACGCATTTTTTCTCCCGGACAGCCGCCTTCGCGCGCAGAGTCTTTCCTGCTCGCAACAAGTTGATCCGCGAGCCCGGGTGCGTTGGAAAGATAATGACTCCGGCTACGTCGTGGAACTCTCGGTTCGCCGAAAGCATCCCCCGTTTGATCGGAATCTTCGCCGGAAGAGTGCACGAAAACAGCTCCGATACCCCGACTTCCGGGAGCCATAACTCCCTCGTCCGAACTCCGATTCGCGCAAACTTTATATCGTTGGAAAGAGGACGTCGAGAGCTTTCCGACGATATGCCGCATGACCCAGTTTGAGTTCCAGAAGACCTCCAAAACTGCCCCCGAAAATCGGATAAAAAAGGGTACGCGCACGGAAATCGAGGAGGATTCGAGGGGCTGCTGGCGTGGAAGGATAAGACTGCCACGTGGCAGTACCACAACTCGCGCAGGACCGTCATGCGCCGCGCATGATGGTGCTGCGCGAGGCGTGCACGGTTTTCTATAAAACCGACCCTCCCCCCCCTCATTTGCACATAGTTTTTGCTCGGGCACTAGGCCTTCTAGAGCTTAGTTTAGGCAGAAAATAGGGGTTTAGGGGGTTTTAGGAGGGGGTTTTTGGGGTAGTTTTAGAGAGAGAGACTCCTCTCTAGGTAATCTCTCTCTCTCTCTAGGCTCTTTCTCCCTCTTCTTTTTCTTTAGGGATTTTGGGGGGTTTTTAGAGTGAGAAGCACCTATTAGGTGCTTCTCTCTCTAACCTCCCCTCATCTTCCCACTCCTCTCTCTCTCTCTCTCTCTTTCTCTTACATTCTTTAGTTCATTTATTTCATTTATGCTTTACTAGTTTCTTATTTGTCCATTTATTGCTTTATTTACATTTCCTTGTCATTTATTGCTTTATTTACATTTCCTTAGTCATTTATTCGCTTTCTTTACATTTCTAGTCATTTATCGCTTTCTTTACATTTCTAGTCATTTATCGCTTTATTTACATTTTATACGCACTTGTGAATATTTGTTGTGATTATCCCCCCCCTCCCCCGGTGTGTTTTAGTACGGCAATATTGAGTGGCTTTGGCGGCTCGCGTAAGTCCTCTAACAAAGGCCGTTGACAACCATGTTAGCCCACGAGGTCTTGACCCGAAAAATACACCGGTTTCCTCGTGTTTTAGTACGGCAAATATTGAGTAGCTTTGGCTCAGTTGCGTAAGTCCTCTAACGAGGCCGTAACAACCTTGTTAGCCTACGAGATATTTGACCCGAAAAATACATCCCCATGTGTTAAATAACGTCATTTATCGCTTTATTTACATTTGCTACGTTGTAAATATTATATTGTGGAATATTGTCATTTTCCCATTTTCTTCCCTTTGTGATTTGGGCGTGATAATCCCGATTGGTCGTGGTGGACTATGTAAGACCTCAAAGAGGCATTAACCACCACGTAATTCCATAGGCATTGGACCCATTAAAAATCCCGTGATGTTTAAGTCCATTATTTGCTTTAAATCGCTTTATCGCTTTCCGCAATGCTTTAAATACGTTTATCGCCTTAATTTATTATACGCGCTTGTGGATATTGTCGTTGTTCCCATTATCTCCGTTTCCCATAAAAATGGGCGTGATAATCCCGATTGGTCGTGGTGGACTATGTAAGACCTCAAAGAGGCATTATCCACCACGTAATTCCATAGGAATTGGACCCACGAAAATCCTTTGTTTAAACCCCGTTATTTTCATTATTTACTACGTTGTTGTAAATATTGTCCATTTTTCATTATTTTGATTTGGGCATGAAAATACCAAACGGTGTTGGCGGTTTTAGGTAAGTCTTTCAATAGCACTAAAACCCCATGTAAATCCATGAGGCGTTGGACCCGTAAATTGCAAACCCCATTTTCAAATAGATTTTTCTCATTTAAGTCCTATTTGGCGTCGAAGGTTTGGATAAGTCTTTCAATAGCACCAACCCTTCGTGTAAGCCCGAAAAGGCATTGAAACCCCATTTTCAAATAGATTTTCTCATTTAAGTCCTATTTGGCGTCGAAGGTTTGGATAAGTCTTTCAATAGCACCAACCCTTCGTGTAAGCCCGAAAAGGCATTGAAACCCCATTTTCAAAATAGATTTTCTCATTAAGTCCTATTTGGCGTCAGGTTTGGATAAGTCTTTCAATAGCACCAACCCTTCGTTAAGCCCGAAAAGGCGTCGTTTTCAAAAAGATTTTCTCATTAAGTCCTATTTTCGAAGGATAAGTCTTTCAATAGCACCAACCCTTCGTGTAAGCCCGAAAAGGCATTGAAACCCCATTTTCAAATAGATTTTCTCATATAAGTCCTATTTGGCGTCGAAGGTTTGGATAAGTCTTTCAATAGCACCAACCCTTCGTGTAAGCCCGAAAAGGCATTGAAACCCCATTTTCAAATAGATTTTCTCATTATAAGTCCTATTTGGCGTCGAAGGTTTGGATAAGTCTTTCAATAGCACCAACCCTTCGTGTAAGCCCGAAAAGGCATTGAAACCCCGTTTTCAAATAGATTTTCTCATTTAAGTCCTATTTGGCGTCGGAGGTTTGGATAAGTCTTTCAATAGCACCTACCCTCCGTGTAAGCCCGAAAAGGCATTGAAAACCCTCTTTTTAGATTGTTTTGTTTATTCATGTAAATCCTATGGTGGTGTCGGGATCCGAGTAAGTCTTTCAATAGCATCGAATCCCGACCCCACGAGGTCTTGACCCTTTACCTTAAAAATTCTTGTGTCTATAATAAATTGCACTTTGTCATTTCAAATAAATGTTGCATTTATGTCATTTCATACTTATGATTGATGTACTGCTAATGCCATGACCATGGATATTTTGCCATTTTACCATACTTTGATTACTTGCTTGATTGTTTATTGCTTTGATATAAAAATGTGATTAAAATACACTTTGCCATGAAAACTTTAAAAAGAGTAAACATGGTAATGTGGGCGTTAGAAACGAAGGTATGAGTCCTTTACACGGGGGCGTGGCTGGTACGTGCTTTCGTGTAAGGGATTCTACACGTTCTAACTCCCATAGGATCATGGTCTAAAATTCCCCAAAGTGTGAATTAATCACCCAAAACCCCGCCATTTGACGGACCGCTTTACTCTTGGAAATCAAGGGTAAAGAGATCCCGAATATGGCACAAAAACATTAATTGTTTGTCCCGGCACTAGGTGTTAGGATTTCAAGTATATCCTACCACCGAAATGCCCGGAAATTTAAAAGATACAAAGATAAAAGGGATGGTGAAATAAAGAGTCTAATCAAAACCGAACGAAGTCACATATTACGTTTGCCATTTTTGGTATATCGTACGACGGAAATCGGGACATTTGTACATAATAAAAACCAACAAACTTAGGCTTAGCAAATAAAGAAAACATTAGGAAGGAGGTAACCGTTTTCTTAAACGGATGTCGTGGGGTGCCTAACACCTTCCCCACGCATAAGCAAACCCCCGAACCTATCTCTGGTTCAAGACCATTTAGTTGTAGATGTCTAAATAGGGTAAAATCTATTAGACATAGGTGCCCAATCACACCTTAAAATTTCCCATGATTGGTGGCGACTCCAAATTTGTGCTCACACGCACACACGTACACAAGTTCCCACACACACACAACTCGTATCTCGAAACGGAAAAGAGATAGAGGAACACACACAACACTCGCCAAATGGGGGTCGGTATCTAGGAAAATAAATAATAAAAAGAAACTTATTCTTATAGAAGATTTTCCGCCGGTGTCGACAGCTTGGCGACTCCACTGGGGACTTAGAGGGTTTAAGCCTATAGTCTTTCGGTGTTTTCTTTGCTAAGCATGTGTGTATATATTTGTTGGTATTCATTATTTGATTCATTCTTTATTTCATCTTGTATAGTGTTTTGATTTTGGCATGTCTATATTCTTGTATATAAACTGCGAACATAGGATAGAGATTTATTTTATGCAACACATATTGTATATTGTGCCTTGTACAAAAAAGTCTTTTCCCTTTTTACTTTCAAAATCATGACATATACACTCATTGGACTTTTGGGTCGAACCCGGACTCAGGTGGGGCTGGGCTAGTACAGGCTCCACCACGAACCCTTTTATATCTAGGACATGGAACACGAGAATCCACCCTTCTCCCTTCACACCCGTGGAGATCGAGGGGGGCGTGCAAGTGCTTCCCCGGTGATCCAATACCCTTTCGACTTCCTTCGGGAGGATGAAACGGGCATGATCATCGGCCCCTTTAGGAAACAGAATTCCAAGCTGTGTCATACCATGTTGCATATAGTAAGCTATAGTGTAGAAAACCTACCTGTGAGGGCTCTGGTAAAAGCCAACCGAGTGAACATCCAACCTAAGATAGGATACCCAAAAATAGGATGTGTCTTTTCAAAATGAGTCAAGGGAAAAGCGTTGTGCTATTTTCCAGGTGGTGATAAAATAATTGGAGCCGACTCAGGTTCTATCTATCTAAACCTTTGTTTGCATGTCATTGTTTGATAAAGGGATAGGATAACCACGTTGTCCATACCCGTTGCAAACCACTCAAACCCAAAGAGTTCCAAACTCTACATGGGATGTATAGAGTCGTACCGTATCTAACCAAAAGTATGACCCTCACATTAACCGACATCGGTTCCCCAAAAAAAAAAAAGAAAAAACTTTCAAAAAATGGAACCGAACGCCGAAAGGCTTGTCGAATTTCAGTAATGTGAGAGTCTATCTTTTCGTTGATACACGTGTACATAGTCTTGTCGTATCCCAACCAAAAGTACGACCCTCACATTAACCGACATCGGTTCCCTCCAAAAATTTTCAAAAATGGAATCGAACGCCGAAAGGCTCGTCGAATTTCGGTAATGTGAGAGTCTAACTTTTCGTTGATACACCGTTTTGTAAAGAGTCGTGTCGTCCTTAACCAAAAGTACGACCCTCGCATTAACCGACATCGGTTCCCAAAAAATTTTCAAAATGGAACCGAACGCCGAAAGGCTCGTCGAATTTTCAGTAATGTGAGAGTCTAGCTTTTCGTTAGTACGATCATACCCGTCATGTACATAGTCAAATCATCCTCAACCAAAAGTACGATTATCACATCAACCGACGTTGGTCCCTCAAAATTTTCAAAATGAGACCGAACGCCGAAAGGCTCGTCAAAATTTTGGATGTGATAGTCTACCTTTTCGTTGATACGTATGTACCCATTGTGTATAGAGTCAAGTCATCCCCAACCGAAAGTATGACCCTCACATCAACCGACATCGGTTTCCAAAAAAAAAACTTTCAAAATGGAACCGAACGCCGAAAGGCTCGTCAATTTTTGGTAATGTGAGAGCCTATCTTTTCGTTGGTACGATTGTAACCATTTTGTATAGAGTCGTGTCATCCTTAACCAAAAGTGCGACCCTTGCATTTATCGACATCGGTTCCCTCCAAAATTTTCAAAAAAAATGGAACCGCACGCCGAAAGGCTCGTCGGATTTTAATAATGCAAGAGTCTATCTTTTCGTTGGTACGTATGTAAACCCCAAGAGTTTCCAAACTCTATAAGGTCGTGTAGAGTCTCGTCATGCCCAACCAAGAGTATAACCTTCGCACTAACTGACATCGGTTCTCAAAAATCTTTCAAAATAGAACCGAACGCCGAAAGGCTCGTCAAATTTTGATAGTGCGAAAGCCCATCTCTTCGTTGACAAATCCATACATGTGTCAATCCTAAAGAGTTCTCAACTCTATATAGGAGTCTAGATACTTACCCGTTGTGTTGTCCGTCAACCAAGAATACGACCTTCACACTTATCGACACTGGTTCCCCCCCAAAAAATTTTTCAAAATGGGACCAAGCGCTGAAAGGCTCGTCGAATTTCCAGTGGTGTGAAAGCCTATTTTTTGGTTGACAATGCCACTATATACATACATGAGTTCTTAACTCTATAGATGTCTAACTCTATAAATATTTATTTGTGTCATCCCGACCCTCATATTGCTTGATGTCGGTCACCCAAATTTCAAAATAAAGCCATGAGCCGAAAGGCTCGCCAATTTCTGGCAACCCAATAGAAGAACCCATCCGTTCATCAATGCATATTGCATTCATGCATACCATGCATACACATACATACTTAGCCATGGTTTACCCGCAAAGTAAGCCAAGGTCATGCATACAACTGTGAATTCAAAGTCTAACTTGACGTTGTTTACCTCTCTAGGTTATATTTGCATTCGCAATCAAATGGCGGGAGAAACAAGTGGACCCGGACCTAGCGAGCAAGAAATCCGGATGGTCGCTCTGGAGCGAAAATTCGACGAACTCCTCAGCTTCGTGCAACTAATAGCAAAACGAAATACGGAGGATGAGAACCAAAGAAAGGAAGACGACAAGGATACCAATGAAGGAGAACCGGAGGGACATTCCAACACCAACGTGACTCCACCAAGGCCGCCGACGCCACCAAAGCCAGAAGGGAAGGACTCCCAGCTAGACAGTAAGATTGATAGCTTGGAGGAGAAGATCAGGCTCATACAGGGTTTGAACTCTTTCGGAAACACGGACTTTTCGAGCATGTCCTGGTTCCCCAATATGACGGTGCCACCCAAGTTCAAGGCCCCGGAGTTCGAAAAATACAATGGGAGAGGAGACCCCATGATCCATCTGCAAATGTACTGCCGAAAGATGGCACCCTATGCCGACAATGAGCCGTTGCTGATCCAGACGTTTCAAGATACCCTGACAGGGAATGCGGCAGAGTGGTACTCACAGTTGAAGAAGATCTCTCATTGGAAGGAACTGGCGGATACCTTCTTGGCTCAATACGGGTTTAACTCCCAAATAGCTCCGGATCGGTTCGACCTTCAAAGGATGGAAAAGAAGAGCAACGAGACCTTCAGGGAATATGCCCAAAGGTGGAGAGAGAAAGCGGCTCGAGCACGCCCGCCACTAGACGAAAGAGAGATGATCAAGATCTTCGTTGATACACTGAAGAACCCCTACTTCGACCGGATGATGGGACTACAAATGCAGTTCTTTGTAGACCTGATACCGGTGGGTGACAGGATTGAAGATGCCTTGAAAACAAAGAAAATAGTGGACATGACGGCCCTAATGGCATTAGCCGAGCAGGCCGCCAAGAAAGCTCCGACAAAGAGGAAGGAAGGAGATGTGCAAATGATAGGGAGAAACAACGGAAGACCAAGGCAAGTCCTCCCGACTTTCACCATGCAACCGATACAACCTAGGCCTATTCAAGCCCCGGCTCCGACTCAGGCTCCAACCCCAGCCCCGGCACCTCAGATGCCGGCAAGGCCGGAAGGAAACCAACCCAATGACAACAGGTGGCCCAGAAAAGAGCCAAGGCAATTCACGCCTTTACCTATGCCTATGACAGAGTTATACCCCATCCTGATAGAGAAGAGCCTAATCTCACCTATTGTCCCGAAACCTTACAACGGCCCGCAAAGAAGGGATTTCAACCCAAATTCGGCCTGCGATTTCCACTTTGGAGA
>OU015761.1:67643224-67744671 GCA_907173295.1 Fagus sylvatica | reverse complement strand
AAAATTTATTCGGACAATATAATTGTAAGTTTAAGTATTACGTGTTCGGTCCACAATATAATTGTAAGTTTAAGTATTACGTGTTCGGTCAATTACCGAACAGATCTTGCACGTCGAATCTGCTCGGTTAGGTTCAAAACACATGTTAAAGGTTTGAACTGATGACAAGGCTTAAAGATTTCCTTCCTAGTATTATATTAAGAACGAATTAAATATCAGGCTACTATAAAATAGTAAATGTAAAGTGAATTTAAAACCAATCCATTGCATTAAATGCTAAGCAAAATATCAGGTTAATGTCAGGATTATTCTGAGCCAAATAGGCTGTAAAACAGAGAGCATTAATGTCCTAAAAAGAATAAGGAGGAAGAGGATAAAGGAAAAAAGGAATAAGATCTTTATAAAAAATGGCATATAAATAAGCAAAGTAACAAAGAAGGAGTAGTTCCAGAATTACAATTACATCTGAGAAATACAGTTAGTAAAAGAAAGAGGATATAAACACATTTTTCTTTGGAAGTTATGGGATTACTGACAAAATCATCGGAGAATCATAGGTTAACCCCCACTGGGTTAACCAAGGTTTTCTGAACATTTGTTTGTCTATCTTGCAGGCTTAAAGGGTCCATCCTGTTCGGAACAAAATCATTCCTGTTCGGACCATGTTCGGTAAATGCAATATTGTTTAGTGTTAACTAGCTTTTCCTATATTATCCCGAAAAAATCCCACCTACAGCATTATAGAGGGATAATATAATATATATAGTAGTCAATTAGAATCAAAAGTGATCCAAGCTTTCCATAAATAATCAGATCAAACTATACGTTATCCATCTAAAAACTTATGATAAATATGAATTTCCTTTTTTTAGTTAAATAAATATCACTATATATCACAATTTCTTGTTTTGATTGAATAGTAGAATTATATCACAATATATATGATTATCGTGCAAATATGTTGTTTTTTTATTTTATTTTTTATTTCTTTTATTGAAATGTGGTATTAATATTATGTTAAGAATTAGTGTATTATAAATTTATTTATTATATGACCATTGAACAATTAAACATTGACCAACTCTAGTCTTTAGGCATTTGAAAAAAAAAAAATGCATAGTGATTTGTGATTGTGAATTGTGAGATATGTGTGACATTGTGATGTGTTTGTGCAATTGTTTGAATGGGCCTAATTCTGCATTATGTGATTGAAAAAATATTTCACATGTGGTGTGGCCAGCCATGTATCTAATATAATTTAAGTAAATGTGTGTTTTTTTTTTTTTTTTAGAAATGTGGTATTAATATTATGTTAAGAATTAGTGTATTATAAATTTGTTTGTTATATGACCATTGAACAATTAAACATTGACCAACTCTAGTCTTTAGGCATTTGAAAAAAAAAAATGCATAGTGATTTGTGATTGTGAATTATAAGATATGTGTAATATTGTGATGTGTTTGTGCAATTGTTTGAATGGGCCTACTTCTGCATTATATGATTTGTTTGAAAAAATATTTCACATGTGTTGTGGCCGGCCATGTATCTAATAGGTATAATTTAGCAAAAAAAAAAAATGTAACTAATGGATATAAATTTGTAGGACAATCAGATTTTTTTTTATTAACATTAATGATTTTTTTTAATGGGTACAATTTTTTTTTTTATGCTATTCAAGCTAAAATCACAATGTAACCTTGATTTTGCATAATTTTTTTTTTTTTTTGGATTTTTATGTTTATTTTTTTAGTATTTAATAATAAGTGAGCAACCAATCCAAACCTTGGAACCGACCTTATCTAAAATAAGTCTATTATGAAGTAGAGTTTGTCTTGAACTTGAACTGTTAAATTTTTGCTGACATCAAAATGAAAGAGATGCCTTGGAATCTAAAGGAAAAAGACCCCACCAATAAAATTTAAGAATATACATTGCATCTATAAGTCTTTTCATTTCTCTTCCATGCCTTTTCAATGGTCTAAAAAAGAATTGTATGCCCAGCCATGATCCTTGGCCTTACGCATTTGGGTTAGATTGTACTGAATAATTACTTCAAAAAAGTATGACTTCAGATAAAATAAAATGGCGTAAAAGAATACATGTAGCCGACTCTGACTATTCTGTTGAGGATCCATAGCCAACCCCAAAAATTTTGGGACTAAGGCTTGGTTGTTGTTGTTGTTGTTGTTGTTGTAGTACTGAATAATTAGTTTAAAACTTGGCTTGGCAATGAACCGTTGAGCTATATATTAAAGGGTCACTATTAGCTTCCATCCAAAATAAGCTTCCTTTGGCTCACTGATAATTTTAATTTTAACCCAGTTTCTCTGGCATAGGAAGCAATGCATTGTGTTAAAAGTACAATGGTCCTAACTCAATCTCAAAAAGACACTTTAAGAGATGAGGGATGCCCATGACTTATAAACTGCACAACCCAAAAATACTTGATCAATGTGGAATAAGACTCTTACTTTAATATGTCCTCTCACGTGTGGCGGACCAACCAAACACGTGATTTAATTGCAGTATTGCACCCTTCAAGCCAGACACATCGTGCACTAACTTATGAAAGCTGGGCTCAGTCTCCATTCGATCATAAGCACGACCAATCTGTGAAGTAGGCTTCTTGCGAATACCTTTCGTAATTGAGGTCAAGGCAATAGGAAGAGTGCCTGCAGTGTTGTGATCAAGGGATGCTTGATATACATAACCTCTAGTTCCAATACTTCCACAATCAAGCACAACATAGAACTTGGAGGGTCCTTGAGACCAATACAAATAATAGACATAGAGAGAAACGAAATAAATTAGTAGAGCCAAGAAGAAGAGGAAGAAGGTAAACATGAGAAATCGCAAGCACTTGTAGCGCTTGGACGGGGTTCCTCCACCTCCAGGCAATAATCCCTTCTCCTTTGAGAAACTAGAAACAGCAACATTATCTCTTTTAACCGTGCATCTACTGCAGCTTTGGTTAGATTAGATGAAGATTAAGGGGGGGGGGGGGGCACATAAGGTGAAGATTGAAGTGGCTTATAGGAAGCTAGAGAAAAAGCTGGTGGGGATTTAGGGATCTTGGGGAAAGATACAGAAGAAGCAATTGGAGGTTTAGATGAAGATTGAAGTGGTCTAGAAGGAAATGTAGTAGGTGGTAATAGACTTGAACTTTTTGAACTGTGAGAAACATCATTAAAAGTGATTTTGACAGAACTTTGAACATGTTGTGGCTTGATTGTCACTGAGCTTTTTAACCATGCATCTAGTGGAACTTTGGTTAGATTAGATGAAGAAGCACTTGGTGATGAGTTTGGAAAAGTTTGGTAGTTGTCATGGTACAATGGGTTGTGGTTCTTGCAGGTGATTGGTAACAACATCTGTGTTCCTTTCATAAGGGCTGCTAGAATGAGATTCTAGAAAAGGCAATAATTTAAATGATTGCTATCAGGCTTGAGTGGATGATAAGCCGAGAAATCCTGCTGAGACGACTACAGTTTGAGATTGTTCTTGTTGGAGGACTGTGAGTGTCTTCCTCCTCCGTTATTAGCAAACGACACGTTTGCCAACATATACGGAACGCTAGAAGACGATGATGACGATGACGAAGACGACGACTGTGAGCCTGACAAATGACTTGATATAACATCTACAATTCTACTATTAAATTCTATAAGGAAGTTGAACTCTAGAGCCAAAGATAACAAAGTCTGTTTCATGTTGAATATCCATTTTGGTATTTGACCTTGAATTTTGTTGTAGGAGAGATATACACGTACATTCTCCAATTCATGTTGGTAACGTAAGAAAATTGGGAACTCAGTCAAGTTACATGCTACCAATCCTAAAAACTTCAACTTTGGAATACTGGCATTGAAAGTGGAATTGATGGGGAATGATAAATGTGATAGCACGTGTACATTCTAGTCTTCTCCAGAATGTTCTGGATTGTTCAGAATGCAGTTAGCAATCTGTTAAAATTGTTATTAATCTGTTGAAGTTGTTTAGAGTTGGTTATTACAGATTAGAACACGTGCTAAATTATACACAACTGTTAGACTTTAGTATAAATAGATAGACTTTGTAATTTGTACATTCAAGTAAAAAATATAGTGAATATTTTCTCAATCTCTCTATATAAACTCTTCTACTTCTCTGTTCTTTTGAATTCTTTCATGGTATCAGAGCAGTAAGTTCCAGAAACCTAAACCAATGTCTTCTACAAATTCATCATCTTCTTCTTCTTCTTCTTTTTCTTCTTCTTCTTCTACCTCATCTACCCTTTCTGCTGTAAACAATCAAACACAAATGTTCCTCTTATCCAATATCTCTAATTTTGTTTCAGTGAAACTAGATCACACTAATTTTCTGACATGAAAGTTTCAAATTACCTCCATTTTAGATGCATATTCCTTGATGGATTGCATTGATGACACTATATCTTGTCCAGTTAAGTTCTTGCGAAAAGAAGACGGAACTGAGTTTGTGAATCCTGAATTTTTGCATTGGAAAGCTCGTGACAAAGCTCTTATCTCTCTTCTAAGTGTCACTTTGTCACTGTCTGCATTGTCTCTGGTTATTGGACAAACTTCAGCCCAAGGGATTTGGACAGTTCTTGAGCAAAGATACACTGCTGGCTCTCGATCTAACGTGGTCAGTCTGAAGATGGAGCTTAATGGTATCAAGAAGGGCTCTGACCCTATGAACAAATATCTTCAGCGCATTAAGGAATCTAGAGATAAGCTATCCACTGTGGGAATCAATCTTGATGATGAAGAAATTCTCCATATTGTACTCAAAGGTCTTCTTGCTGAGTTTTACTCTTTTTCATTGTCTATGCTTACGAAAGATGATCCAGTTTCTTTTGCTGAGTTACATGCTCTTCTTTCCACTGAAGAAGAACTCATCAAGAATCTTCAAGACTTGTCCAAAGAAACTTCTCTAATGGCTATGACAGCAAATAAATAGAACCCTTCTCCATCAAACAGTCAAATCCAATACAATAGTCAGGCAAATTGAGGACGAGGTCGTAATCAGTTTCATTGTGGTGGTAGAGGAGGATGGGGTAATTTCACAAACCGTGCAGGTCACAACAACGGTGGTTATCACAATAATTTCTCTTCTGAAAATTTCAATCCCACAGTACCCTCCTCTGTTCCACCCCCTTTCAACAACAACTCTCGTCTTACATGCCAGATTTGCTACAAACAAGGTCACACCACCTTGGATTGTTTATCAACAGATGAACTATGCCTATCAAGGTCGACAACCACCTGCCAAACTTGCTACAATTGCCTCTACTGCAAATTCATCCCAGCCACCTGCTTCTTGGCTTGCTCAAACAACTTGGATCTTAGACTCTGGCACTACCGATCACTTCACCCCTGATGTTAATAACCTTCCAGACTGTTCCTCCTACACTGATTCCCAACAAGTCTTCGTTGGCAATGGTCAACAACTCCCTATCTCCAATATTCGTAATGCTCAACTTTACACTTCTTCTTATTTGTTCAACCTTAAGAAACTCTTGCATGTTCCGTCAATGTCTTCTCATTTGTTATCTATCAATCCTTTTTGCTGTGACAATAATTGTGCATTTTATTTTGATGCCAATATCTTTCATATTCAGGATCGTCCTATGGGAAAACCTCTTTACACATGACTCAGTAAAGATGGTCTTTACCTTATTCATGGTTATTCCTTCCGCTGCGTCCATCCTTGAGTCGGTGCAATCTTGTTGTTCCTAGTCTGTCTCCTTCTTCACAGTCTTGTCCATCTTCTGTTTGTCACAATGCCGCCATTACTTCTTCTATTGATTTGTGGCATACACGACTTGGTCACCCTCATCAACGTGTCCTTCAACATGTTGTACGTGATTTCTTGACAGCCCGTGATCTCAATAAAGTTTCTTTTTGTAAACATTGTGTCCAAGGGAAAATGACCCAATTACCCTTTCCTATATCTGTTTCTACTACTAGTTCTTCCTTAGAACTTGTACATAGTGATGTCTGGGGTCCATCTCCAATCACTTCAATTAATGGCACACCTTATTTTGTTATCTTTGTTAATGACTTCACATGCTTCACTTGGTTCTTTCCTTTAACTCATAAGTCTCAAGTTTTGTCTTCTTTTATTCATTTTAAAAATATCATGGAAAACCTTCTTAATGCCAAAGTCAAAATTTTACGCACCGATTGTGGTAGTGAGTACACTAAGCATGAATTCACTAATTTTTGTTCTCAATCCGGCATTTTTCATCAATTTACGTGTGGAATGCAAATATCATCATATTGTTGACATTTCTCTTACTCTCATTAGTCATTCGCCTTTGCCTCTATCTTATTGGTCTTATGCCTTTGCCACTGCGGTCCATCTTATTAATCGTATTCCTTCCTCTCATCGTGCCTTTATTTCTCCATGGGAAGCTCTCTTTCACTCTCCACCCGATTATACTATTTTAAAATCTTTTGGGTGTGCTTGCTTTCCCCTATTGAGACCTTACTCTAAACATAAACTTCTTCCCCGATCTTGTGAGTGTGTTTTTCTTGGCTATGCATCTAATTCCAAAGGTTACCTTTGCTTGGATATTGCCATTTCTCGTCTTTTTGTATCTCGACATGTTATTTTTTATGAGTCTCATTTTCCTTTTCATCATGTTTCCTCTGTCTCCACTCTATCTTCTTCTCGTCTAAATCCTTGGTTAAGTAATTTGTTGTTTTTTACTCCTTGCAATCATCTATCCATTTTAGGCCCACATCCCACCACTGCTCCAATTACTCCACCCACTAATCCTTCCGATTCCATTTTAGGCCCACATCCTACTACTATACACTCTCCTCACTTTGATTCAATTTTAGGCCCACATCCCACTACTATACATAGTCCTACAGCTCCTATACTTGAGTCCTCCTCACTTAGGCCTTCTATAATTTCGTCCACACCACTTGAGCCCGTCTCTATTATTGAACCCATACCTCCTCCTTTACCAAATTCCTCACAGCCTGTTGCTCCCCTTATTTCCGATTTACCTATTGTTCCTACATCTCCTCCTCCACACCCTTTAGCCGATCCCTCCATTCCCACAAATACTCACCCTATGACCACCCGCGCCAAGTCTAGGATTTCTTGCAAAAAGATCTTTACTGCCTCATCTGTTAATTACTTTCACACAGAACCCCCAACTTGTACCATTGCCTCTCGTATTCTAGAGTGGCGTGCTGCCATGGCTTCTGAGTTTGAAGCTTTGCAACGCCAATCCACTTGGTCTCTTGTACCTGCTTCTCCTCATCAAAATCTGATTGGGTGTAGATGGGTTTTCAAGTTGAAACGGAACTCCGATGGCTCTATTGCTCGTTATAAGGCGCGCCTCGTCGCTAAGGGTTTCCACCAATAACTCGGTATTGATTATGACGAGACGTTCAGTCCAGTTGTGAAATCGCCCACAGTTCGTATCATACTATCCTTGGCTGCTCATCATCACTGGAATCTTCGTCAACTAGATGTTAGTAATGCCTTTTTACATGGGTTTCTCAAGGAGGAGGTCTTTATGTAACAGCTGCCTGGTTTTGTGGATTCCAAACTTCCTCATCACGTATGTAAACTCCACAAATCGCTTTATGGCTTGAAGCAAGCCCCACGTGCATGGTTTGAATGGTTTACCTCTCATTTACTTACACTTGGCTTTGTTGCATCTATTGCGGATCCATCCCTGTTTATTTTTCGTCACAATGGCATTGTTCTCTATCTTCTATTGTATGTAGACGATATCATATTAACAGGCAATGATTCTACTGCAATTGGTACTCTTATCACTCAGTTAGCTTCCAGTTTTGAGCTCAAAGACTCTGTAATCTGTACATTAAGTCAGAAATATGGTGAATATTTTCTCAATCTCTCTGTATAAACTCTTCTACTTCTATGTTCTTCTGAATTCTTTCAAAATGGACATCTGAAAGGTAGAGATAAGTAAGATTTTGGAGCTTCAGAAATAAGTCAAAATGCTTTGTGCCGCAAAACTTATTATTTCGAAGGGACAAACTAGTTAGATGGGTGAGGTTTACAAGCCAATATGGAATTTGACCAATTAATTGATTGCCCCCAAGTAATAGTTGGGTAAGTTGGGTCATGTTCTCAAGAGAAGATGGAATGTCACCATTTGAATTGATATACTGTAAGTTCAAATAAGTAAAGTTTGGTTTGCTTACCAAGCCAAGGCAAGGATTCTGAATTGAAATCCTAGCAGGAAAGATCTAGGTGACCGAGTTGTTTGAGGTTGGCCAACATAAAAGGGATTTCCCCCTAAAAATGATTAGATCCAAGACTCAAAGTGATGAGATTGGAAAGGTTACCAAGTGAAATCGGTATCACACATGATAAATATCAAGATTTGAAATCCAATTCAAATAAATACTTTAATTAGGTTTCCAATTGAATCTGGTAGCTTACCAAAGAAGCCTGTGTTTGCAAGTTTCAAAAAGTGAAAGGGTCTGCTACTATTAAATTTTGGTAAATACCCGGTGAGCTTTTGATTATATCTAGCACAAAGGATTTGAAGATTGGGTAACTTGAAAATCTTTGTGGGAAATTCACCGTACACTCCATAACTTTTAGTCCTTCTTCCAATTTTTTTTTTGCCAAACTGCTCCAACTTTCTTACGGTTTTTTGATAATCCTATTAGATGTAATGCATGTTTGAGACAATGGAATGCAAAGTGCCGCATTATTTATATCTATATAATATATAATAGCAGAAGACATGGGCGTTGAAACCAAGAATGCCTCACATAATGACAAGTGGCATCTCTATTAATTGATGTGGCATACTAACACATCAGCAATTAAAACACGTCAGCATTAATTGTCAAGTGATATGTTGTTTAATAAAGCAACTGGATAATGATCAATGATCAACAATTGCACCATTTCCACTTGGAATGATAATAATTCTGCAACTCAAAACAGATTTAATTCTATTGATATGTATGTTCATCCGCTGTTCCATTTTTTATTTTTATTTTAAATTCAACGCTCTCTTTTCATCCCCTGCATTTCCAAACCGACAGGGGCTTTCTCAAACTGGGGAGGAAATGCCTACCTTCAGACTTCTATTATGGGTGCTACTTTCCGAGATTATATAGAGATTGTGTTCCAAAATTGGGAGGACACTGTCCAGTCATGGCACATTGATGGCCATGCATTCTTTGTCGTGGGGTAAGCTTCTAATTGCATTGCAATTTTCAATTTGTTTTTCTCAAAGTATGTTAACATGTTGGCAATCTATTGGATGATCAGGATATGGAAGCCGAGGCTACAACTGCTCCTGATATGGCCCTTGCTGACACCGATATCAATTGGCACAGGTTTCTCTTTTCTTTTCATTTCTTTTTCTTTTCTTTATTTTGCGCCAAAATCCATATTACACCTTGAATTTTAATTTTCTTCCATAAAATATATTTTTATTTTTTTTATAATTTAAATTGTTAAACTTTAGTATTTCTGTCAAGTTATATGTGATGCGACGCGGTTTTGTGAGACTTAAGATATATGTAGTTTTGTTAGATATTAAAATTTAATATGTTGTCATGTTGATCAGGAAAAAAACAAAACAAAAAAGAATAGAGAAAAAGATTAACGAAGTTTGTGGCATATGAGGGTTCTATACCGCTTAGAAAAGAATAGTTTTCTTGAACATTTAAATATTGTTTTTATTGCTTTGCTTTCCATGAACCATGTGGAATGGTCTTATTAGAGTAGTTCATTGTGTCGGTCGGTCACTCAAAATTGTTAGTAACATCAATGGTAGCACAATCAACTGGTGACCAAAACTCACTTTGTCAAAAAATTTGGGAACAATTGGTAATATGATTGTAATGGTAATGCAGTTTTGTGATGTGTGCATCTTTGTAAAATTTATTAGTTTTATATTTTGTTCACTTTTCTTTTGTTTGCTTTTGTTGATAATCTTACACTGTCTTTGTTTTTTTTTTTTTTTAAGTTTTTGTTGATGATAAAGATAAAACTTTTAAATCATTGCCATTCTTTTTTTTTTTTTTTTTTTTTTTTTTTTTTTTTTTTTTGTTGATAATCTTAAATTTTTTTTTCTTTTTTTCTTTTTTTTCAGTTTTTGTTGATGATAAAGATAAAACTTTTTTTTGTTAAAAAAAAAAAAAGACATTTTTTGTTTAAAAAAATTAAATACCAGTCAAAACTTAAAGCACTATTTACAGGTTTTGTTTGGCTCTTCTGTTTGCAAGTTTTTTTAAGTAGAAAATAAAAAATTATTTTCCTAACTTTCTTTTAATAGCGGTTTTGTTTTATAATGTTAACAGGAAGGATGCAATGATGCATAAACCAATATTGGATGATCGTAAAAAAAAATTCAGGGGATTGACCATTCATAAAAATGGTGCAATTAGTAGTAGCAAGGTATGTGTTAAAAGTACCCACATGTCTTCTTTAAATGAATGCCTTGAAACTAGAAGACATTAAAACTTTCATTTAATTAAAAAAACCTTAGTAGAATTTTTTGTGGTCTTACACTTATTTGAACATGGCTTAGATTGATGACACCGATCTTTGGGAGATGTGGAAGACCAGCCAGTCAATATCGAACTTAGGATCTATTGATAACAAGGTACATGTCTTAATGTTATGTTCGATTATCATCATTTTTCGATTATAATATTATTCGAATTGAAATAACAATTGTCATCTATATGGATTAGGTTGTGAAATTACGAATATATTCCCTCGGTTGGGGATGTACTGTTCAAACTGACAAGATTCACCTATGGAGATTAGTGAAACGAGTCTTGATCTCACAATTATATGAAAGGTGTGTCACTTCATCATTTTGGATTGGGTATTAGCTAATACGTTATCCAAACATTTACAAACTATTTTGTTCTTCTTCAATTGACAGTTCAAACGTCCATGAGAATAAAGACAAGAAAAAAAAAAGGATTAAACGATATGGTGATAACACAGGTATTGAATTATTACTAATCTATTTCTACATGTACTTTCATGAGACAATTATTTTAAAATTTAGATGCTAAATGGCAGTTCTTAAAGTCCCAAGCTGACATAGACCATTTAATGTACAAAGAGTTATGCAAAATCGTCACAAGGTATGTACTTATAAATTCTACATCAATCATATTTTTCATCTGTATGTTACCAATAGAAAAATATATGTTTTTGAAGTTCCAATAATACAAAACTAATATATTTTAAATTTTGAATTCAGGTTAATGGCAAATGCAGCTGGAAAACAATTAATGGCTAACTAAAGATATTGATACTTCAACTTCTTCCTACTAACCTATATTTGTATTTTCATATAAACTTTTTCTGTGTTTAATGTAGTTTATCATTATACATTTGACTTGATGTAATTTTTTTCAGATATATTTCAATGGTTTAAATAATAGTAATTTATATACATAATATAGTACATTAAATTTCATTATAAATTTAGCTACTATACCTACAAATTAACATATTTTACTGTTTTTATTATTCATATTAAATAAGTGTATCCCGCGCATTGCGCGGGTCATATGCTAGTAATATATAATAGCAGAAGACATGAGCGTTAAAACCAAGAATGTCTAACATCATGATAAGTGGCATGTCTTTCAATTGTTTTTATTTCCCAAGTGATACGTTGTTTTAATAATTTGACTTAATGCAGTTTATTTATCAAACAATAAACACAAAATATCTTTGAAAAAAAAAATTTGAACAACGTGTATTTTTTGTTTGTATGTTTTTATTAATTTTAATTCATGCCAAAAACCTTTTAAATAAAAATAGATAACTACAAATTTTTTAAAATAAATTTCCTACTACTAAAAGACATCTTAATAAAATATACTTATCTAAAATTAGTTTTTTTTTTTTTTTTTAAAGAAAGGATTAGATTAGTTCAATTTAATGATCAACATCAAAAAAAAAATTTTCTTTTTAAATGTGTGTTTATTTTTTATATATATATATTATATATATATATATATATATATATATTATATATATATATATATTATATAAATTTTAATTCATGCCAAAAACCTTTTAAATAAAAACAGATAATTACAAATTCTTTAAAATAAATTTCCTACTACTAAAAGACATCTTAATAAAATATACTTATCTAAAATTACTTTTTTTTTTAAAAAAAAAAAAGAAAAAAGAAAGGATTAGATTAGTTCAATTTAATGATCAACACCAATTTTTTTTTTCTTTTTAAACGTGTGTTTTATATTTTCTTTTTAATTTTTTTTAAATATGTTTTAACATGTGTTTTATTTTTTTTTTTAAATCTTTTTTTTTTTAATTAACAATCTCTGCGTTATACGCGTGTGTTTTATTATTTGAAACGCTACCTCTGTTTTATTATTCATTCTCTTCCCTTACAAATCAGTTACAGAAAAAAAATAATTGTTTTATTATTCATTCTTTTCCCTTGCAAATTAGTTACAGAAAAAATAACGATAGTTTTCTCTGCAGAACCAATTTTTACTCAAGGAAGCAAGTCCTTTGTTTTTCTGCTAGCAGAGTTAGAAGAGATCCAAACAAGTTCAAATACTCAAACAAATTGAAAGGTTAGGCAAACTTATTTGCTTTTCTAATGTTTGTTAATGCACGTATAATTAATAGAAAAGAAAAGAAAAATTCAAGTCAAATTATAATTGATACATTTGTTGTTCTTTTTTCTCTGTTTCTAAAATTTCCATTGTATGTGATTATTCTATTTTATAGACCAAATACTGCTTTACAGAAAGTCTTTATAATAAAAATATTTCTTTTTAAAATTTTTCATCTTTCAAGTGCCAAGTGGTTTCTTGAAATATACTTCTTAGTTTATATGATTTCTCTTTTATGTGATTACACGTTAAATAAAAATATGATGCTTTGTATTATTTAATTATATTCTTTACGTGAAGTGGTTGAATTAATTTTTACTGTGTAAAAATATCTTGCTTTCTCTTTTATATAATTAAGATACTCTTTAGTTAAATTATGATGCTAATAATATATCATGATTGTATTTGATTATATTCTTTACTTAAGTAATTGAATTGGTTAAATTAATATAGATGATCTCACGCTTTGCGCGGGTTATATTCTAATGCCAAATTCCATTTTATAATACCGTCCAGACGTGGGCAGCTATGTGCACCATGCACACATGAAGTTCGTATCTTTACCATGCACGCATAAAGTTCGAATGTTAACCTAACTTATGGTACAAGTCTATCAAATGTATCATATTCATTCAAACTCTTTCCTTTATTCTTAGTCTTTTTATTATTATTTATTTAGAGAAAAGTAGTAGTACTTTTTGATATTCCTAGGCCTTTATAAGTATAATCAAAAAACCATCGGGAGACAAATCCATGTGAGATGTGACTATAGATATGCATAGCATATATAGTAGTAAATTAGTATATGAAATTATAAATAATGATCCATCATCCATGCTTTAACCATAAATTTAAGTACAATAAGACTGGCAGGCATATTTCCACACTTTGCGGGGCATGTAGTCTTACACAAAATCATGATACTATTTTATACATCTATAATAGTATAGTATTGCCGCCACCGGCTAGTCTATTATTATCGACTAGAGCATATCTTTAGCTGTTAAATCTCTTACTTACATCAAAAGGAGAGAGTATAAAGGATATTCCCATTTCCCACCTATAAAATTGGGGTATATATAATGAAATCTTTTTTATTTCATTTATATTGAGAGAATTCATTTCAAGATTAAGATTTTATTTTCTATAGTATGTCAATTAAAATTAAAAAAGTTTATTTCACAATTAAGATTTTATTTTTTAGATCTTATAGTGTTCAGACTTTAATATTATTTAAAATTTTAAATGACAGAAAATTATATCTACCCGACCTCTGTAATGTTTTTGACTTTTTGTTTTTGTTTTTTTTTTTTCGAAATAGTGTTGATACTGTAATATATAACTTAGGAACCAATTCAAGAAAATACAAGAGTCTTCCCTCAAAGCCGATATCAATCAAGAAGGGAAAACATTAGGTTCTCTTCCATGTCTTCACATGCAATGGCCTAAAAAGGAATTGAATGCCAAGTCGTGATCCTTGGCATTATGCATTTAGGTTATATTGAACTGAATATATAATTACACCAAAAATTGGCCTAAAGAAGGAACTTTGCCTCGAACTTTGCCATGTTGATATATTAAAGGGTGGCCATTAGCTGATATTTCCACTTTTTCTAAAGTTGAAATCCTTCCTATAGCTTTCCGATTCTAGTTCTTTATATAGCCGCCTTTATCCTTTCTGTTTTAGCTTGCATACTATTTCCTTTTCTTTTCTTTTCTTTTTATTTATTTATTTTTTTTAATTTGACAATTATATCAATGGAGAGGTGATGAGAGTTAAACTCTGATTTTCCATGTAAAGTAGACCAATTAATATTATTGAGTTATAAAACTCTAGATAGTTTGCATCCTTTTCTTATATAAACAGTATGCAATTTTATGGCATTTACCTCCGGGAATTTGCATGGCCAAGAATTCCGATTTTCACAGGCAAATATTACTTCTCGTTCGAATAATTTTTTTCCCTTAGCCTCGTAACATTCGCCCTCTATAAAAGCAAAGACCAAAGACATTAATGAAACCAAATATAAGAAAATACATTACCGATAATTAGTCTTGCAAATGTACATAAAATAGAATAAAAAGTCCTTGGTCACCACTATTAAATTAGTATATATGAAATTAATGCTCCAAAAAAGTTGAATAGATATTGGAATATATCGCACTATAACAAAGTGTCTGAAGAAAACAAAAGAATTTGATAACAATTTATTCTTGTTTTCTAGCAGTTATCTTATAAAATCAAGTGGAATAAAGTGAAGGACATAATATGTTTCAAACAACTTTTTAGAAGTCGTTGTTCTATTATTCTTGGAAACTGCATACTATTTCTGGGCCAAATTTGTCAAAAAAAAAATTACATTTTTTTTTTTCGGCTAAACATGTCCCTATTGAAGTTAGTTTGAAAAATAGGTTAATTGAAAATCGTCTTTAAGAAAAAAAAATTTCCCCGTAAAAATCGTCTTTCTGAAAGACGAGTTTTGATTGCTTTTGCATTTATAATATGTTGACGTGGCTGTGTTTTGTCACCTAAACTTAATTGAAAGTCATCTTTTGAAAAGACAATTTTCAACCAAACTTTTTAGATGAAAGTGAAAATCATCTTCACAAAAGACAACTTTCAAGTGTTTTTCAAATTAAAAAAAAAAGATGAAAGTCGTCTTTTTTTACAAAAGACAACTTTCACGTGTTTTTTCAAAATTTTAAAAAAAAATTATATGAAAGTCGTCTTTACGTGAAAGTTGTCTTTTGTAAAGACGATTTTCATCTAATTTTTTTTTTTAAAATGTGATAAAACATATGAAAAATTATAAACGAAAAAGACAGTAAAAATCGTCTTTCTTAAGCACGAATTTCACGCGAAAAAGACAGTCTATTTTTCAAATTAATATCAAAAGAGGCATGTTTGGCCAAAAAAAAAGAAGAAACATTTTTTTGACAAATTTGACCAATTTTTCTCACTCTTACATTATATATGTATATTAGTATATTACTTAGCCTACGTACAGTATTGTGGTAATAATTGGAATGCAATTGTTTGGAATCTTTGGATGGAGCTTTCATTTGGGAATTAGGATAGAAATTAATCTTACTAGTCTCAAACTTGTGCAATGCACAGAAAATGAATTAAAATTAAATCTAAAAAATTATTTGTCAAACTATGATTTTTATTGTCTTTTATATTTTATCTAAATATGAAAATTGATAATTATTAAAAGACATTTATTATTATTGTGTTTATATATAAAATATATTATAGTATTAGGCATTTATTATGATTATGTTTATATATATGGAATAATATATTATTTCTATTAAAGAAAATATAATATGTCAAGATTCTAATGAGATGTTTAATTATAGAATAAAATTTAAATTCAATTAAAATATATATATATATATATATATATATATATATATATATATATATATATATATATATATATATATATATATTAAAATAATGAGGTGTAAAATTGTGAGAACTCAAAAGTTTATGTGGCTCAATATTATGAGGTCAACCAAAAGTCAAAAAGTTTCGGTTTTACATTATAGTATAGATTTCTTCATGCAAGAAACTTTCATAGCCCACTGTTTCCTCGAATCATCCTTAAATATATATATAAGCCCATTATTACTCTTGACTATCCTTTAAAAAAGTTTACCTATGTTACTCAGCTGCTCATAAATTTTATTTAGAATAGTTAGCCTTTAGCTACATATTCTAGTTATATTAAATTATCAAAATCATAAAATAATCTACCAACGATTCTTTCTAGATCAGTATCCATTGCAATTTCTAATTTTACTTTACCTAAAAATACTTTCGTCAGTTGTAACGATTGAATTCTGCCAGGAAACAGATTCAAGCGAACCTAATTCTTTTAATCAACTAACAACTTTCAAGGATAGTTGAAACATTTAAAAAAAACAAACAAATGATTAGAAAAACCAACCATCTTATACGTATTGCACCCACCTGACAAGTGGTGGACGTGCAATACCTAAAGCTGTTTTTTTAACACTCACTTTTTCAAGTACATTCATCCTGATTTATTCGCAATTTAATTAAGAAGAGTTCAACATTAATGCTTTTGACTTATATTCACTTGCTAAAAGACAACAAGCTTTCCATGGCATGGTATGAAGTAATACTGGCTAGCTAGGTTATGTATTGCATTACAAATTATTTTATTGTTTTCAACTTTAGAAGTTAAGGAAACATATTAATTTTATTGGGAAAAACACCAAAAGCTTGAGGAGAAAGACAGGGGAAGTCCTAAGGCTTTTTTTTTTTTATGTAAACGATAGTGAAGTCAGAAATACTTACATAACTAATCAGTAAGTTTAACATAATATGACTTTTTCTCTTTTTATTTTTTGTCTAAATATGAAAATTGATATTTATTAAAAGATTTATTATTATTGTGTTTATATATAGAATATATTCTGGTATTAGACATTTATTATGATTGTGTTTATATATATGGAACAATATATTCTTTCTATTAAAGAAAATATGATATGTCAAGATTTTAATGGAAGTTTAATTATAGAATAAAATTTAATTCATTAAAATATCTATACTATAATGTAAAACCGAAACTTTTTGACTTTTGGTTGACCTCATAATATTGCGCCACATAAGCTTTTGAGTTCTCACAATTTTACACCTCATTATTTTAATATATATATATATTTTAATTGAATTTAAATTTTATTCTATAATTAAACATCTCATTAGAATCTTGACATATTATATTTTCTTTAATAGAAATAATATATTATTCCATATATATAAATACAATCATAATAAATGCCTAATACTATAATATATTTTATATATAAACACAATAATAATAAATGTCTTTTAATAATTATCAATTTTCATATTTAGATAAAATATAAAAGACAATAAAAATTATAGTTAGACCAATAATTTTTTAGATTTAATTTTAATTCATTTTCTATGCATCGCACGGGTTTGCGACTAGTATTAAAATAATAAGGTGTAAAATAATAGAAAGCATGGAGAAAATATTTGGTTTTGGATTTTTAGTTTAAATTAATAGAATATATAGTTTCAAAAAAAGAAAGGAGAGAGAGAGAGAGAGAGAGAGAAAATCTATTGATGAAATTTATGGATAGATATATATGAGTTTTATAAAATTGTGGAGAAATGATTAGTTGTAAGATGTCATTTTAAATCCACAATATAACATGTATTTTTATCTCGAAAACTTAAATCATCACGTGTTGTTAAATTTATATGTTAAGTAACTCTTGAATTCTAAATACTTAAATTTAAATTCAAACGCAACTTAAATGAGCTCTTGAACCCTATATCATCCAACCGAGTTGGCTCATATTTGTTATTCGGCCAACTTGCCAACAGTAAGATAAACTAGATGGGTGTCTTTGTAATTTGCAATGGGCAAGGTTAGGGTATATTGGTGAGTAATACAAAATAATATAATAAAAATTACAAGAAATATAGAAATAGATTCTCTTATTGAAGATTGCACCGGCCAACTCACCAGTAATCAATGGCAAATTATACCTTATCCTCTTTACCTTCTCCCATTTGTGCGTGTTGAATTTATCTCTACTGCATTATATGCTTAAGTCCAATAATTGTAAGAGCTTATAAATTAATTATGATTCTCTCTCCTTGTTAATTTAGGATTTAGATTTTTTTTTTTTTTAAAACATTAATTGTTTACTTTAAAATTCATCAACCACATGAAACTTTCATATCTTCTCATGTTCTCATTTAATTTGTCAATTTAAATTAAATTTTAATTCAATTCAATATTAAAATGTTCCAACAGACTATATATAAACACTGTTGTAACCTCATTTTCTCATATGGTGGATTAATAGTCACTCGCTCCCATGGATGTAGGATCACGGCTGAAACACGTAAACTCTCTATGTTGATTTCTCTCATCTTTATTTTTGTTTAACAGTTAATTTCACAACAAGTCACTTGCGTTTGGTAACTCCCACAACCAGAGAGAGAGAGAGAGAGAGAGAGAGAGAGAGAGAGAGAGAGAGAGAGAGAGAGAGAGAGAGAGAGAGAGAGAGAGAGAGAGAGAGAGAGAGAGAGAGAGAGTTGGATTATTATGTAAAATATTTTAACTGATAGGATTTACACCAAAATATCATAGAAAGAAGAGAACGTGATCTATTAATAGTGGCATAAAACGGCAAACACAATGGCATTAGATTTAACATAGATAGGGTTCCAAAGTTATTTTTTCCCCGAATAGCTAGGGTTCCAAATAAAATAGCACTCTAAATGAGCTCTTGAGAGTTGAGACCTTATAGCTCACAGTGCACGTGCATGTCTTACCTCCAACTTCCTTTGATGCAAGTCTATAGGGTCTTATTTCATCATGAGCTAGGGCTTTGTACTCTTGCAATCCGCTAAACCGCTTTGGCTGACTGTTAATGAAGCTGGACTAGGGCATGGAGATGATGAGGTCTCTTTGAGCATGGACGAAGGTGGAGGACTCATCTGCTGTTGGCCTAGCAAAGGAGCACGATTATGGGTGCCTGGATTGGGCTCGGATGGTGGGACCTTTTTGTACTTCATAATTTGTTCTTCGCCATTGAAGACTCTTATACTCTCATGTGTAGGGATGCTCATGAGAAATAAAAGCACTGTCATGACTATGAGAAGCATATTTAGAAGCTTGATGTTTTTTCTATACGTAAGTGAGTTAAGAACAACTTGGTCCGCTCTTTATATATATAGAGAGAAAATTTTACCACAAATGCATTGGTAGAATTAGGAAAGAATCTAAAGTTTTACCACAAAGGAAACCATCTCTCACGTAAAGGTGTATCCTTGAAACGCTTTGAAGTTTTTTAATGTCAACAGAAGGCACTGCATTACCTTTTGAGAGATTCTGTTCAAACTTCAAAGCCGGTTATTCCACAATATATACTCTAGGCAATTAGTTATGGCCGCCAAGTAATTATCAAGATTTATACAACCTTTAAGGTACTTTTTTAATGCCGACCTTTCATGAAATGGATCATATTTGTTAGATGTGTTCAATATAAAACACGTTATTTCTTCTAGATGTGTTAATCGGTGTGGAATCATAGTATCAGGGTCAGCCCAATCATTTTGGGGGCCTCAAGCCAAATCTCAATTTAGGATCTTTTGACCATTCAATATTAAATTAAATTAATATTTAAGAAATTTTTTATTGTAATTTTATTCTTCTTGCTAATTATTAATCACACTTGCTTTTTGGCATCTAAGGAATTTGTAGATCTCAGCAAAAAAAAAAGTAATAGCACACATACTGAAAGTCTCAATTGGTTCAAGAGAGATTTTTAATATAGGGTAAAACTTAGGTACAGTTTCTTAGGTTAAGTATATTAGATTCCCTAATTGAATTCAAATACATAGTTGCATTAACCATTGAAACATAAACAATGTTATCTTTTCTAAGAATATTTAAATTCAATGTATTTGAATTCAACTAGGAATCTAATGTACTTGACCTAAGGAACTGTATATAAGTTTTACCCTAATATATATATTATATATATAGGTTAGAGATTGAGACCTAATCATTTGTACTGAAATTTTTTTTTTTTGTTGCTAATCTACTAAAAAGTATGGCAAATGGTGCGGAAATATCAAAAAGTGTTGTGGAAATAACATTGTCTAAAAGTATATTACAACATCATATCTTAAATACTAACCCAGTATATTAGTCCAACAATAAGCATAATAATAGAGTTAAGGAAAAAAAAAAAAAAAAGCATCAAATATATGAGGGCAAGAATTGGACACGTGGCTTGGTAGGTGGGAATTCAAAATATCTTCATTAAGCTTTCGTCAGCCACGTTGGGCACTTCAAAATAGAACAAAAAATTAAAAGAGAGAGAGAGAGAGAGAGAGAGAGAGAGAGAGAAGAACAAGAACAAGAAGAAGAAAAGGGAATAGAAATGGAGAACAGAGAACCCCGTGAGGAGCTGATGAGAAGAAAAATCTGGGCGAAGAGAAAGAGAGGCCAATTGAGAAAGAAAAATGAAAACTACTTGGGTTCATTGTCTTTTATGTTTCTCTTTTCTACTCCAAAAGTCCTTTAAATTAGGGTCTGTGGGTATTTTTTTCTAAAAATTTGGGACATTTTTTTACAGTGGATTTTTCTTATTTGTTGGGGGCCTCAAGTATTGCCTAACTTGCTTAAGGGTTGAGCCGGCCCTGCATAGTATCATAGTAAAAGCATTATTTGTCATTGGGTGGTTGATGGGTAATACAAGTAGAACAGAAAAAAACATATAATAGATATGAAATTCCATTAAACACCCCAAATGAGATTATGAGATTGCTCTTACCTTGAAAATCTAAATATGGCTGAGAACACTGAACAAAGAGAGCTTGTGATAGATCCGAATATAAAGGAAGGAAAAAATTAGTGGGGATAGAGAAACAAAACAATCTGCACAATACCTAGATTTTGAGAGAGAAAGAGTGAGAAATAGAGGGGTATGCATATGAGAGAAACACAAAAAGAAGAGAGAGAAAGAAAGATCTTACCTGGAATCTGAAGACGGAGAATAGATTGAACCAAACTGATACGAAGAGAAGAAAAAAAATGGAGAACAGTGAGTGGGAGAGACTGAATTGTTGTCTGATAAGAAGAGAAGAAAAAATAAAAAGGAGAGGGATTAATACTAAATAGAGAAACGTGAAAGAGAGTCCTGCGCCTTTGACAATTTCAGAATCCTGCGCTAGGTGATTTCTGAAATAATGTGTGTTTTGAGGAGATTTTGAACCGGAATTTTTGGATACAAATCCCAACAATAAATCCCATCAATCATTGAGAATTTCCTCTTTTTGTTGTGCCAAACCCAGTAATTGAGAAATTTCTCACCCTGAATTTCGGCTCCAAATCTCTCACCCAAACACACCATTAATGTAATGTAGTAGTTTTAACCACACACAAAGATAAAAATAAAATAAATAAATAAATAAAAAATTGTCAAAAGGAGAAATTTGAACTTAAAGTCTAAAATGGAATATCAACAATTAGAGTAGGTTGAAAATGCCCGGACTCTTCTATGGATGGAAATTTAAGACCCGCGTAATCAACTAACTAATCATCTGCAACCCCTAGCTATATTTATATTAATATTTTTTTTTTATGAAAATAGTAATATACATCTTGTTAATATTATATTAAATATAACATCTTCTCCCTCGTGGGAAGTTTATTGTGCAAATATTATATTATTATCCTCTTCTCACTAGCAAAATATATACATCTGTTAAATGCCAAGTCATGAAGCTCGGGCTTATGCATTTTAGGTTATATAATTATATTGTACTGAAGAAAGCGTCAAGAAAAATCCCACGAACCTCTAAGGAGAAGTGAAACCAGACCCTAGCAGTAGTAGAAAAGAGAAAGTTACGCATTTTTTTTTTTTTTGATAATTAACAAAGATTTTATTACGCATTTGATGTGATGTCAGTGATGATTAAAAATTATTAGCAGTAATCAAGGTAATAATAAGGATAAAAGAAATAATATACTACTATTAATAGTGACATAAAAACAGAAATTAAAATACTCCAATAAAAGAGCTTTTGAGACCCACATGATTATGTCACGGATTTTGTTTTTAATTACCCAAACCAGATTTTTAGCAAAAAAAAAATTACCCAAACCAGATTGTGCATATGCCTCCATTTTCCTTTGGTATATATACCTAGTCTATAGTCACATGTCTATCTATTTTTAGCTAAATGCTTATTCATTGCTTGCACAAATTCAATTGCTATTGGCTTATTCATGTATGGGTCATGATTTGTGCACATCTATAATGTACACTTAATATACACTTTCACAAAATCTGGACAATATAATAAACAATCTAAACATGTGCATATTAAAAATCTGAACATATGTGGATTATATATTTATATGTGTAATAAGGATGTGGACAAATCAATTCCATTCATGTAATTCGTAAAACCCCTTTAGCTCGTTGTTGAAACGGGCGTAGGGAATGGAAGTGCCCCCCATTGGGCACAAATGGAGGCAAATGATGGTTCTGCTGTGAATTGAATAACCTTGTTGAATGAATTTTCCTACTACACTATTGATTGTAAGAAATATGATAGTGACAATTTGTAAAGGACCGGTTTAAACGGAGGAGAAGGGTTTTAGATTAAACTCTAAAGTACTAAATAAATAAAATGGATGTAATGGTTCTCCATTAAGTTAATGAAATGCACTAATGGAGTAGTTTTATTTAAAAAAGAAATATGAACTAAAATGGAATATCAACAATTCTATAAGAGATTGAAAAATGTCCACTATTTGAGTATTTGAGTGGAAATTTCTATATGCATGGAAATGTGAGAACCTCGTAATTAATCAACAGATCATTACTGAAATAGCGTTTTGGTCAATTGAGAATAAATTTAGAGTTTCGGATAAGGTCAAACCCTCAGCCATTTTATAATTGTATTTTGTTAGTGACTAGTGAGAAGAGACACATAAATGTCAAGTCATGAACCTCGGCCATATGCAATTTTAGGTTATATTGCACTGAAGACTGAAGAGAGGCTCAATTGGGAATTGGGTGGAGCACAATAGAATCGAAAGATACCAAAAGATTAATGGAATGTTGAGTAGGACGATTCCTGCCCAACTTCTGGGAGAGGTCGCATTAGTTTGATGTGATGATTAAAATATTAGCATTATTAGGTCATGCCAAGGATCAAAGAAGTAATTTTGATAGCACATACACAAGATCATGCTAATCCTAGTCAATCATTAATACCTGAGAATTTGTAATAAAGTGCCAGTTAATTGTATAATTTAAATTTGAATATTTATTGTAACTACCTCTTAAGCTAAAGTGATGGCTGATGTACTATACTTTCTTTTCTTTTCTTTTTTTTGGTTGAAAATGTACTATACTTTATATATATATATATATGGGCAAGCTTTTTTCTTTTTTGGATAATACATATATGGGCAAGCTATTCCCAGACTTTGCAAACTACTCACTTTAAAATATTTGTCTTCGGTATATATTATTTCAAAAAATTGCCTAGAGTACTTATAGGTAGTCTCCAGCTTGTTAATTATAGGTAGAGAACAAGAATATTAAGCTCATTCAAGGCCCGGCATATAATTATATAAAGGATCATAACCTTTCACTTGTGGTAATTAATTTGATACAAAAGGTGGACAAGGAAACTAGGGTTTCGGCGAGAAAGTGCTTGAAGGTTTATATTAAAGGAGGAAGCGTTTAAAATTATAAAATATTAGAACACTCCAAATGGATGTCAAGAACACTAAACATGGCTTACAGGGAACTCCTTCCCTTTCTCTTTAACTTTTTATATTAAACGAGAGGATGGTAGGGGGTCGTAAGGTTGGCTTAAACCTCGAACACTTTTTGCTTCTCTATATAATATTATACAAGTACTGAAGTACAACAGCTACCACCAATTCTTAGATAATCCACGTATATATCAGATTAATTCAGTTTGTTTTTTTTCAAAACACCAATTCTTCATTTTAAAACTCATCAATCTCATGAAACTCACGTTTAATTCATCAATTAAGTTAATATTAAAATATGTTCCAACAAACATATATACCTGTGCTTAACTTGCATATTTTTCCTGGTTAGGAGCTGTATTATTCAATGACCAGCTTAAACTATGAGCTAAGAGGGAAATATTTTAGAAAGAGAACTACCAGAAACGCTTGGAATGCTATAATTTTATTACAAAACAGAGTTACAAAGTGACTAAATTACCATGTTAGGATCCTTGGCATTATGCATTTAGGTTATATTGCATTGAAAATATAATTACACCAAAAATTGGCCTGAAAAACGAACTTTGCCATATTGATATATTAAAGGGTAGCCATTAGCTGATATTTCTACTTTTTCCAAAGTTGAAATCCTTCCTATAGCTTTCCGATTCTAGTTCTTTATATAGCAGCCTTACTCTTTTCTGTTTTAGCTTGCATACATTTAATTTTTAATTTTTTAATTTGACAATTATATCAATGGAGAGGAGGTGAGAGTTAAACTCCGACTTTTCATATAAAGTAAACCAATTAATATTACTAAGTTACAAAACTCTTGACTGGATAGTTTGCATCTTTTGCTTATATAAACAGTACACAATTTTATGACATCCTTTGTCCAGAAACAATCATGCATGGGAACATGAGACGTCATCAATGATGTCACCATGTAATAGGAATTTGCATGGCCAAGAAATTCCGATTTTCAAAGACTTCTAGTTAGAATATGTTTTCCCTTAACCTGGTAACATTGGCCCTTTACAAAAGAGGTAATTATAGAATATTCCCAAAGTATATAAAATACGTACTCTCTCCTTTTATATAAGTGGTGAATTTCGTTAATTAAATTTATGGTGAGACCCACTATTCATTTGAGAGCAGAAAGTACACACTTAATGTACTCCCAAAGTATTCTATAATTTTCCCCATAAAAGTAAAGACCAAAGACATTGATGAAACCAAATATAAGAAAATAAACAAAATGCATTTTTGCGTTCTTATAATTTAGACTTCACCGCTGCTAGGATCTTCTTTTGATATTTTATTTTTGGCATTAACAGGTTCTGAACAATGACATTATTCCAAAATTTTACTTTCTTTTCTTTTACCAATACATTCTCAGCAATTCAAATGCTTTAAACAAAAAATTTGACAAAAAATTATAAGAAATCTAGTTATATATTGCTTAAATCCCCCATGCAAGTCATAATTGCTACCTTAAAAGAGGAAATAGTTTAATAATTTAAAATCATTATGGGAAAAATTAGCATGGAACTCTATAAGGCGGTCCTACAATAATGATATCTTTAGAAATTGAAAATAAGTACAAGTTTCAATTCAATATGCCCTTTTCCAGGAAAATAAATAAAAAAATTGAACTCTCCATGCTCATATAGATCAGAAAGGAGTATCCAAATCGATATATACCGAAAGTATCAATGAAAAAACATTGCATGCCAATTAATAATCTAGTTAGCTAGGCTTTGCAATGCAGATAACCAATTAAACCAACTAAGCATGGTTTTAAAAACCGGACCGGGGAGAGAACCGGAAAGGGAAGTGGTTCCCGTATCACTGGTCCGACCGGGGTCCAACCGGTGGTCGAACCGGTGACGTCATAAATAATTTTTAAATTATATAAATTAATAAAATATATATAACAAATTTAACTAATAATATTTAGTTAAAAATATATATATAACAAATTTTAAAACTTTTATATGAGTTTTCACATCTTATATTTAGAAGAAAAAAAAAGTAACTAAACATATTAAAATTACAAAATAATCATATTTAAATCATAGAAGAACGTTTTATGTTTATTTGATAATATCATAAGTCAAAAATAGTATTTTCTTAGATTTATGGTAAGAACTTTCTTTATTTGACTTATTTGAAGATTTAAAAACTATGTATGAGTTTAAAATTTGAATGCCCTAATTTAAATTTTAAGTCTTCAAATTTTAATATGTTAATTAATTTTGTATTTTGATGTAGTTATAAATAGTATTTGCTATTTGAAGACTAGTTGTTGTTTTTCCAATGTGGGACTAGTTGTCTTGTACTCTTGTGAGAAAACTTATTCATCGTCCCACATTGGAAAAAGAAAAGAGAATGATACACTTTCTCCTCTATAAATACTACACTCTTTCAAGAATTTTAAATATGAGGGTGGGCTATATTAATTTGTGGGCCTACCATTCATTAACTAAATATTGGGTTGCCTTGTGTGAGCCAAACATTTAATGTTAGGTTGCCTTTTGTGTGAGTCAAACATTTAACATTTAATGTTGGGTTACCTTTTGTGTGAACCAAACATTTAATGTTAGGTTAATTTTAATGTAGACTTAACATATTAGTATTATTTTTTAAATAAAATTTTTTTGTATTTAAAAAGTGATCAAACCGGTTGGACCGGTCCGGTTCCCGGTTTTACCGGTTGAACCGGCGGTTTCCGGTTTTGCATCACTTTTTCTTTATTTCCGGTTTTTTAAGGAAACCGGACCGGACTAGGCACCGGTCCCCGGTTGAACCGGCCGGTCCGGTCCGGTTTTTAAAACCATGCAACTAAGTAATGGAAGCAAGGAACAAAGTGTGAGAGTTGCAACTTACCACATAAAAAGACACCACTATTTATACATTTATTTTTGTTATTGAAATTACATGTATAATGTGGCTCAAGTTCAACATAATAATAATTAAATAGTATTATTTATAAAAAAAATAAAAAAAATAAAAAAATTAAATAGTATGAATCTTTTATTTTTTTTCTACACCCCATGCTCTTGGTAATTAAAAAATTGTAATTGTAAGGTTAATTAAAAACTTTTGATCTTAAGGTTTTTACTTAATTATTATAAGGTGTAATTAGCCGTATATATTAGAATAGCCTACCAAGGATTCAGAAAGAATCCATTACCCGATGATAAGTCTTGCAAATGTACATAAAATAGAATAAAAAGTCGTTGGTCACCACTATTAAATTAGTATATATGAAATTAATGCTCCAAAAACAGAAAGTGAAAAGCTATTGGAATATATCGCACTATAAAGAAGTGTCTGAAAAAAACAAAAGAATTCGAAAACAATTTATTCTTGTTTTCTAGCAGTTATCTTATAAAATCAAGTGGGATACATGTGAAGGACATAATATGTTTCAAACAACTTTTTAGAAGTGGTTGTTCTATTATTACTTGGAAACTGCATTACTAATGTTTCTCACTCTTACATTATATATGTATATTACTTAGCCTACAGTATTGTGGTAATAATTGGAATGCAATTGTTTGGAATCTTTGGATGGAACTTTCGTATGGGAATTAGGTGCGAGCTAGGGGTGTCAAATGGGTGGGTAAAAAATGGGTTGGGTTTTTAAAAACCCAATTGCCCATTTAGGCCCATTTAACAAAGTATGTATGGCCCATACGTAACCCAACCCACCCATTTACCAAATTATTTTATGTATGTAAATAGTCAAAATATCTTACAACTTCTAAAATGATAAAAATGCCTATAAAAATGATAAAAATACCTCCAAATGATCAATAAGTGGGTTTGAGTAAATTTGTTAGATATTTAATAAGCAATCCAATTAAAGCCCAATTAAACTCAACTTAATTGGGTCTAATTGGACTAGCACCCATTTGCCCATTTATTAAATAAGTGGGTTTAGTTAGGCAATTAGTGAGTGGATTTAGGTAGGCTAATGGGTTTGGACTTTTTTTGTCACCCCTAATGCGAGCATAGAAATTAATCTTATTTCTTCATGCACGAAAGTTCCATAGCCCACTGTTTCCTCAAACCATCCTTATATATATCTATACTATAATGTAAAACTGAAGTTTTTTGACTTTTAGTTGACTTCATAATATTGCGCCACATAAGCTTTTGAGTTCTCACAATTTTACACCTCATTATTTTAATATATATATTTTAATTGAAATTTAAATTTTATTCTATAATTAAACATCTCATTAGAATCTTGACATATTATATTTTCTTTAATAGAAATAATATATTATTCCATATATATAAACACAATCATAATAAATGCCTAATACTATAATATATTTTATATATAAACACAATAATAATAAATGTCTTTTAATAATTATCAATTTTCATATTTAGATAAAATATAAAAGACAATAAAAATCATAGTTAGACCAATAATTTTTTAGATTTAATTTTAATTTATTTTTTGTGCATCGCATAGGTTTGTGACTAGTATATATATATATATGTAAGCCCATTATTACTCTTGACTATCCTTTAAAAAAGATTTCCTATCAAGTGTTTCTCAGCTGCTGATGATTTTTATTCAGAATAGTTAGCCTTTAGCTACGTATTCTAGTTATTTTAAATTATTTATCAAAATTATAAAATAATCTATCAACGATTCTTTCTAGATCTGTTCCCATTGCAATTTCTAATTTTACTTTGCCTAAAAATACTTTCGATCAGTTGTAACAATTGAATTCTGCTAGAAAACAAATTCAAGCAAACCCAATTCTTTTAATCAACTAACAACTTTCAAGGATAGTTGAAACATTTAAAAAAAACAAACAAATGATTAGAAAAACCAACCATCTTTATACGTATTGCACCCACCTGACAAGTGGTGGACGTGCAATACCTAAAGCTGGTTTTGTAACACTCACTTTTTCAAGTACAATCATCCTGATGCATTCGCAATTTAAGAAGAGTTCAACATTAATGCTTTTGACTTATATTCATTTGCTAAAAGACAACAGGCTTTCCATGGCATGGTATGAAGAAATAACTGGCTAGCTAGGTTAGGTATTGCATTACAAATTATTTTATTGTCTTCAACTTTAGAAGTTAAGGAAAGATATTAATTATATTTAGGGTAAAACTTAGGTACAGTTCCTTAGGTCAAGTACATTAGGTTCTGGAAGAACTTAAAATAAGACGACTGAAAGAGCTGACCAAGAAATTGAATCCGAGCACTATTGAGGTTGATCCGAGCAGAATCCCTGGGACCTGCAGTACAAGATAACAAGAAAGAAAAGACACTTGGTTAGAACCTTGGTCAACCCAGTGGGGGTTGGCCTTTTGCTCTCCGATGCCTGAGTTAGCTTCCGGTAATAGGGGTGATTTTAGAATGTTTAAGCAACAAGATACCTATCCTTAGAGCATAAGAGTGCGTACCTTAAAACATTGGTCCTTTCTCTCTTTTATACTTCCTTCCTCCTGGAGATATTTTTTGGTGTTTGCCAATTTCCCTTCCCAATAACCTTAATTTTGTCAACAGTCAGAGATATTTAGAGCAACTCCAAAGCCTGTGTATTCTCCAGTCTATCTCCACAAGTAGAGAGGAAAAATACAAAAAACCTGCTCCAACACCACTCTATTTTACACTTCAAATGCAAAAAAAAAAACCAAAGTGCTACAGTAGCTTTTCATTTCTGAAAAGCTACTGTTCACTCTTCACCTGTTTTGTATTCATTAAAAAAATATTTCCGAACCCCCCACTATTTAAGCTTTTTTTTTGCCCCTTTTTCATTTCAGCCAATTTCTTTCTCTCTCTTCATTTTATTTTCCCCTCTGCCCTCTCTGCTCTCCCGAAACAAATCTGCTCTCTCTGCTCCGAAGCTCCTCTGCTCTCTCTGCTCCGAAACTCTTCTGCTCTCTCTGCTCCCGAAACTCCTCTGCTCTCCGTTTGGTTTGTTGGTAATACGGGCTCCGATCTCGATCTCGGCGTGGTGGTTGGTAACGGGCTCCGATCTCGATCTAGGCGTGGTGCGTGGTGGTTGACGGTTGGATCTCGGCCTGGGCTTGCCGAGACAGTTGGATCTCGGCCTGGGTTTGCCGAGATCCACCTGGGTTTTGCCGATCTCGGTGTGGACTTGCCGATCTCGGCCTGGGTGTCTCTCATCTCTCATTCGCTTTCCTGGTAAAGCCTTAATCTTGTTCTGGTTTGTTTATTGGTTTCGGTTAATATTGTGCAATTTGTAGAGATATATAATGTTGTGCAATTTGGTTTCGGTTAAAAAACCCAAGTTTATTGTGCAATTTGTTTACTGGTTTCGGTTAATATTGTGCAATTTGTAGAGATATATAATATTGTGCAATTTGGTTTCGGTTAAAAAACCCAAGTTTATTGTGCAATTTGTTTGCTGGTTTTGGTTAATATGCACGAATTTGTAGAGATATATGTTAGTTGTATGAACGGGTTTTATTAGTTCATCTTTCTTTTGTCTTGGAAACTGTTAAGTGCTAAAAGTTCAGTTCAGCCTTGAGCTTATCTAGTTTCTGTGTGTTTCTTTGAGTTCTGAGTTTCTGTGTGCAATTTGTTTTGTTGTTTCTGTGTGTTTCTGTGTGCAAACTGTTAAGTGCTAAAAGCACTGAATCTCTGTATGAGAATCTAATGCATGCCCAAAATCTAGTTTTCATCAGTTAAGTAGAATAGCCATTTTAAACATGTCCTTTTTCACGAAAATTAGTTTCCATGTTATGATTGCTGTGGAAATATTGAAGTATTAATGGACATGTTGTATTGTATTTTTACTTAGGGATGGATTCTCAAAATGGAACCCCCAATTTCGTTAATCTTCTAGAAGAAGGTACGTACAACGAATATTATATGATGGAAACCCCAAATTTAAGCGATCATAATAGTAATCCGTATACTCATGGAACCCAAATGTGTCCACCCTCAAGAGAGTTACCGAATAGGTCTCCATCCCAAATTGAATCCCCTAGGAATTCTAAACCACGACTTGGCAATTTTACTGTACAAGAAGACTTGACTCTTGTATCTTCCTGGCTCGCTATTAGTCAGGATCCAATACAAAGTAATGAGCAAAAATATGAAATATTCTGGACGAAAGTTCATGAATATTATCATACTTATACGACCTCCGAAACTAAGTGAACTAAAGGTTCTCTTCAGAACCGGTGGTCAACCATTCACCTTTGCTGCAATAAATATTTTGGGTGTTTGGCAAAGATTGAATCAATGCATCAAAGTGGTATAACTGAGGAAAACAAGGTACATCTTATTAACTCTTTAAGTTGTGTTCATGCATCAATTTGTTTTAACTGTTGAAGATATTAATTGTTTTTATTTGTTAATTTTTTAGATTGATCATGCAAAAGAATTGTATAAAGCAGAATATTTCAAAAAATTTGTGTATGAACATTGTTGGAATGTGTTGAAGCACGCACCCAAATGGTTGAATAGTCATCAAAATGAAACATCAAAAAAAAGGAGAGGAGAGACAACATCTTCTCTAAATTCAATTAATCTAGAAGATGAAGATGTGGCAAATGATGTCAACATAGAGTTGGAGAGACCACTAGGTAGGAAGGCCGAAAAAGCTCGATTGAACAAACAAAAGAGCAACGAAGGTAGTAGTTCAAATGTGGAAGTGATGTTGAATGGCATGGCGGAAGAAAAAAAAAGCTACCACGAAACAAGAATGGAATTTCTTGAGAGGGGTCGTATTGACTTCATGGAGCTAGAGAATAAGCGCCTTTGTATTAAGCAAGAAAAAATTGAATTGGGAAAAAAGAAAGAGGAAAGGGAAAGAATGCAAGAGGAAAGGCAAAGAAGGAAAGAGGAGAAGGAAATTATAACAATGAATTTAGAGACATTGCCTCAAGTGCAACAAGAATATTTTCGAGCTCTTCAATTGGAAATCCTTGCAAAAAGAAGAATTGATAATTAGTAAATAGTATTGTATTATTTTTGTATTATCAATGCTTTTGTGTTGTATTATGTAATAGAATACTTTGAACTTTTGTTATTATTGAATGTCCTTTGCTATTATGGTTGATAACACAATTTATTATTTTGAATGTTAATGTGGTAAAGTATATAGCATTGGCTTTGCAAGTTATATGTGTTAATATATTTTTTATTTGATAATGGAATTTTAAAGAACTTTCATAAGACTAATATAAATTTGATAAACTTCAAATTACAATAAAGAGTAACATAAATAAATAATGCAAACATAAAAATTAAAACTAGATATTCTTATGATTGGCCATGTAGTTGCCACAAGTGCTCCACGAGATCATCTTGGAGTTGAGAATGAGTTCCTCTATCTCTAATGCGAATATGAGATTGAATGAAATTCTGAACTTCAGTTGTAGGTTCTCGTGACACGGTTGTAGGGATGTTTTCGGGCACTTGTTCGTAATCATCACCTTGTTATACTTCATTAGAATCGCGTTCATCTTCAATAATCATGTTATGTAATATTATACATGCTTTCATAATATTATTGAGAGTTGCTTCATCCCAAAAGCGCGTAGGCCCACGCACAATTGAAAATCTTGCTTGAAGTATTCCAAATGCACATTCCACATCCTTCCTACATACCTCTTGAACTCTAGCAAAGTGTTTTTTCTTTGCTTCTAGTGGAGCTGAGATTGTTTTTACAAAAGTTGACCATTGTGGATATATACCATCAACAAGATAATATCCCATTGTATAATCATGACCATTGATTGAGTAATTCACTGGAGGAGCACGCCCTTGAGCAAGCTCCGTAAATATAGAAGAATGCTCTAGTACGTTGATGTCATTATGAGACCCAGGTAGGCCAAAAAATGCATGTATATCCAACGATGATATGAAGCTACTGCTTCCAAAATAAGTGTTGGTTCACAAGAATGGCCAGTATACTGACGTTTCCATGCTGTCGGGCAATTTTTCCACTTCCAATGCATGCAATCAATGCTCCCTAACATTCCGGGAAATCCACGCTTTTCGTTAACCGCGAACAACCTAGCAATGTCATTGCTATTTGGTGACCTCAAGTACTCTTCAGAAAAAATATTAACCACCGCTTTAACAAATTTTCGTAGACTCTCTATTGCAGTGCTTTCTCCAATTCTCACATACTCGTCAGTAGAATCAGCTGCTACTCCATAAGCGAGCATCCTTAGTGCAGCAGTCATCTTTTGAAGGGAAGACAAACCAAGCACTCCAACAGCATTTCTTTTTTGGATAAAATATGGATCATGCGCTTCTAGTGCAGATTAAAGACGAAAAAAAAGTGGACGACTCATCCGAAACCTCCTTCGGAATAAATGAGGAGGAAAAACCGGATCCAGTGCAAAATAATCACGAAAAAGCCTTTCTTGGCCTTGCAAATGATTGTGGTTGATGACATTGTGGCCGAGAATTGAACCACGACGTGATGTTGATGCTCGCTCTCTTTTCAATCTTTCTTCTTCCATTGCCAAAATTGAAAGTATCTCAATTTCATCATCAGAATCGGAATCAAGAAGAGTCATTTCCATTTCCTTCATTTGATAATCACGAGCATTCATGTGATAATAACGATCCATAGTATATGAAAGAGAAATTTGGGTTTGATAATGAAAGATCAAACTGGGTTTGATAGTGAGTGAGTAAACTGAGTTTGAGAATAATGAAAGAGAAAATTTGGTTTGAGGTGAATGGAAATTAGAGATATGAAATAGTCCTATTTATACTAAAAAAATATGACCGTTGGGAAAATATGACCGTTGGAATATGACCGTTGGGAAAATATGACCGTTGGAATATGACCGTTGGAAAAATATGACCGTTGGAATATGATCGTTGGAAAATATGACCGTTGGAAAAATATGACCGTTGGGATTTTTAAATATTGAAAAAGAAAGAATAAAGAAATAATAAAGAATGAATAAAAAAATATAATATTTAAATGGAATAAAAGAATAAAGAAAGAATAAAGAAAATATATTTAAATAGAATAGAGATAGAATAGAGAGTAGTGTTGGAGTGTATTGCTTTTCAAATAAATGAATAGTGGCTGAAATAGAGATAGAATAGAAAAAAAATAAAGGAAGCTTTGGAGTTGCTCTTAGGCTCTCTGATCTATTATCCCCCTTCTCCGAACGTGGGCAGTGTCAGTCCATTAATGGGTGATCATCATTCCTTTTTACAGCCAATTTTGGGTTTAAAGTATAAACATGTTCAACACATCTTTGATCAGATATTTCATGCATTTATGGGTGTTAAAGTAAAGGTCAGTTCAAAGACTGCCATTCAGGTTTTAACTCAGGCGGCATATTTAAGGGCCTTTGCCCAGATATTTCAGGCATTTAATGCAGGGATTTAATATGACCCCAGTTCGTTCCGAACTATCTAGTCAGGAGTTCAACCAGTTATTTCCGAACAGACTCCATGTCCGAACAGAACTCTGATACTGTTCGGGCATATCCGAACACATAACACAGCTCGGTCGAATCCAAACTACGGGGGGATGTGATTCAGTTACTTCCTCACTTCTGGTTCAGACTCAATTATTTACGAATTATTTTCCCTCCAATTACCCCCTTGCTCTGATCCTTTCAGTTTCTTCGGAAGGGTCAGAGCAAAATACGCCTTTCAAAAAAAGAACTTTTCGCGCCAGGTGCAAAAATAAAAAATGAAATAGAAATAAAAATAAGTAAGTAAATAAATAAATAAAGAAACTGTCGTTTCTTATTCAAGAAACGGCGGTTTCATTTCCCAAGACACGGATACGAAAGGTTTTGACAGGTTTAGGGGCGAACGGTCGGATTTACTAAAGAGGGATTTATAATCCCATATACTCAAGGCCTCCGCTTTATTTCATTTCCTCTTTTCTTCATATTTTCTTCCCTGTAAGCTTCCTGAAGTCCTAAAGAAAACCGAGTGCTTCGAACCCCAAAAACCCGTAAGTTCTCTCACTGTCCCTCTTTAAATTTCGTTTATTTCCCATTTTTCCTTCAATTTCACTACTTGTATTTCGCAAGAATGGCTTCTGCGCATAGATTAGCCCACCTAGTCAACTCCGAGGAGAGCATGAGGAGATTTAGGGCAAAATACCTAGTGCCGGACAACGTTAGACTTAGGTATTTTAGTAGTAGAAACCTCCCCCCTTTGAACGGCGATGAGATACTTGTCTCAGTGATAAGCATAGTGGAGGGAGGGGTTAGGTTTCCTCTTCACCCCCTTCTCATCGAGTTTCTCCAAACCGTTAACGCCTGCCCCGATCAAATGTCCGTTAACGTATTTAGACTAGTCATGGGCGTAGTTGCCCTAAACCGGTTGCTGGGAACCAACCTAGGAGTTAGGGATATCCTACACCTATACTCATATGTCTGTCCGAAATCGGATTCGGACACTTCATGCTCCCTCAAGGCCAGGAGAGTGAACACCAAACTGGTTACCACAATGCCGAGTTCCAACAAAGGCTTTGACAACGATTGGCTCGTTGTTTCGGGGAACTGGTATTCGGGCTCGTCACGTTGCCGAAACATGTTCGGCCGTCCAGGTTAGATTTATGATTTAGCTCAATTTCCAGTCTTTGGGTTATGTCCGAACAAACATAGGTTCTCCCTGATCGATTAATATAATAGTCTATGAGGTTTTTGTTTAAGTGAATAAGAGCATTGTTTTTATATCTGATGTTTTCGGTTCTTGTTTCGCAGCCGCCTCCCGACTGAATGTACCGGCTACTTCGGCAAACCTTGAGGATATACAAAAAGTGCTGAAATCCAATATCTGCATGGACCAGTTCGGAAATTCGAGTTGCCCAAGCTATTACCAGGGCCTGCTGTCTCCCCGGGGACTCCCAGATATGGGACAATATGTCTTCGGGAAGAATTTTTAGGCACGTCTCCCGCAGTCTGGTGATGGTAAGTTTTTATATATGTGTATTTAGCTTCCCCGTTATCTTTTAAACTCTATAATGATTTTCTTATGTATATTTTGTCTGAAGGCCGCTCAGGGTGTCCATGCTGCGGAGGCTAGAATAGCCGGACTCCATTTGTCGGCGAAGGAGAAGGAGGAAAGGGTAGCCGACCTCCTCAGAACCATGAAGGAGAAGGAGGCCAAGCAAGAGAAGACCCTATCCGATGTGATGGGTACTGCTGCTGAGAATTACGGGAAGTTGGAGAAGCAGCTCCACGCAGCCGTCAATAAGATGAAGGACGCCGAGGAGCAGGCAAAGGGCGAGTCCGAAAAAAGGGCGAAGGCGGAGGCCGAACTCGCGGATTTGAAGGCTCAACTGATCCTTCTGGAGTCCCGGATCAGCGAGGCCCGAGAAGGGGGACTTCGTGAAGGCAGGGCCGAGGGCGAACAAAAGGTCCTTGATGAAGTGGCGGATCAACTGGAGTTAGTCTATAACAAGAGCTTCCGAGACGAATGGAAAGCTGCTTTAAAAGAAGCTGAAGTTCCGGCCAGCTCAGCCTTGTTCCTAAGGGAGAACACGCCCTTACCCTACCCTAATGCTGATTTAAGGGCTTTGGACGAGGAGGATGCGGGAGAGGAGGGAGACCAGAGAGAAGAAGATGAGGTACAGATAGTCGATAGGACTGAATCTGCTCCAGCTCTTGCACCGGCCGTTGATTCCTCGGCCCCCCTCATCACGGTCCCAGCTGATCCTGCACCCATCCGAGCCGAAGACTCTTCTATCCCTGGCGATTCAGCTCCAATCATCTCGGCTCCAATCGACTCAACCCCCGTAGCAGCTGAAGATCCTCCGGCCCTTTCCAGCTGAATTTATTCAACTTTTGATTTTACTTTAGTGTTTTAATTTGTAACTATTTTCCTTTCTTTTTCCTATTTAAGGCCGAGTGCCTTTTATGCTTCTGATATGAACTGATGCGGTTTGACTTAAGGCTAATTATCAGTCCTTTTTTATTTCTATTACATACGCGTTTATATACTTCTATTCCTTCGCAACACCTTTAGTTAATCGTATCTGATTCCCTCGAAAAACAATGATGGATCAGATTTTATTTACCTTGTCAAAATTTGGTTCGGATGATGATTCCTGATAGGGGAAGATGAGAAATCCATTTTAGACAGATGTCTGAACGTATTTGTTTCGGAAATATGTTCGGACAACACAACAATACCAAGTTTTACCTAAAAATGGATCATATACCGCCTAATTCTTATTCCTTGAAACTTTTAGTTCAAACTTAAGTAAAAAGGAATCCAGCCAATTTGTTATTATAAATCATTATGTCAGGTTGAATCTAAATTAACCTTCCTTCTAGAAGGTGGATTAAATAATTAACACATTAATATTCAAAAGAAACGAAGGACAGGGTAACATGTCAATATCCCTAAGAAAAGTTGTTCAGTTTATGCATCATATCACTCATGTAATTAATAATGATTATAACACTGACCTTTTCCGTATTTCTACCTCCCGACATATACAGCATAACCTGTTCGGGCGTGACTCGCCTTGTTTGGTTACTTTGTTTCAACGAGCTTTTCTTGGCTTCATCGGTTCCCTTAGGCTTCCCCCAAGCTTGATTTCCCTTCAGAATATTTCGGATATGCCTTTACTCACCCCCCTTGAGGTAGTAGTGTTGTTCGGACAAAAATGTTTTCTTACTCACCCCCCTTGAGGTAGTAATTTTTCAGGTTTTAAGAGAATTTTTCCTTTACTCACCCCCCTTGAGGTAATAGTGTTGTTCGGACAAAAATGTTTCCTTACTCACCCCCCTTGAGGTAGTAATTTTTCAGGTTTTAAGAGAATTTTTCCTTTACTCACCCCCCTTGAGGTAGTAGTGTTGTTTGGACAAAAATGTTTCCTTACTCACCCCCCTTGAGGTAGTAATTTTTCAGGTTTTTAAGAGAATTTTTCCTTTACTCACCCCCCTTAAGGTAGTAGTGTTGTTCGGACAAAAATGTTTCCTTACTCACCCCCCTTGAGGTAGTAATTTTTCAGGTTTTAAGAGAATTTTTCCTTTACTCACCCCCCTTGAGGTAGTAGTGTTGTTCGGACAAAAGTGTTTCCTTACTCACCCCCCTTTGAGGTAGTAATTTTTCAGGTTTTCAAGAGAATTTTTCCTTTACTCACCCCCCTTGAGGTAATAGTGTTGTTCGGACAAAAATGTTTCCTTTCCCCATTTATCTCCTCACGAAAAATAATGCTGCCTGGATATGAACACAAATGAATATAATCATAGTCCGAACATATATTGATTTTTGCTTTACATTAATCAAAAGAAATACTTCCTTAAGTTACAGGTGTTCCACAGTCTGGGGATAGGTTTCCCATTTAAGTCCTCCAACCTATAGGCTCCGTGGCCTGTCTGGGACAACACTTTGTAAGGCCCTTCCCAATTTGGTCCGAGCTTTCCCTCATTCGGCCTCCTCGTGTTGGCCATCACCTTTCTTAGGACTAAGTCGCCGATCTGAAATGTCCTGGGCTTGACATTCTTGTTGTGCTCCCTTTTCAATCGTTGTTGATATGCAGCCAAGTGAACCATAGCTAAATCTCTTCTCTCCTCCACAAGATCCAAATCTTTACGCAAGTTGTCCTCATTAGTCCGAACGGCAAATTCGGTTGTTCGGATGGCCGACATTCCAATCTCCAGTGGAATAACCGCTTCCACACCAAAGGCCAACGCGAAAGGTGTTTCATTGGTGGACTTCTTTACTGTAGTTCGGTATGTCCATAATATGCTCGGGAGCTCCTCCACCCATCTTCCCTTTGCTGCCTCCAATTTTCTCTTAATCCCACTCAATACGACTTTGTTGGATACCTCGGCTTGTCCATTCGATTGGGGATACCCTGGGGAGGAAAAGAAGTTTCTAATGCTGAGATCCGAACAAAATCCCTTAAAGAGCTTACTTTCAAACTGGGTGCCGTTGTCCGAGATGACAGCCCAGGGTATGCCGAAACGTGTGATAATACTCTTCCAAAGGAACCGTTTTGTGTCTACGTCCCGGATTCTTGAAAGTGGTTCGGCCTCGATCCACTTGGTGAAATAGTCTGTTGCGGTAATCAGGAATTTCTTGTTCCCTGGAGCCCGAGGAAGGGGCCCCACTATATCCAATCCCCATTGAGCAAACGGCCAAGGACTGGACAGGGGATTCAATTCCCTAGCAGGCTGGTGAATCATAGAAGCGAATCTCTGACATTTATCACACTCCTGGACATATTTCAAGGCGTCTGCCTGCATGTATGGCCACCAATACCCTTGAGACAAGGCTCTGTGCGCCAAAGATCTTCCTCCGGTATGACTCCCGCAGATTCCTTCATGTATTTCAAAGAGAAAATCCTTGACCTTATCTGGATGCACACATAGCAGGTACGGTCCCGTGAAGGATCGCCTGTATAATTGCCCTTCTTTGGAGACCCAAAATCTCGGGGCCTTCTGTTTGATCATCTTGGCTTCCTTCTTGTCCTCGGGTAGTTTATTATCTTTGAGGTAGTTAAGTACAAGATCCATCTAGCTCGGTCGGATATTGATGGAGCTCCTGATCCTGAAAACTCGGTTGTTCCAGCGTTTCTATACACACTGTCCTCTGTATATCTGATTCCAACGCCGTCGCCAATTTGGCCAAAATATCTGCATGGGAGTTATGCTCTCTCCCGATCTGCGCGACATGAGTCGAACCGAATACAGACAGTAAAGTCCGAGCAACAGTCAAATAGGCCGACATCCTATCATCCCTTACCTGATACTCTCCTGAAATCTAGTTGGCCACAAGCTGGGAGTCACAAAATATCTGCAGGTGATTAGCGCCGAGCTTTCTTGTTGTCCTGAGGCCGATCAACATTGCCTCGTACTCGGCTTCATTATTAGATGCCGAGAACTTCAGCCGAACAGCTTGCTCTAGGACTAGACCCTCTGGTGATATCAACACGATTCCTGCCCCCGACCCTTTAGAATTTGAAGCTCCATCAACAAATAATTCTCATTTTGCCTCATCCAGATCGAGCTGAGTCTGAGATGGAGTGAACAATGATGGGTTGCTCGGGTCATATTGAAATTCAGCCAAAAATTCTGCCAAAACTTGCCCTTTGATTGCCGTCCGAGGTCTATATTCTACCCCAAGTGATCCCAAATATACTCCCCACCTGGTGATCCTCCCCGTGAAATCCGACCTTTGTAGGAGCATTTTTAGCGGAAGATCACTCAGCACCGTGACCGTGCTGGACTGGAAATAGTGAGGCAATTTCTTGGCTGCATGAAGTAGCGCCAAAGCTGCCTTTTCGAGAGGTAGATACCTCAGTTCAGCTTCATCCATGGCTTTACTGATGAAGAAGACCGGTCTTTGCTCTTGCCCCAATTCCCGAACCAATACAGCACTCACAGCATGGTCAGACACTGCCAAATACAAAAATAGTGGTTCCCCCAGATTAGGAATTGAAAGACACGGAGGAGTTGATAAATAGGCTTTGATCGCCTGAAAGGCGACCGAACACTCTTCATCCCATTCGAATCTGCTCCTTTTGCCCAAAAGCCGAAAGAAAGGCTTGCATTTATCAGCGGATCTTGAAATAAAGCGTCCCAGGGCAGCAATCATTCCAGTCAAACGCTGTACCTACTTGACATTTCTGGGTTCTGCCAGATTTATGAGGGCTGCAATCTGATCCGGATTAGCCTCTATCCTTCTTCTACTCACTATATGGCCCAAAAACTTGCCAGAACCAACACCGAATGTACATTTGGACGCATTGAGGCGCAGATTATCCCTCCTCAATATATTAAAAACCTGCAGCAGATCAGCAATATGATTTTCCTCTCGGACGCTCTTGACGAGCATATCATCAATATAGACTTCCACAGTCTTTCCTATCATAGGTTCGAACATTTTGGTGACCATTCGCTGATAGGTTGCTCCTGCGTTCTTCAGACCGAACGGCATTACCCGATAACAGTATGTTCCTCTAGGTGTGATGAAAGCTCTCTTTTCCTGGTCGGTAGGGTTCATTGGAATCTGATGATAGCCCTGGAAAGCATCCAAGAAGCTTAACCGAGCATGCCTTGATGCCGAATCAACTAGTTGATCTATCCGCGGAAGGGGAAAAGGATCCTTAGGACATGCTTTGTTTAAGTCAGTAAAATCAATACACACCCTCCACTTTCCATTCTTCTTTTTCACCACCACAGTATTTGAAAGCCAAGCAGGGTATTGTACTTCTTGGATTGCTCCAGATGCCAAAAGGCGTTCTACTTCCTCCAAGACTATCGTGGCTCTTTCCGGAGCCAATTTACGCCGTTTCTGAACCACCGACCTTTGTTCGGACTTGATATTCAGCTTATGACATGCCAAGCTTGGAGATACTCCCGGAGCATCATACACCGACCAGGCGAAAATGTCCTAATTATCAATCAGGACTTGCAGCAAACACTCTCTGTCCACTGGAGACAGCTTCGAACCTATCAAATAGAATTTTTCAGGAGTAGAGGGGTCGAAGAATACCTTATCTGGTTGTTCGGTCATTATAGCTTCTCCGTCCTCTAGCTCTTGGGATTGTGATTGTCATGAACCCCCTGCAGGCTGTGCATCTTGCGCAACCTTCTTCTTGGTGGCAGTCAGAACACATTGTTTCGCGGCAACCTGATCTCCATTCAACTCCATGACTCCGTCGACAGTAGGAAACCTCAGCTTCTGATGGAGAGTAGACGGGATTGCCTTCATCCGATGCAACCAGTCACGCCCCATTATGGCATTGTAGGGAGATGAAGCTTGAACCACTATAAATTCCGTTTGGAGATTAATCGGACCTGCCAGAACAGGCAGCACGGTTTTTCCCAACGGTACTACAGGTTCTCCCGAGAAGCCAAATATGGGGGTTGTGAAGCTTGTTAACTCGGCCTCAACCAAGCCGAGCTTCTCATAGAGGTCCTGATACATCACCTCCGCGAAACTTCCCTGATCAATCAATACTCTTTGGACATCATAGTTCCCTATCCTCAGAGTGACTACCAACGGGTCATTGTGAGGCAGTTAAACATCCCTCAAATCATTATCCGAGAAGGAAATCACCTGTTCTATATTTCCTCTGTTAACCGAATAAATCGGGGCCGGATGAGCAGCATCTCGTATAGAGAAGGACCTCCTGAGGTGAGCAACCTTTTGCACCTTGAATCTGTAGGATGGTGAAGAAACAGCCGAGCATGAAGGATTATGAATGACATGAATGATCCCAGCCGACGGCGTGTTCGAAGATTGAAGTTGTCGAGCATCCAGACCCGGTTCTCTCTTGCTAGATAACTCTCTGTTGATATACTGGTCCAGATGTCCTGCTGATGCCAGCTTCTCCAGGTGGACTTTCAGCAGATGACAGTTTTCAGTCATATGGCCTTTCTCCCTGTGATAAGAGCAGTATAGATTCCCATCTTTCAAAGCCGGGTTTCCGATCATCTTTGGAGGCCAAACAAAGAAAGGCTCCCTCTTGATCTTCTCCATGACTTTGTAAATGGGTTGCTTAAAGACAGTCTCAAAGGCCCGAAAGGTAGGAGCCACAAAATTCTTCGGAGCAGAAAGGTTTTTAGATGTGTTACCAGTCCGAGCAGCAGGTTTTGCTATGGTTACCTTGGGTTGTGCTATAGTCTGACCCGTGGGGGCTCTGCGACCATCCTCCTCTATCCGGACGAACTGATCTATCTTGTACATCAATTTTCCCAAGTTCCCGGGGGGATGTTTGACAAGAGACTGGCGTAAGCCTGAATCAGCAGGCAACCCCATCTTAAAAGTGGTGATAGCCACTTCTTCTCCACATGCCTCTATATCATTGTAGGTCTCCCAGAATCTGGTGGAGTAGTCTTTCAACGTCTCATTGTCCTCTAACTTCATCGTAAGGAGGGCGCCCATTTCTTTTCTCTTCCGACTATTAGTGATGAATCGTGCCACGAACGCCTCAGCCAACTGATCCCAAGAGTAGATTGTCCGCACCCCAAGCTGATTGAACCATCTCATTGCGACCTCTCCCAAGCTGGACGGGAAGAGCCGACACATGAGGGGGTCGTTGTTCCGAGACAGAGCCATACTCTGATGGTAATGGCCAATATGGGTCACGGGGTCTGTCCGACCATTATATATCTCAAAACGTGGGACCGGGTATCTCTCGGGCATCTCGGCCTTCTCTATTTCCTTGGAGAAAGGAGAAGATGATATCAGATCGAAGGTCCTTCCAGACAGCATTCTGTCTTCCTGGACGAACAGTTTTTCTAGACTGATGCTTCTTCGTTGGGGAGCTCTTCCCACCATAAGGAGGAGGACGGGACCGTGAGGGTTCTCCTTTATTTAATGATTTCTTGGGGATCTTTGGTGGCGTCGGTGATCTTGATTCCGACTGGGAGCTAGAGGTTTCAGAGAGTTCCTCATGCTGTGAACCGCGAGACCGAGTATGGCGGTCTTTGTCTTCGCGCTGCGAGGCATGCGTTTTTTTTGTTGGCCTTGGTTTGGTCGGGATTTGGTCCTTGTCCTTTCGTCCCCGGGCTTCTTGTTTGAGAGTTTGAATTTCTTTACGCAACTCGGCGATAAGTTCTTGACTATCCTGAGTTTGAGATGATTTGGTCGAATAGACGAGACTTCGCCGAGCATCTCTGTTCTGTTGGTCCCGACCGAGCCTTCTTGACGTGGCTCCTTCATCTGCCCTACTGGCTAACCCCTGGCCGGGATTGGTATGCCATGAAGGAGCCGGCTTTTGTGGTGGGGCTGGTTGTTGTGGTGGAGTTGGTTGTAGTGGTGGAGTTGGTTGTAGTGGTGGAGTTGGCTGTAGTGGTGGAGTTGGTACTACTGACACTCCTTCCGCCACGACTCCATCAACAATCTCTCGTGGCTCCCTCGAGCCCCGAGAAGGCCGGTATGAAGTTCCAGAAGAAACTCTCGATGAACTCGCATCCTCCACCACCACAGAGGGTGGGCGTCGCGAGGTTAATGGTACCCCAGACATTCAGGCGGACCTTTCAAGTCTTCAGACTTCAATCTAAAAGAAAGCCCTTTCCCACAGACGGCGCCAATTGGAAGAACTTAAAATAGGACGACTGAAAGAGCTGACCAAAAATTGAATCCGAGCACTATTGAGGTTGATCCGAGCAGAATCCCTAGGACCTGCAGTACAAGATAACAAGAAAGAAAAGACACTTGGTTAGAACCTTGGTCAACCCAGTGGGGGTTGGCCTTTTGCTCTCCGATGCCTGAGTTAGTTTCCGGTAATAGGGGTGATTTTAGAATGTTTAAGCAACAAGATACCTATCCTTAGAGCATAAGAGTGCGTACCTTAAAACATTGGTCCTTTCTCTCTTTTATACTTCCTTCCTCCTGGAGATATTTTTTGGTGTTTGCCAATTTCCCTTCCCAATAACCTTAATTTTGTCAACAGTCAGAGATATTTAGGCTCTCTGATCTATTATCCCCCTTCTCCGAACGTGGGCAGTGTCAGTCCATTAATGGGTGATCATCATTCCTTTTTACAGCCAATTTTGGGTTTAAAGTATAAACGTGTTCAACACATCTTTGATCAGATATTTCATGCATTTATGGGTGTTAAAGTAAAGGTCAGTTCAAAGACTGTCATTCAGGTTTTAACTCAGGCGGCATATTTAAGGGCCTTTGCCCAGATATTTCAGGCATTTAATGCAGGGATTTAATATGACCCCAGTTCGTTCCGAACTATCTAGTCAGGAGTTCAACCAGTTATTTCCGAACAGACTCCATGTCCGAACAGAACTCTGATACTGTTCGGGCATATCCGAACACATAACACAGCTCGGTCGAATCCAAACTACGGGGGGATGTGATTCAGTTACTTCCTCACTTCTGGTTCAGACTCAATTATTTACGAATTATTTTCCCTCCAGGTTCCTAGTTGAATTCAAATACATTGAATTTAAATATTCTTAAGAAAAGATAATATTATTTGTGTTTCATTGATTAATGCAACCATGTGTTTGAATTCAATTAAGGAATTTAATATATCTAACCTAAGGAACTGTATCTAAGTTTTACCTCTATATTTATAAGCGGTGGCGTTAAGAAAACTCTAGAATTTTGAGAAAAACGATATATGTGTGCCCTCATCAAAAGCTTGAGGAGAGAGATAAGGGAAGTCCTAAAGTTTTTTTTTTTTTTTTGTGTGTGTGTGTGTGTAAACGATAGTGTAATCCTAAAGCGCTTTAGATCCGGAAATACTTAGATAACTAGTGGGTAAGTTTAACATAATATGATTTTTTTCCCTGTTTTATTTTTTTGTCTAAATATAAAAATTGATAATTATTAAAAGACATTTATTATTGTTGTGTTTATATATAAAATATATTTTGTATTAGATCTTTTGTTATGATTGTGTTTGTATTTATATGGAACAATAATTCTTTCTATTAAAAAAAATATGATATGTCAAGATTTTAATAGAATGTTTAATTTTAGAATAAAATTTGAATTCAAGTAGAAAATATATATTAAAATAATAAGGTGTAAAATAATAGGAAGCATAGAGAAAATATTTGGTTTTGGATTTTTAGTTTAAATTACTAGAATATATAGTTTCAAAAAAAGAAAGGAGAGAGAGAGAGAGAGAGAGAGAAAATCTATTGATGAAATTTATGGATAGATATATATGAGTTTTATTAAATTGTGGAGAAATGATTAGTTGTAAGATGTGATTTTAAATCCATAATATAACAAGTATTTTTATCTCCAAAACTTAAATCATCACATGTTGTTAAATTTATATGTACGTACAGTAACTCTTGAATTCTAAATACTTAGATTTAAATTCAAACGCAACTTAAATGAGCTCTTGAGCCGTATATCGCCCAACTAGAGTGTACATAGGTCTTAATTACTTCTGAATTCTGATGATCCAACAGCTAATGTTGAAAGTATTGAGATTTCATACAATACCAAAATGTACTACATAGGCTGTAATACTATTCCAATTTGTTATCTACCTTCAAAAGAAAGGCACGCAACTTATTAGACTAGATACTTTAGAATCCACACAAAAAGTAAAGATATCCGCAGCTTAACAATTAGAAATTCCCAAGCCATAAATTAATTAATAGTATCATTGGAGAGATTGAAATCTTGAAGATTTGTGATCTCAATAAATTAAGTCATGTAAACCATCTCTTCTCCTAAAAAAAAAAGAAAAACTCATGTAACTATAAACGGACAAAGCATGAAAGCAATTGCATGTGCTTGACACTTTCGCTGAAATTAATAAATGAACTACCTTAAATAATAAACAATTAATAAATGAACTACCTTTCATAGTCTTTGACTCTTTCTTATCAACCCAAAACCACAATCCCAGTATCATTGGAGAGAAGTGAAACAAGAGCCAAAATAGCAGTAGTAGGAAAAAGGAAGAGTTCGCATTAATTTGATGTGATGATTAAAATATTAGCATTATGTCATACCAAGGTTCAAAGAAGAAATTTGGATAGCACATACATAAGATCATGCTAATCCTAGTCAATCATCATTAGCTGAGAATTTGTAATAAAGTGTCAGTTAATTATATAATTTAAATTCGAATATTTATTGTAACCAACTCTTAAGCTAAAGTGATGACTGACGTAATATACTTTCTTTTCTTTTTTGGTGAAACTGTACTATACTTTTATATATGGCCAAGCTATTCCAAGGGACCAAGACTAGGATTTAGTTTGATGTATAATTTTTTCATTAAATTATAATTTGATCATTTTGATTTAAATTTCAAGAATTTTTCTTTTTATGTTATGATATATATATATATAGTTGAAAATAAAATCTTTCCTTGTGTATATTTAATGTAATAAATTGTGTGATTGGGTTTGAGATTCCATAATAAAATTTCCCTTGATATAATCCAATAATACGATTATTTCTCCCATTATATTGTATACGTGGTTCTCTCAACCAATAAAAATAGGTGATGTCTTTTACATCCCTAATTTTAAAGAACTACATAGTCATCTAAAGTCCAAACTCATAATGGTTTATTTGTATTAGTTGGAAGAACCATGTGTAAATACAACGGGAGAAATGAATAATTTCTCAAATAAGACAAGGGAAGGCCAGCTAAGCGACTATGCAAGTTTGTGTGCACAACACTTTCCCAACTCATACCTTAATTTCGAACTCAATCCAAGCCGGTTAGATGTTTGTAAATGGAGTTCAAAGCAGGGGCATAACTGTATTCAATAGCTAAATTTTAAATTTTTAAAAATTTTACACCTAAATTTTATTTTATTTTGTTTTTTTAAATAGTCCTAACCTTAGTCCAGTCTGAATTTCAATCACAAATCTCAATTCTAGTCTAGTCCAATTCCAACCCATTCTAAAAAAAATTCGTGGCTCCGCCCTTGGTTCAAAGTTAGTTCTTAGACATTTAATAAAGGTAGAGACTCTTTTCTTTGCCCCAACACCGAGCAACCCAACCTCGCTTCACAACGGTCTATTATTGGAGACCTCCATTAAAACCAATGAGGACCTGAGCTGGGGTGCTCACAAGTATTATGCATTAATTTTCATCATTGCTTTGCTATAATAAAACTTGATTAAAAGTTTCGAGGCTTTGAAGCCCATCCCACCTTTTGACTTTGGCTCAAACATTTTTTTCATCTCATCCGGCGGATCCTTCTCTCATTCTCCACTAGATTGCACTCAGCATTGAGGATAACTCTTGGAAAATGAAGTTGGAATTTTGATGCAACTCATAGTGTATGTAAAGACCAATTGTGCCACTACTTTGATGAGGATTTCTCTCCTTGTTTTGGAAGTAGCTTTACTGCTCGTATTGTGTCACTTCTTGGACCTCTATAATGTTTCACATTTGCTCTTTGGTCTCCATCTACGTGAATTTGCAAAAGAAAACTCTTGATCTTTACCTGATTTATTTACTTTTCTCCTCATAAATTTATAGGATTTTCTTGAGTTTTTGGCTTGTTTAATAGTCAAACTTAATCCTGAGCTTGAATTTGACTTGCTTTCTAATAAACAAATATAAACAAATTTTTTCCCGAGTTCATTTGCAACCTTCCATCTTACTCTTCCAATTGGGGCAAATTTATAATTTTAACGAACTTCAGGACGAGTCTCAAACTTGCTACACTTTCAAAGAAGACCCGGTTATGTCTTTCTCTTTCATGGCTTTTAGCTTTGGAAATTGGAACACGCTTTTTTCTCACCTCCTTTACCAACCCAGAAAGAAAAAAATCCGATTATCTCTTTCTCTCGCAGAGTGCTTCCAATAAGCTAAGGTAATAACACTCTTCCCTCTCTGCTTTGATTCGAAATAGTGTTCACTTTTCTTGGCAGAGCTTTATTTCATTGGATTGTTGTGGAAAATTATCTGTTCTTTTTCATTCAAATTTATTTTGATGGGTCTTGTTTATTTTTGATTCTATATAGAACCCATGTTCAAAGATTTGATATTTTATGGTTAATTAATAAGTGTTCTGATGAATCATAGCTCAAGTCTTTTGAGGGAGCTATCCCCATCTGTGTTCTTTCTTAAGTGTTCAGAAAAAGAAACCCAAAAAAAAAAAAGCATCTGGGAAAGGAAAAGTGATTATAATTATATAGCATTATAGATGGATAATATAATATATAGATGTTGTAGTCAATTAGTATCAAAAGTGATCCAAGCTTTCCAAAAATGATAAGATCAGACTATACAGTATCCATCTAAAATAGTATCAACCAACAGTTTATTATGAAGTAGAGTTTGTCTTGAACTTAATTGAACTGTTAAATCTTTTGCTGACATCAAAATGAACGAGATGCCTTGCAATCTAAAGGAAAAAGACCCCACCAATAAAATTTAAGAATATACATTGTATCTATCAGTCATTTCATTTTTCTTCCATGCCATTTCAATGGCCTAAAAAAGAATTGTATGCCCAGCCGTGTGTGATCCTTGGCCTTATACATTTAGGTTAGATTGTACTGAATAATTTCTTCAGAAAGTATAGATAGAATAAAATGGCGTATAAGAATACATGTGGCCGACTCTGACTATTCTGTGGAGGATCTATAGCCAACCCCAAATATTTTGGGACTAAGGCTTGGTTGTTGTTGTTGTTGTATTGAATAATTAGCTCAAAACTTGGCCTGATAATGAACATTGCGTAGGAGCTGTTGAGCTGAGCTACTAAATGGTCGCTATGAGGCTATGAGCTGACAATTCTATGTATTCCAAAGTTGAATACCTTTTCATTTTAGCTCTTCGCTTTTAGATTCTTTTAGCAGATCTTAATTACTCCAAAATTTGGCCTGGCAATGAACTTTGCTTCGAACTTTGCCTGTGAACTGTTGAGCTTTATATTAAAGGGTCGCTATTAGCTGACATTTCTAGTTCTTCCAATGTTGAAATCCTTTTCGATCAATCGGTTTAGTTCTCTGGTTCTAGTTTTATTTTTTATTTTTGATAAGTAATGAGAAATTCCATTAACAAAGCAAAACGCCTACTAAGTGCATAAAGTATGCACCTAGCAGGAGGGAGTTACACAGATCCTGAAGAACGAATACAAGAAAAACATAAAGATGTGGAGAAGTCAGCAAGGGAATTCATGGGAGTAAGACCCCCAACCCTAGCCCAATCAAATAATAAGCCAAAAAACAACTCAACAAGTTTAGAAGTTGATTGCTCCAAATCTTCAAAGGTGCGTTGATTACGTTCTCGCCAAATAGTCCACATCAAACATAATGGCACCAGGTTCCAAATTGCAGAATCGTGCTTTCCAAAGCTGTTAAACCACCCATATACGAGGTCCTTAATACTATTAGGGAACACCCAACAAACCCCAAACGACCTCAGCACAGCTGACCACAGATCTGTAGCCACAACACAGTGAATCAGAAGATGGTCCCCTGTCTCCCAACCTTTCCTACACATGCAGCACCAACCAGCCAAAGAGTAACCTCGACGCATCAGATTGTCGCAGGTGAGGATCTTCCCCCATGCAGCTGACCATACAAAGAAAGCTACCCTTCTTGGAGCTTTCACCTTCCAAATGGCCTTCCAAGGAAAATGGGTGGTAGATTGACCAATGAGAGCTTGATAGAAAGATTTCACTTCAAATCTGCCATGCTGTCTAAGCTTCCACTTCATGACATCAGGGCCCTCATGACTTGGGATTTTTGAATGAATAAGATTAAGAAAAGACAATACCTCCTCCATCTCCCAATCATTAAAATCCCGGATGAAAGAGAAATTCCAAACACGATTTGCACCCTCCCCCGACCTTATTAACAAGGAAGCTAAAGAAGCTGACTTGTCGGAAGAACAGGAAAACATCACCGGAAACAAGGATTTAAGGGGGGTCATACCACTCCAAGAATCATGTCAAAATAGAATCCTATTACCCTGACCAGGAACCATCTCAGTATGAAGAAAGAAATGATCCCGACCTGACATGATCCCTTTCCAAAGCCCACACCCATGGGAACCCCTCGGCACTAAGGAAGACCAACCACCCCCCTCCAACCCATATTTTTTTTTTTTTTGGATAAGTAATGAAAACTTTATCAGAAAGGTCCCAGTATACTAGAAGTATACAAAAGGACAAAGAAAATCAAAGAATACAAAGCTCCAGCAACTCTGCATGAGAGTTGATAGAGATCCCACTCAAGCCTTTAGGCCACTCAAACAATAAATGAAACAATTGAATCTTTAAATCCGGAATGGACAATTCAGAGTCCTCAAAATGACGAGCATTTCTTTCCCTCCAAAGACACCAAATAACACAATGAGGGACAGCCCTCCACACCAGAGTGTTCCTTCGGGTACCAAAAGACCCCTGCCAAGAGGAGAAAAGATCACAAACAGTCCTTGGCATATTTAGTGGCAATAACCCTTCTCCATAAGTGATTCTCCTCCCTACCAAACCTCCATAACCATTTCCCCAAGAGAGCTCTATTTGTCACCGCCACCCTCCTTATTCCCAATCCTCCATTTGCTATAGGACGACAAACAGTGTTCCATCCTACTAGGTGATGCTTAAAACCATCTCCCAAGCCACCCCACAAAAAATTACGTTGGAGCTTCTCAATCCTCTCCACCACATGCTTAGGAATAGTAAATAATGATAAAAAGTAGGTAGGTAAACTAGAGAGCGTACTCTTCAAGAGAATCAAGCGCCCTCCCTTGGATAAGTATAATTTCTTCCAACCTGCTAGCTTACGCTCAATGTTCTCCAGGATAGGATTCCAAACTGAGGAAGTTTTAAAAGATGCACCCAAGGGCATGCCAAGATAGGACATAGGCAGCCTACCCACATGACAGCAGAGAATCTTTGCCAGCTGACCCACATTACACACCTCCCCGACCGGAACAAGCTCACTTTTTCCCATATTCACACCTAAACTAGTAACAGCCTCAAAACAGGCTAGAACCATACGGAGATGTAATAGCTGGTCACTATCAGCATCACAGAACACAATGGTGTCATCCGCAAAAAGGAGATGAGAAATGGAAAGACCACTTACCCTTGCTGAACCTACCTTGAAACCACGGATGAGACCAGCCTCCTCTGTTCTTCTCAATAATTGGCTTAGAACCTCCATAACCAGCAAAAAGAGTAACGGAGATAGGGGGTCCCCTTGGCGCAGACCTCTAGAACTCCCAAAGAAACCCGAAGGCGAGCCATTCACCATAATAGAGAAGCGAACAGTAGAAATACAGGTTCGAATCCAAGTTCTCCATCTAAAACCAAAGCCCATCCGGTCCAAGAGGAGCAATAAACAGTCCCAATTAACGTGGTCGTAGGCCTTTTCTATGTCAAGTTTACACATCACACCCGGAAGATGACTCCGTAAACGACTATCCAAACATTCATTGGCAATCAAAACCGAGTCTGGAGTTTGCCTATCCCCCACAAAGGCATTTTGGGATTCAGAGACCAAACCACCCAACACCCTTTTAAGCCGATTTGCCAAAACCTTTGCCAAGATTTTATAGACACTACCTACCAGGCTAATTGGCCAAAAATCCCTTATGTTCGAAGCATTGCTCTTCTTAGGAATAAGAGTCACAAAAGTAGCATTCAAGGAATGGGCAAATGTACCATGCTCATAAACCTCCTCAAAGAAACCCAACACATCACTTTCAACCACACTCCAACATTTCTGAAAGAAAGCCATATTGAAGCCATCAGGACCGGGAGATTTATCCCCCTGAAGATCCTTAACGACCTGAATAATCTCCTCTCTATCAAAACGACTATCCAGCAAGGTTCGATCAGATTCTTCTATCACAGAGAAGGGCAAATCAGCAACAAAAGGCCTCCATTTCTCTTTCTCAGTATAGAGGGACTTATAAAAGTGGACCACGTTATTTCTAATGTCAGAATCTGAATGGTAAGTAATGCCTTCCACCTCTATTTTTTCCATATAATTGCGACGCCGATTAGAATTCGCAATCTTATGAAAAAACTTCGTGTTGTTGTCACCCTCCTTAAGCCATTGAACCCGGGATTTTTGCCGCCATGAGGTCTCATCCATATGAGCTAGATTCTCCAATTCCAGAAGATGTGTCCCACGGAGATCTAACTCAGAAGAAGATAGACTCCCTGCACACTCTTTCATATTCAAAATGTCCAGCTCACCAAGGAGTTGTTTCTGTTTAAACCCCACATTGCCAAACTCTTGGTGATTCCACTTCTTAAGATCTTCCTTTAAAGCCTTCAACTTACAAGCCAAAACCAAACTAGGGGGACCAGTGAAGGAATAAGAGGACCACTAGTGCTGAATTCTCTCCACAAAACCCTCAGTCTTCAACCACATATTTTCAAATCTAAACGGAATCTTACCTCGCAGCATACTCCCCACCTCCAGCAGAATAGGATAATGATCTGATAAAGGACGAGGCAGCAACTTTTGAGATGCATCCGGATAGCGGTCCTCCCAATCAGCTGAAATCAAAAACCTATCAATCCGGGACATGGACGGATTTTCCGAACCACTACACCATGTGTATTGTCCCCCTCCCAAAGGTAAATCCACGAGATGAGACTCTTCAATGAAGTCCGAAAAGTCCATCATATGGGACGTCAGCCTAGTACAGCCCCTTCTTTCGCTCGGAAAGCGTACCACATTAAAGTCACCAAAGACACACCAAGGAAGCCCCCATTTTTGGTGCACACCCCTTAGCTCATCCCACAGCCCATGACGTAACCCATCAGCAGTGGGACCGTAAAGACCAGTACCCACCCATTCCATATCATCAGCAAGACTCTTCCACAAACAGGATACAGAAAATTGGCATACAACTGAATCCAACCTCTCTAGAACCCTGCGATCCCATAACAATAACACCCCACCTGCTGTACCAATCGCTGGAAGCATCTCCCAATCGACATAAGAGTTGCCCCATAAGCTGCGAACCAACTGAAGATCAATCTTATCTAATTTAGTTTCCTGCAAACACACAACATCACACTTCCAATTTCGTAACCAATACCTTACCAGCTCACGTTTATGTGGGCTGTTAAGACCCCGTACATTCCAAGAGATAAGGCGTAGCTTCATAATAAGAAAATAAACCCAACCACGAATCAACAAACAACACATACCTCAACAGGCAGACTGACGACCTTCATAGTTGACATTAGAAATCAATCTACGGAGCTCACGTTTACCTTTAAGACCTGGTGTTTGTTTACGTCAAGGGACTGGAGTGGCCATCCTTACAAAGCGATCAGCTTATATATAGTAGATCTCACTCTTTTCTATTTGTCTCATTCTTTTGGGAATCCTCCAAAGGGCCAATACATTGAAATTCACTGAAATGAATAAATAAACTACCTTATACAATTTTCAGAGCTATGACAAACTCAGAAGCTGCGAAATTTCTCAGCCATTGTCAACCCTAAACCACAATCCCTCTCAATCTCCATTTCAAGTTTCTACTTTTATGCTTTATAAATATATTTCTGATGAATATTAAGCAATTGATATAAATACTTTGGCTAGATACATAAAGTATGGTTTGAAGCTTTAATTTGATTTGGTTTTTCAGATGTTTTTCTGAGTATATATTAACACTTGAGCTTTGCTTGCTCCCACAACCCCCCTTCCCACACACTGGGGGAAGAGAGAGGGATTGACCATTAAATCTACTTTCATCAATATTCTGTAGAAAAATTTAGACAGATTAAGATTTACTCTAAAAGATCAGAGAATGAAGAGAATTTATTATACTAATAGAATTTATTGTACACTTCCCGTGTACTGATTTTTAATAAAATTTCTATTTACTGAAAAAAAAAAAGAAAGAAAAAAAAGTATTATAAAATCAGAAACTACAATGGAATTTGCTTTGAGTTAAGTTTCTAATTAAAATACTCTAAATGAACTCTTGAGACAAGCTTGTGTTACCTCCATTTTCCTTTGGTACCTGGTCTATAGTCATATGTCACCTTTTAATGTTTACTCATTGCTTGGACACATTCATTTTCTATTGCTTATTCTAATTAAAATACTCTAAATGAACTTGTTTAATAATATAAAAACTAAATTAAAGAGAAACATTCACAAAATCAAGAAATCTACAAAAAGATAGAAAATTTATAACACTTCACAATATTAATAACTACAACTTGTTCTAAATAAAATTCATAAGTACAAAAATAATCCCTCGTCTAAGTTTAAGTCATTAATGGATACAAATTCATGGATTTACAGCAAACACAAAATTCTCTTTGAGCTTCAATCCAAATGTTTCATCCATGTATCAATCAAAAGCCACGAGATTGGTCACCTCCCTATAAAAATGAAGACATTTTTAAGAACTCAATATTATAAACGTGTATATATCATGCTTATCAAAATTTGTATACAACCATCCACATCAAATGAGATAAACAACTCTCGCTGGTCAGAGAACAAAAAAAATCATAAGTATATCATTGCCCACTATACATTTGGATTATGCATATAATAATATAACACAAGGCATGGTTCAAAATTGAATTTTTCATCTTAGACCTTGCAGCCATCCTAAATCTAAAATCAGCTATAATAATAAATTTCCAGAGTCACTTCTTTCACATCTCACCCTACCATTATGAAAACTATCATTCCTCTCCCCCAGACATGATGAATGCAAACAATCTGCTTGAAACCAGGACCCTTCAACTTGTTGAATCACCCAATGGACAGCCTTTAAATTTGGAATCACATTCTTCAATCCAAATGAACCATACCAATCACATATTAGATCAATGTACTATATAAATTCCACCATACCCAGTTGGAAAACCTCACGAAAATAGCACACTAATTTAGATTATGTGCAACAACATAAGTGCTCACAGTATTTTGTCGTCTTTGATCTAAAGACTTGCAAGGAAGAATCACTTACAAGTTCAACCCTGTTACTCTAAATAGAATATTGTGCTTGCAGACAACAAATGTCATCATTAGTCATAACCAGATCCTCCTAACCATTCAGAGTGAATAAAGATCATTACATATGACCTTCCCCCTCCCCTCTCCCCCCACCCTGCCCCCTTTCAACTTTCCTCTACCACCTTCACCACACCCTACCTACTCCACACCATGGTTCCAGCCACCACCATCCATATTCTCTGCACAGACCTTCCCACCAACCATCCCACAAACTACATATACATCACAGCCTCTCCAACCCAATCCAATCCACACACAAACACCACCATCATATGGCTTCAAACCCCCCCCAAACCCACCACCAAATCTACCACCCCAACCCAAACCTCCTACCTATTATCGGAAAAGCTCCGAGGTACGAAGGAAGCCTTTTCGCATTGACTCCAAACTCTTTACATTGGGTTTTGATGGAGGTAGGGCTGATCCATATCATATAATGGAGAATAAAGGTCCAATCCAAGGATCCATTTGGCTTGGTAGAAAAGGATTGCATTGGGCTTTAGGAGAATTACGAAAGTTGAAACATAGTCCGTCGTCTCGGAGTGGTATTTTCCATTTCAAACGAGATGGGTATAGAACCTTGGAGTTTAGTTGTTTATCGAATCGTGGTGGGTGTTTTGTGGAGCTGTCGGAATATCATGGGGGAACACAACACGGCAGTATTAGGATCCCAGAGGGCCGACGAGGTGAGGGATGGGCTCGTTTTGTGACCGAGACCCATAACTATTACCTGGAGAAGAGCGATTCCGGTATGGCTCAGCCGCAACGCGACGGAAACTCTAGGCCTGGACGAGGGTCGGAAACCCAATCTCGTAACGACATGAAATCGCGGCAATTACGGGGAGGAAATGTGCAAATCGCGCATAAAATCCAGACCCGTGATTCTCGGGATTTTAGCAATCCAAAGGAAGTCAATAATCGGGTTATATTGTCTACCTCGGAGCCCCGCCCGACCCGTTTGTTTAAATTTGAATGGAAAGTGGGCTGCAATACAATCCGTATTTCTAAGGTGGAGGGCCAGGCCCGTAATGTTGCATGGGTTGAGTCTCCCAAACGAGATGGGCCTTTTAAAATCAGTGGGCCTGAAGTTGGTCCATCTGGCGGCTGTGAGAGTGATCTAATTTTGGCCCGTGAGACTGAGCCTTTAGCAAAGCCGAATCTGGAGGATCTGGAGGATGGGGAGATCGACGGTGAAGAGATTGGGGTTGGTCATGACACGGGGGTGCCGTCGGTGGAAGTTCCGATCCCTATCACTCCGATGGTCGATGCTTTTGAGGAGCCGGGTTGCGCTGAGGTGGTCATGCCGGAACCAAGTTTCGTGACGGACTTGGATCTGGTACGGGTGGATTTGGCGTCGGAGTTCCCAGCCACGGATCACGTTATTGAAGCCGAGAGCCCGATGATCCATGAGGAACCTGACTCTCAACTTTCGGTGATGGAGCATCACTCTCAGACCGTAATGACCCAGTGCGAGGCGGAACCTTCTGCTCCACTCACTTGCGAACCGTTGGCTGTGGTAGCACCACCAAACGTTTCGGTGGCACCCAGGAAGCCTCACAGCTTAGACCGGTCTACTTGGGTGAACACTCAATATAAAGGAATATGTGAGTTAATGGGTTTTCCTCTTGAGAGTCATGAACAGCAGTGTTTGGCTCTACTACGGAGAATTGAAGCTGCTAGGTTCATAAAAAAGGGTGAAGTGGGTTCACGGAAAATGGTCGTCTCGGGTACAAAGGGTGCTCGTGAACTTCGCAACCTGGTTTCTTCTGTGAATTATGAAGGTAGGCAGCGTGTGAGCTGCTGATCCTTGAGGTGTGTCAGGTAATGTTGGGTATTGTGTTTTTTTAATGAAGCTAAAATTATTAACTTGGAATGTGAGGGGTTTGAATGACCCCAAAAAGCGGGTGGTGTTGAAAAACTGGCTGAGAAAGTGGAAAGTTGATGTTGTTTGTCTGCAGGAAACAAAGTTAGATAAGGTGGATGGGAGGATGATTTCCAGTATATGGGGGAATCGGTTTGCTGGTTGGGAAGTTCTTGATGCTGCTCATACAGCTGGGGGTGTTCTGTTACTCTGGGATAAGCGAGTAGTTGAACGGATTGATTCCAAGGTTGGCATGTTTTCTGTATCATGTCATTGGAAAAGTTTAGGTGATGGTTTTGAATGGGTAGGTACGGGTGTGTATGGCCCGAATAGGGATGACTCCAGATCTGAACTTTGGGCTGAGTTGGTGGAAGTTCGGAATCAGTGGTCTCAGCCGTGGTGTATTTTTGGTGATTTCAATGTGGTTAGGTTCCCTAGTGAACGAAGGGGTTGTGTTAGAGTTACTCCTGCTATGGAGGAATTCTCGGATTTTATTGATGGGTACAACTTGATAGATTTACCTTTAAATGGAGGGTTGTATTCTTGGTGCAATGGTGCAGCAAATCCTTCCATGTCCAGGATTGATAGGGTGCTGATATCTACTGATTGGGAGGAGCACTACCCTGATGTAGTGCAGAAATTAATGCCTAAGCCTATCTCGGACCATAATCCGGTGTTATTGGAAGCTGGTGGAATGGCGAGAGGGAAGAGTTCATTTAAATTCGAGAATATGTGGCTTAAAGTCCCGGAATTTGTTGATAAAGTGCAGAAATGGTGGTCAGGATATTCTTATAGTGGTACTCCTAGCTTTGTCTTGGCTCAGAAGTTGAAGGCTTTGAAGGGTGATTTGAAAGAGTGGAATAGGCTCGAATTCGGGGATGTGGGTATTAAGAGGCAGCAGCTGGAGTGTGAGCTGCAGGCTTATGATGAGAAGGAAAGCCTCTCTAGTTTGTCTCCTGAAGAGCACATCCTGCGTGAAGTGTGTAAAGCTGAGCTTGAGAGGGTGGCTCAATTGGAGGAGGTTTCATGGAGGCAGAAGTCTAGAAGTTTGTGGTTAAAGGAAGGGGATAACAACACTAAGTTCTTTCATAAGATGGCGAACTCTCACCGGAGATATAATTATATGGATAAGGTGGAAGTTGATGGTGTGGTTTTTGAAGAGGAGTCTGAGATTCGGGAGAAAGTGGTTCATTTCTATGAATCTCTTTATCAGGAGGCTGAGACTTGGAGACCTACGGTGGATGGGTTAGAGTTTGAGATGATCACTGAGAATGAGAGCGCTGTTTTAGAGCGGCAGTTTGATAAGGAAGAGGTCCTTCAGGTGGTTAAGGATTTGCAGGGGGATAAGGCTCCTGGCCCAGATGGCTTCACTATGGCTTTCTTCCAGAAATGTTGGTCGGTACTTGAGGCGGATGTAATGGGCTTTTTTGATGAGGTGTACCATCACTGTAAGTTTGAGCGTTCCCTCAATGCTTCCTTCATTGCCTTAATCCCCAAGAAGCAGAATGCTTCAAATATTAGAGACTTCCGTCCTATTAGTCTTATAGGGAGCGTATATAAGTTGTTAGCTAAGGTGCTTGCTAACAGGTTGAAAGGTGTTTTAGATAAGCTGATTTCTGAGTCTCAAAATGCCTTTGTGGGAGGGAGGAAAATTTTAGACTCAGTATTAATTGCGAATGAGTGTTTGGATAGTCGTCTTAAAAGCCGCATTCCCGGAGTCATTTGCAAGTTGGATATTGAGAAGGCTTATGATCATGTGAATTGGTCTTGCCTTTTGCACCTTTTGGAGAGGATGGGATTTGGCAGGAGGTGGCGGCTTTGGATTGAATCTTGCATTTCTTCGGTCCAATTCTCAGTTCTGGTTAATGGGTCTCCTGAAGGATTTTTCAGTTGCTCTAGAGGGCTTCGACAGGGGGATCCTCTCTCCCCTTTATTGTTTCTCCTAGTGATGGAGGTATTGAGTAGGATGTTGAGGAAAGTGGAGGAGGAGGGTCTCATTCGAGGTTTCAGGGCGGGTAGTAATGCAGCGGAGGGTTTATGTATTTCTCATCTTCTTTATGCTGATGATACCATTCTTTTTTGCGATGCGGATGTTGGACCAATTGGTTTATGTTCGGATGGTGCTCACTTGTTTTGAGGCGGTAACTGGTCTCAGGGTGAACATGGCAAAGAGTGAAATGGTTCCGGTAGGGGAGGTTCAGAATATTGCAGAGTTGGCGGATTCCTTATGTTGTCACATTGGCGGTTTACCTTTGTCTTACCTTGGTATGCCTTTGGGGGCTTCGTACAAAGCGGTGGCGGTTTGGAATCCTATCCTTGAGAAGTTGGAACGTCGTCTTTCGGGATGGCAAAAGCTGTATTTATCTAAAGGGGGCCGTTTAACCCTTTTGAAAAGTACATTATCTAGTCTTCCAACGTTATTTCCTTTCCTTATTCACTATTCCTATTAGTGTTGTGCGCAGAATTGAGAAGCTACAAAGGGACTTTCTATGGGGTGATATGGGAGATGAGGTTAAGCATCACTTGGTGGGTTGGGATAAGGTTTGTACCCCGAAAGAAGTGGGGGGCCTTGGGGTGAGGAGTTTGATTTTGACTAATAAAGCTCTGTTGGGGAAATGGTTATGGAGGTTTGGGATGGAGGGAGATCACTTGTGGCGGCGCGTTCTAATGGCGAAGTTTGGTTCTGATTTGGGAGGTTGGCGCACTAAACCTATTCGAGGTCCGCATGGTTGTGGGCTTTGGAAAGGTATTATGTCTGGTTGGGAAGATTATTTTCAACATGTGGAATTTGTGGTTGGTCAAGGAACTCGTGTTAGCTTTTGGAAAGACAAGTGGTGTGGGGATACATCCTTGATGGTTTTGTTTCCTACCTTATTCACTTGTTCTTCCAATAGAGATGCTACAATTGCTGAAGTTTTGAGTAGTCCAAATTCTCGGGGAGTTCGGGAGTGGAATGTCACCTTTGAGCGAGATTTTAATGATTGGGAGGTTGATGTGGTAGCGGAGTTTTTCCAATTTCTTCATTCTCATATGGTTCCTAATGCTGCTCCTTCCCGACGAGCTACGGTGGAAGCAATGCAAGGATGGGGTTTTTACTTCTCGATCATATCATTATGCCTTGATTGATAGACGAGGGGTAAGGTTCCCTTGGAAAAGCATATGGCGGGTTAAGGCTCCTCCTAGGGTGGCTTTCTTTGTTTGGACTGCAACTTGGGGTCGCATTTTGACTTGTGATAATCTTATGAGGCGTGGGTATACGATGGCGGGGTGGTGTTGTATGTGTTGTTGTGATGGGGAAACTGTGGACCACTTGTTACTGCATTGCAGTGCAGGTCAGAAGCTTTGGAATTATGTCTTCCTTACTTTCCGGGTCCATTGGGTTTTGCCAAGGAAGGTGGCTGATCTGCTGTTTGGGTGGCATAACTGGTTTGGTAAGCATCATTCTCACATTTGGAATTTGATTCCATTGTGTCTAATGTGGACGGTGTGGCGGGAGAGGAATTTGAGAACTTTTGAGGATTTGTCTACCCCTCCAGATCAGCTCCTTGGCACCTTTGTGACGTCTCTATTTGATTGGTCTAGGATATGGGGTTTTACTACTGCTGTAACTGTTACTGAGTTTGTCGATTCATGGCACTCAGCTTCTGTTTGATGTTGTCCTTTGTATTGCTGTTTCCATCTTTGTGCACACTTTGTGCACTAAGATGTCTCTCTTAATAAAATCTTATTACTTATCAAAAAAAAAGTTCAACCCTGACAAGAACTTGTCTCACACAAGTTACTAGTCTAGTCATACGTGTCCTTCCCATGTCATTAAATAAATCCAAACTAGAATCTGTCCCGTGTAGTAGTATAGGTATAGATTTTTGTGATGAACCAAAACTATTTGATCCATACTAGTAATACTTACTAGAAATCAATACTAAAATCAGAATGCATATCAAATTAATCTTTTGGTTCTGTACATTTGGGTTTGTGTTTAGCAGAGACATCAAATGTGGCAAATTCATCAGGGGTACACTCCAATCATTCAGTTTATAGCAGTGCAAGGAGTATCTATGAATTTGATAATTCTTCTTCTATGCAGCTAGACCAGCAAACTCTTTGAATTATCACTATCCATTACAAGATCAAGTGGAACGAAACAGTAAAAACTTTATTCAAAGTCAAATGCAAAAATACACTATCTTATCCCTTTCAACTTTTAGTGGTAGGCAGTACAAAGTACATACCCTGTGCATCATTGGAGTGTGATTTCAAAATTTATTCTCAATCATTCTACCCATATATTCTGTTATTATGGTTGTTTTATACATATATGAGCATAACATTTTTTAGAGGAAAAAAAAATGTTCTTGCTTAAAAGGCTGTCAATAATGACATGTTAATTTCTTATCTAAACTTCACTATTATCCAAAAACAAAACCTTTATTTCTAGACACGCCCTCAACTGCCTATCTCTCTAAATTGTCCAAAGACAATTGTCAGTAGAAATATGGAAGTGTGTCTATCCGTCCAAGTCACCCTCATCTCAGTTACAGTAAGTAAGACTCCTTTAAGATCATTGGATGTCTGTTTATTTCTACAGTAACTGCTACGGTTTGACTAAATAGTATGATAATAACTTTATATGTGTCTTATGAAAAAAAAAAAAAGTTCTAAAGAAGCTGTAGTTACATCTTTTCTTTTCTTTTTTTCTAAGAGAAAATTTGATCTAAGGTACAGATACATTATGATTTTGAAACATTGGATCAGGAGTATTGGACCATCAATGTTTGAGGCAGAGGCTCTTGGTTTACGTGCCATGTATGAAACCAGATCAATCCGTGTGCCTAAGCCATTTAAAGTGTGAGCCATTAATTTTGTATATATACCAAATTATTGTTTATGCCAACATAAGCCCATTGTTTGGCAATTATGCTTGAGTGAGCCCGTTGCTAAGCATTGCAGGTTGGACCCCTACGTATGGGTGGTTCCTGCATTATCATGGAATTCATTGAATTTGGTTCTTCCAGAGGCAAGTAGGTGAGACTGGAAATTTTTTGTGTATATGGTCTTGGTGATAATAACTTATATTTGAATTTTAACTATTTTTTGGTCCTCAATCTGTTCTAGGGAGGAAACTTGCTGAAATGCATAAAGCTGGACAATCAGAGAAAGGCTTTGGTTTTGATGTAAATAACACCATTGGCAGGTACAGTATTCTGGATTTTTGAACTTATTGTCCTCTCTCTCTCTCTCTCTCTCTCTCTCTCTCTATTGTTACTTTTATGCATTGAAAATTAAGATTTGCTGGTTCTGTGAAACTGAATTCTTGATACTTTTGGTCTTTGAAGTTAGCTTCTGATATCAATTACTTGTGATGTAAAATCACAGTATCTATTTTCGTATCATCTTTCGTTTGGCACATCAAACATGGTAAAAATGTAACAATTCCAGGCCATTATAGAGACAACCCTAAAGAGTACATTTTCTTATCCAGTTGCATGAAAAACCTTCTTCTTTTTTTTAATAATTAAGTGGTCTTCCATGTAAACCTTTGCAAGAAAATGTTATTTTAAGTAAATTAAAATTCAAAGACCAAAAGCAAAATATCCTCATTGAACTACATTATTGAATAAACTGTAAGCCACATGCAATTATATATTATCTACTACGCAGTAAGCCAAGAATATCAAACGCAATCTTTACACATTGCAAGAAGGCTTAATATTTCCAGACTGGTGGAAGCTTCTTTGTTTTCTTATAGTAGCGAGCAAGCCTTTGAATCCTGCTCTCAACAAGAATCAACCTGAACTTTGAATCCTTATCCTTCCTATTCCTCTCAAGATGCTTACGGATTGACACAGCCTTCTTGATGAGATGGTACAGATCCTCTGGAATTTCAGGTGCAAGACCTAAACCCAAATGAAAGAGGAAACCATTAACAACCCAAAAAAAATAAAATAAAAAATTCTAAACCAAAAACCTCAATATTTGAAAACTGAGAAGTATCTTGTGTAACAGTATATTCACGGTCACTCTCGCATGCAATTAGGATTCACACATGTGGGTCCCACATATATATGAGAAGAGTTACATTTTGAACAAAACTTGAATCAAATGCTAGTTTATTAGCAGGAAACTATGTTAACAAAATCAAAGTTTGGAATCTAAACCCAATAGGAAGATAGAAAGCACCTAAGCTCAAGCTAATTTAAATTCATTTCCAACATTTGGGGTTTATCAAATAATTTCTTTGACCTTCAACAATACCATTTATGAACCCAACAATACCATTATAATGGTCTAGACTCTAGATAGGAAGTCTAGATAAAACAGTGGGAGGTTCAAGATAGCACCGCCTTCCAAGAAAGCCATCCTACCATGAGTGTCTTCCATCTCTGTTATATGCAGCCAGTCACATCATATATTATCACTAAACCATAGATAGTTTGGATGAGCACCATAAAACACAACACAAATATGCGTACTGCCAAGATATGTATGTAATGAAGCCAAACAGGTGTTGAATGTAAGTTTACCAATTGAGCCAGCACCGCCATAACCACTTCAATCCCAATCAAAATACACATAAGGAAATCAACAGAGCGTTATCTTAACTTTTCAATTCACTAGGAAATTAATGCTCAATTGCTCATATGCTATGAAAGTTATCATAAATTTCCAAATTTAAACATTCAGCGAAAAAGAAGATTTGCAAATCAAGCTAGGGTTAAACTGTGTAACAAAATCAAGTACCGGAAAAAGAATAAAAATGAAAATGGAGAAGATGAGAAATGACGTGGCATGAAGGTCGTCATCGTCAGAGGAGTCATCGACCTCTTCGACCTGCAATTCCTCAAGATCAAGCTCTCGAATTTGCTCCATCTAGTACCTCTCTCCTTCTAATAGCCTTTCGTTATCCATTTCCTCTCTCTTATTGATTTTTGGATTTGGGATTTTGTGTGAAGTGAGAGAATTTAAGCAGAATATATATATGTATGTATATCATCAAACACAGAAATGAGTTGTTTTCTTTTCATTTATGTAATTTTCTCGGGAAACAAACAGAAGTTAAGAGAAAATTGATAGAGAGAGAGAGAGAGGTACTGCATTCTTTGCTAGAAATGGTGTGGAGAAGGTCGAAATCGATGACGTGGAGCTCGTGAAGCTTTTGGATCAATTCGACAACGCTTCGCTTTGATAATCGAATGCTCGATTTTGCTTGCTGTGCGAACTCGAACTGTTTCTGCAATTCCAGCAATTCGTCATCCATTTTTTGGGTGGGAATCGCTCCGATAATTTTAATCTAGTATATCATCATTACAACAAAACAGAGATAGAGAAAAGAGAGGAATTGATGAGGCTGGAGTGGGGCAATTGATGAGCGGGAGTGGGGAAATTATCAGTTTTTAAGTAACTATTGCAACGAAATTTAACTAATTGATGCAATAGTAGGTGTAATACCATAATAATTGTTTTTTTTTTGTAATAACACCTGTTGTAATAAGGATATTTTGTTGTAGTGTGGCTAGGGAATCTAAGTGCCCCCATTGGGCACAGGGGAAGGCAGAGGACTCTTCTGCTGTGAGTCTAGCAAAGGAGCAGTGTTGGGGCTGATGAAGGTCCTTTGACTGATTCTTGGAGCAGGGCTATTGGTGTGCGGATTGGGTGCAGATGGAGGGACATGAACTGTTCGCAGTTGGTGTGGCAAAGGAGAGATGTTGTGACCGGCATATGCCTTTTGGCTGATTGGTGATGGAGGGACTTGACCTTGCAGTGACTCTAACAAATGCTTTTCATTTGACATATTTTGCACTTCTCCATGGAAGAATCTGCTAGCCTCATGTGCCGGCATGCTCATGAGAAAAAGCACCATTGTGACTATGAGAAGCATTTTTTAGACGCCTAATCTTGTTTTGTAAGTACAGAGAGTTAAGAGCTATTTGATGGAAAAGGTCTCAGCTGGCCAGCTTTATATAAAAGAAATTTCACCACAGAGGCATTAAAAGAGTCTGGTAAGAAGTTTTTACCACTTCACAAATATATGCTAGTACTTAATAACTATTATAGTTAAAATTATATTATTTAAGTTATTTAGATAGATTATTTTTCATTTATGAATTTATAAAAATTAGATTTATCAACTTGTTATTGTTAAAATTAAGACCAATTGCACTTTCACTCTTTTAATTATTGGGTCTACTTCAATCCACTCTCTACTCGATAAAACTAAGCAATGTCTTCCCTTATGTATTGAAAATATACAAATAGTCTTTATAACTTATTGATATCTCGGCCTCTTAGTAAAAGTAATCATCATAGGGTCTATACATACCTATACTGAAGTGAGATGGTATGATCATAAGGCAAAATACACAATATAGAATGGAGTATGTATGATGACATGATCCACTTCAATCCACTCTTTACTCGGTTGAAGTCTATGTCATGACTCATCACTTCAGTACAGTACGTTATGTTGTACTGAAGTGAATCTGAATTAATGTTAAAAAAAGTGCAATGTTGACTTGGAGCAGGCCCTACCGTCCTCCGAGACAACAAATGGAATCAACTTCATGAAGATGACTTCACTTCAATCCAGAAGCCACCCTAGATTTTCAGATGCGGCAACAAGGGTTGGGACTTGGGATGGTGGGACCAAGCTATTGCCTAAGGCCCTAAGTGGACAATGTCATAATATTTGGCCTTATAATACAATAATATATTTCTATAGCATCCTAGGTTAAAACATATGGCGTAGTGCTAACAGAACACCCCATGTTTTTGCTAAATGGTCTATTCATGATATGTCCTGGGCCCTTTGAAATTTTGTGGAGGTCCCCAGTCCTTTGTAACCATTTGCAATGAGGATCTCTCTGGGTCTTTGGTTAAATTCAATCTTTCTTTTACTGAGAAAAAAAAATATGTTATACCCACTTATATTTTTGTTTGTAAAAATGATTTTATGTCCAACTAAAAAGATAAAGAAGCTTTCAAGTTCCAAAAAATTGGGTTTACAAATTAAAGGCTATCTCCCATACTTTTGAACAAAGAATAAGACATGCCATTTATTTTTGCAAGAAGAATCTGGCAAGAAGCTGAAATTTTACTAAAAATTAAACTGTATTGTTTGTTTCATAATCGAGTTTAAATTTGGATTTGAGCTTAACTTGTTTGTTAAATAAACGAATATAAACAACAAACAAAAATTCAAAGTTGAGTCTAAACTGTTTCTAAACAATTTAATTCATTTATTGTTATATTTCTAACAAGATCAATTAGGCTTTTATGAAATTGTAATTTGAGGAAACAAATTAAACATTAGCAAACGAACCAAAATCATCAAAATAATTAAACGAGTTGGCTAATAATTCAATGTTACTTATAAAAAACAACTCATGTGTTAGAATTAAAATTAACAATGAATATTAAAATTATCTCCTTATAAGTAGTATTTAAAATAAATAAGAAAACAAATACACTGAAATTTATAACGTTGTGAAAATAATAGAATGGTAAGAGATCTCATTCTTTTTCAGGATTGCGTTTCTTCTCAATGCTAGCTTTGAATACTTACGGTTAATGGTATGAAAAAATATATATATATATATATATGAAATAAAAAAAGAGAATATCACCAACTATTCTATAATATCAGTCAGTTGATTAAAGCTACGTACTTGCGTGACAAGGGATGAGAGTAAGAGATTCATTCCTTGCCATCAATTGGAAAAAAATATTAATATAACCGATTCGCACATCATGATTTTGTGTCATATGTATTTTAGGTTATATTTTATTGAAGTGATAGTCAATAGTTTTGTGCAGGGTGGATTCAGGAATTCAGTTTAGGGTGGGTATTTTTTGGAATTTTTTTTTTTTTTTTTTTTTTTTTTTTTTTTTTTTTTTTTTTTTTTTTTTTTTTTTTTTTTTGTTATTTGGGATTTTTGTTGTTTAGTAATTTTGATATATTTATATACTTAAATTTTTTGTTTTTCGAACGAAATTAAGGGTGGGCACTCCATAAAATCCATATATATATATACACCTAGTAATATATATTTTTTAATTTGAGGGTGGACCCGTGCCCACCCTAGTCACAAAGTGGATCCGCCCCTGATTTTGTGTCGGTTGAAGTGTTGAACAACGATCAAAGATAGAAGAGTGGAGTGCTGAGTTGTACAGGCCTTACCAAACATTTGATATTAGAAATGAATCCAGAGCCAAATCAGGGTAATTAGGTATGTGAAAGGTGGATGATCATTTTTTTTTTTTTAAGCCTTTATAACTTTAAAGGATCTTAATAATTTTTTTAATAATATAATTCTATAAAAAAAAATTAAAAATGTTTTGTTTTTAATTTTTATTAGATAGAAGAGCTCATTTTTTACATCGTTGCATGTTGCATAATACTTGATGACTAATATATAAAGTTGAAAAGGAATATAGAATACTAACTTAGCAATTGCCCATGCAATAGTTAGTTCAAAATGTGTAAAAAATTTGTTGAGTCAATGAAAGCTGGTTACCATTTGTTGTGTAAATGAGAGCCATAACACTATCTTGTTAGGTCAAATTACCGTTTATGTGTAGGTTAAATTATATAATCTCAAGTAAATAGTGGAAATAAAAATTCACGCAAACGCCAAGAAATTAATCATATAAGAAAAGCTACCATGACATTGCACCTTCAAGGGGCCTATGTGGTGAAACTTCAAAGGAACAGGAGATGAAAAATGGGGAATATGAGAGAAAGAAGATAGACTGTTACACATAATAACAACAATATTTTTTTTGAGGTGTAACACTCTGTAATATGGAGAGAAAAATTCAGAGACTGAAGCTAGTCTGCCAAGATAATTTTTAGGGTCTATCCCAATGCATGGTATTATAGACTTATATTGCCATGCACCATGAGATATGCTCACTTTCGCACTTAAGGCCTTGTCGAATGTTAGTGGGTTGGTGTCCTTGCAAGCAAAGTGCAATTTTCCCTTGAGAAAAATAAAAATAAAAAATTATTTTTTTGGGCTTTCCCCACCAAAATAAATAAATAAATTATGAACTCCTTTCAATCAAAAACAATCTCATAACTGTATATCAAAAAAAAAAAAAAAATCTCATAAAGGTGAATAAAACTACATGCAAGTATATCATAGAGACAGTATAAATGTATAATCTTCATTCATTTTTTAGCACAAAAGTTAAGTTTTCAAAATTCTCAATTTTGTATGAAAATTACATATTAAGCTTTGTACTATCATTTATGATAGAATTAATGACATCTAATTAAAACTCATTATGTTAAAAATTTATTTATAAAAAGAAGGATATAAAATTAAGAAGTTAAAAAAAGATCATATGGTGTTTATTTATAATTAATTCGTTTCTATATAAAAAACCATGATATTTTTCTCTAACAATTAATTAAGCCTCCCAAAACCACAACTACATAATAAATAAACAACAACACATAAGCGACAAAACTTGACAGCAAACCGGTAAACGCATCTGTTAAATGCCAAGTCATAAAGCTCGGGCTTATGCATTTTAGGTTATATTGTACTGAAGAAAGCGTCAAGAAAAATCCAACGAACCTCTTAAAGGAGAAGTGAAACCAGACCCTAGCAATAGCAGAAAAGAGAAAGTTACGCGTTTGATGTGATGCCACTGATGATTAAAAAAATATTAGCAGTAATCAAGTTCATAATAAGGATAAAAGAAATCATATACTACTATATATTAATAGGGACATAAAAACAGAAATTACAGTGACATTTGCTTAGGTCATACTGGCATGTATTCTGATCTAACTTTCCGATTAAAATACTGTAATAAATTAGCTTTTGAGACCCACATGATTATGTCACAGATTTTGTCTTTAATTACCCAAACCAGATTGTGCATGTGCCCTCCATTTTCCTTTGGTATACCTAGTCTACAGTCAAATGTCTTATCTGCTAATGCTTATTCATTGCTTGCATAAATTCATTTCCTATTTGCTATTTGCTTATTCATGTAAGGGTCATGATTTGGGTATATCTATAATGCACATTTAAGACATATTATCACAAAATTTGAATAATATGATAAAAAATTTGGTATGTGCATATTAAAAACCTGAACAAATATGCATTATCTATATCTATATAATATATAATAGCAGAAGACATGGGCGTTGAAACCAAGAATGCCTCACATAATGACAAGTGGTATGTCTATTAATTGATGTGACACTGATGTGGATTAATTTAACAAAATCTTTAAAATAGAATAAAATAAAAAGAAAAAGCATCCGGTGAACCAAGCCGACTAAAAGAAAGGAAGGGCCAACCGAGTCAACTCTTCATCTCCCATCTCAGGTCCATCTATTCCAACCGCTCCCCTGAATACTTATAAATGGGTTTTCCTATTTCCTAACAACCAACAAAGCAAGCAGAACAAACAATTTTTTTCTCACCATTTAACATAGTTTCAGACACAATACCATGAGACACTTTTAGAGACAAAGACAGAGACTTTTTAGAGTTAGGGTTCGAGGGGTTTGATAGAATGAGCAAAGAAGATGAAGATGACCCAGAAAAGAAGAGAGTCATACGATCATCCTCATCATCATATCGACGTTCACCACCGTTACCCAAAACCCAACAACCTACAAATCGCGAATCCCTCTCGCCGTTCACTACTGCAACCCAAGCAAACAGTGATGAGAGAGAGTGAGAGGAGAGGCTCACCTGGTCGCGATGAGAGAGAGATCGGGGTTGCCAGGCTCCGCCGTTGCCTTAGGGTGGCATCGTTGGCTCCGCTGTTACCTCACGGTGGCCTTTACTCTCCTCTCCACTGTTTGCTCTGCCACGCGTCGCACATCGACTGAGTAATCGGGAAGTCCGAGAGTGTGATCAAGAACCTCCAACGTCTCAATATGGAATACGTTGATCTCATCTACTGTCACTGCCCGGATGTTCAGACGCCCATTGAAGAGACTGTGAAGGCCATGAATTACGTGATTGACAAGGGTTGGGCTTTCTATTGGGGCACCAGCGAATGGTCTGCCCAGCAGATCACTGAGGCTTGGGGTGTGGCTCAGAGATTGGACCTTATGGGCCCCATCGTTGAGCAGCCTGAGTATAATTTGCTTTCTCGCCACAAGGTCTGTCTCTCTCTCAATCTGAATTGCTTCATTTTAGGGGCTTCTCACTGTCACATTTTAGGGGTTTTCGCAGCATTGTTGATTAGTTAATTCGTTGGTTAAATATGAATTTTCAAACTTTTGTGGGTCTATTTAACTTCTTATTGTCTCTTTATATCATCTAAATAATGGTAATTTGGTACATCTTCTGTTCCTTTTATTTTCTATCAGGATCCTTATTTTTCCTTATTTTTTTGTTGTGTTTTTGTACGTCATATATAATTTTTGTATAGATAAAAGGCTGTGAGGGTTTTTTTTTTTTTCCTGTAACAAACACTTTCGCTTCTACTTCCACAATCCCGTACATAATCTGCTTATACAATTGCTACATCTTTCTTGAGATTCATTCCAAGAATGATAGATTCGGCTTCCTTCTAATTGAAATTAGATCTGACATGATATGGTAGTAATTGATTTTCCTTTCAAAGTTTTTTTTTTTTCCTGGTCATATTAATAAATTAATTCAGATGCTCTTACTATTTTATTTGATTGTAGCATGTTGCATTTCTTCAAGGATTTAGAGACAATTGAACTAAGGTAATTTTTTTATTTCTTGCTTGAGACTAACTTATTTCATGTTTTATCATTTAAAGAGAACCATTTATTCTCAATTATTATATAATATCCATTTCCTTTTATTTTTCTGTTGTTTGGTGCAGTTTCAAGAACAACTAAAGTGTGCAAGCACAAGTGTCATATTAACAAAACATTGTAAGCAAGGGTAATTTTCTAGGAATAATGATACAAGTTCTGATATTTTTTGTTTTTCTATCATAATTTTTTCCCTTCTTGCTTTTGTATGTTTGTCTGTTTTCTTATAGACAACAATATATTTTACAAAAATATATATTAATGATATTATACTTAATGGAATATATATCAACAATCATCTTTTACTTCTGAAGCTATCTTAGAATTTTTATCATATCATGTTTATCTTATTAGAGTTATGGTGGAACATTTGAACACTCAGTGAAAATAGTGATATCCACTACCATTTTATGCTGAATTTTAAATACTTCACATACAAATAATATATTTCTATAGCATCCTAGGTTAAAACATATGGCGTAGTGCTAACAGAACACCCCATGTTTTTGCTAAATGGTCTATTCAGGATATGTCCTGGGCCCTTTGAAATTTTGTGGAGGTCCCCAGTCCTTTGTAACCATTTGCAATGAGGATCTCTCTAGGTCCTTGGTTAAATTCAATCTTTCTTTTACTGAGAAAAAAAAATATGTTATACCCACTTATATTTTTGTTTGTAAAAATGATTTTATGTCCAACTAAAAAGATAAAGAAGCTTTCAAGTTCCAAAAAATTGGGTTTACAAATTAAAGGCTATCTCCCATACTTTTGAACAAAGAATAAAGACATGCCATTTATTTTTGCAAGAAGAATCTGGCAAGAAGCTGAAATTTTACTAAAAATTAAACTGTATTGTTTGTTTCATAATCGAGTTTAAATTTGGATTTGAGCTTAACTTGTTTGTTAAATAAACGAATATAAACAACAAACAAAAATTCAAAGTTGAGTCTAAACTGTTTCTAAACAATTTAATTCATTTATTGTTATATTTCTAACAAGATCAATTAGGCTTTTATGAAATTGTAATTTGAGGAAACAAATTAAACATTAGCAAACGAACCAAAATCATCAAAATAATTAAACGAGTTGGCTAATAATTCAATGTTACTTATAAAAAACAACTCATGTGTTAGAATTAAAATTAACAATGAATATTAAAATTATCTCCTTATAAGTAGTATTTAAAATAAATAAGAAAACAAATACACTGAAATTTATAACGTTGTGAAAATAATAGAATGGTAAGAGATCTCATTCTTTTTCAGGATTGCGTTTCTTCTCAATGCTAGCTTTGAATACTTACGGTTAATGGTATGAAAAAATATATATATATATATATATATATATATATATATATATATGAAATAAAAAAAGAGAATATCACCAACTATTCTATAATATCGGTCGGTTGATTAAAGCTACTTGCGTGACAAGGGATGAGAGTGAGAGATTCCTTGCCATCAATTGGAAAAAAATATTAATATAACCGATTCGCCACATCATGATTTTGTGTCATATGCATTTTAGGTTATATTGTATTGAAGTGATAGTCAATAGTTTTGTGCAGAAGTGGATTCAGGAATTCAATCTAGGGTGAGTACTTTTTGGAATTTTTTTTTTTTTTTTTTTTTTTTTTTTTTGTTATTTGGGATTTTTGTTGTTTAGTAATTTTGATATATATTATATACTAAATTTTTTGTTTTTCGAACGAAATTAAGGGTGGGCACTCCATAAAATCCATATATATATATATATTATATATATATATATATATATATATATATATATATACACCTAGTAATATATATTTTTTAATTTGAGGGTGGACCTGTGACCACCCTAGTCACAAAGTGGATCCGCCCCTGATTTTGTGTCGGTTGAAGTGTTGAATAACGATTAAAGATAGAAGAGTGGAGTGCTGAGTTGTACAGGCCCTACCAAACATTTGATATTAGAAATGAATCCAGAGCCAAATCAGGGTAATTAGGTATGTGAAAGGTGGATGATCATTTTTTTTTTTTTAAGCCTTTATAACTTTAAAGGATCTTAATTATTTTTTTAATTAATATAATTCTATAAAAAAAATTAAAAATGTTTTGTTTTTAATTTTTATTAGATAGAAGAACTCATTTTTTACATCGTTCCATGTTGCATAATACTTGATGACTAATATATAAAGTTGAAAAGGAATATAGAATACTAAGTTAGCAATTGCTCATGCAATAGTTAGTTCAAAATGTGTAAAAAATTTAAAGGCAACAAATTAAAGATTCAAAAAGTGAAAAAGATAGTTTAAGTTTTTTATATTGAATGATTGAGTTTAAAAATGAATATTTCAATTTTTAATCTCAAACCTTCATATCAATTGTTATGGAATTGATTTTCTCCAATTATATTGAGGTGACAAGCCCAACTACTTTTTAACTTATTTAATGTTGTGTGCGTGTGTTACAAACACGCATGTTTTAGCCTCCTATTATCTTTTTGCTAGCCAATGTGAGACTTGGAAAAAAGTTTGAAGGAAAATTCTTTAAATGTTGGTCAGCCCACTAGCTTAAAAATTAAAATAGTAAAATGCACGCCTCATTTGTTTTTGCTAATATCTCTCTTTTGTTGTTATCTTTTGGCATTCTTCTTACGTCCCTAAATCTTATAATTCTACTACTCATAAGATAGCTAAGTGGCCCCTATTTTGTAATGCTTCGGGAACTATTCCCATCTTTTCTCTCCCAGCACATGTTCTTGCTGAAGTTGCAGAAGGGTCTTGTTCCCTTACCTTGTAATTGCTTTATGTCTTTTTCTCCTTTATATGATGAGGTTATTCGGCCAAAAAAAAAAGAAAAAGAAAAAAACCACATACTTTCCTTATCTAACCAAAAAAAAAAAAAAAAACACATACTTTCCTTTAACTTGTGTCACACACAACTTCAGCTACAATGAGAATTTTTCTCTTCAGTTTTTGCTCTCTCCCATTTTCGATGGCTCTGTAAACAATGCAGAAAAATTTATTTCTTTCTTATTTTTCTGGTAAGGAAACCAAAGCAAAGGCATTATCTTAGAGGATTGTTCTTGAACCTTTGTGAAGGAAGTGTGTCCAACACAAAGGGATTTGCTATAGTCTAATCTTAGGGGTTGTTCCACCGAAAAGCTATTCGCACTGAGTTTTACTCCAGGTGTATGTGATTCTATAGCTTTGTGAGATTTTTCCTAAACTGATTTTAAATTTCTATTCAGTTTATTATTTTCGGACCTAAGTTGGATTTCCTAGAGTGAAAATTGTGCATTCTTAACAATATTTCCAACATTTAATATTTTAGGGAAAAAGCTGGAGTAGCTTTTGAAGTAGCAAGGGAATTACCATGGCTTCAAAGTGTAGGTTTTTGTTTGATATTCGTATTAAGAAAAAAAAAAAAAATGTCTAGCTGCAAGAAGCAAAAATAAATCATTAGATCTATAGACAAGCATTTTTTATTTTTAATTGTTGATTTGATCAGTTGAGATTAGCATGTACTGAAAGAGATGTCAATAATTGACCAGAAAATTTCACACCAATTACAAATGTAGTACAATTAATCCCTCGAGTCTTTCTATAATACCCACATTTTTTTTTTTTTACACATTCTACTTAAATCTTAACCATTATTACCATCACATATGATTTAGTTACCATCATGTGGTGTATTATTACTATCCAATATGACATTGGTTGTATCTAATTTTTATATATATTAAATTTATATAAATAAATAAAAATTTATGGTATCAAATAATGTTATTGTACGTACCATCATATTTGACGGTGTTACCATCATATGTGACGTTTTACCTATTAAAGATACCATACTCATAAAAAAAAAGAAAAAAAGTGTGAATATCATAGAAGGACCTTTGCACCTCCATTCAAGTGAATTTCAATTGTTCTGGTTCCAACTATTTCTGTGTTTTTTGGCTGATATTCGAATGGTACGGAATAGAAAGCCTATTTTTTTTCATTTTCCTTTTGTTTTCTTTCTATCTTTTTCCATCACATCTTAACCTTTTGGGAAAATTGCATGCACTTTCCCTTATTAGCTATTGGGTTCTTTTCAATTCTCACTTTAATCTATAAAACCAAGCAATATCCTCCCTTATGTATTGAAATATTCAAATAACCACCCATCGTCTAATTTTTTGTTAAATCCAAGCAAAACTAATAAAAACATTTTTATGTGTTTTGTCAATTTCAAGTTATAATGTTCAAAATCTATCATTACATGTTAATAAACCATAAAAGTCTTCCGTTATTTTTGCTTGAAATGCTATTTGAATATTTTCAATATATAAAAAAAGAAATTACTCGGTTTTATAAATTAAGAGATAGATTAAAGTAAACCTAATAGTTAAAAGGAGCTTCACCCTATTCACATGTGATGTGAGTAATATAGCTTTCCATCTCAATAAATAAAAACTTTGAGCGTTACGTGTTCTCTCCTATTGCCCGGCAGACATGGCATCTTAGCAAAAATAAAGAATTCAGAAACTACCAAGGATCCAAAAAGACTTCATAGAGTCCAACTCGCAATTGTTTTTATTTAAGCTAAACTATTTGTAGTGGGTCACATGATTAATCAGGAATATTGTGTCAATTGTAGCATATGGCCGTATGGCCATTGGCCCATTGCCTTATTGTTTGTATCGTAGTTGCTACTTTCTAGTGAGCCGAAATAAGTGTTAAAATTAATTTTAATATTCATCTAAACATCTCCATGACATAGGGCCACCTAGTATGTTGGACTTGGGACAATGAAAGCTCCATACCATTTGTTGTGTAAGTGAGAGCCCTAACACTTCCTTGTTAGGTCAAATTACTGTTTATGTGAACGTTAAATTAAATAATCTCAAGTAAATAGTGGAAATAAAAATTCACGGAAACGCCAAGAAATTAATCACGCAAGAATACACCGTGTCAAAAAACCCTCCATTATAAAGAAAAAAAAAAGAAAAAAAAGCATGATCCAATTTAATCATTCCACTATAATAAAATTTGGATTATAGCACTAAAGTTTATACTCAAAACTTGAGGTTATAATAAATTAGGAAAAATATAGGAATAACACAGTAAGAATAAATACAATCTCTCCGCAAAAAAAAATTAGAACCCAACTAAACAAATAACGTAGCAAGATCTTTGTTTCAAATATTTATGGTTGTAGCAAACGAAATCTCATCCTATGAAAATCCTAATTTATCTCCATCATTCTCTCCTATTTTTTCTTCACACCACACTATGTTGGGTAAAAGAAAAATAAAATCTCTAAGGGGAATTGTCCACCACACAAATTCTATCCAATTCTATCTTTTACGACTTATACTATCCTTGAGTTGCATCACACATAACTTTTTTAAAGAACCTAATTAATTTTATTTCTAATGAACAAATCTATGGACACCGATTTGAATACTGATTTTTTCACCAAATGCATTGCTTTTTGGTGTTTTGGTGGGTCTAGTTGAGGTGAGTGTGTGAGAATGAATACGATTTTTTTTTTTTTGGGTGAAAAATTATGTGTTTGTAGCAAAAGTACTGTTTCTAATAGATTTCCTTGACATGACTTGTTCAATAAGCTCATTACCGGAGCTTTACTTTGGTTTCAATTGGACTATTAAGGTGTAGCGAACCTCAACAATCTCCCTATTTAGCCCACTAAAGAATGAGATCTTCAATCCAACTCTTTTGTTAGAATCCATATTGGCTAACCTAACACAAAGTTGGGATTTCTCTTTGAGCACAACCTTGGTCAACATGCCATGTGAACTTTTCTCAATGTGAATCTTTCTCAATTGGAATAATTGTATCTCACATCAATGTTCCTCATACATGAATTGAATTGTATGTATCACTCTTGCTCAAGTCTAACGTGCTTTCATTATCACAATGTACTACATATTCGTTTTGATTCAAACCCAAATTTGGAGAAATCGTCCCTACAATGTACTCAGCTTTAATTTAGTTGTAGATAAGTCAACACACTTATGTAATTTGAACAAAACTCAAGTCTAATTTTGATTGCCATGATACAACTCCCCTTTAAAGTAAACAAGCATAGTGCACGTGAGATGCGTGTGGTCATGATCGGACAATGAATTTTTATTTTATTGAAATAATATGAGATGAGATGGATTATAATCTGTGGAAATTATTTTTTAATACACAAAGAATTCTTTTTTGGAAGGTTATGAATTAATTTAAAAATTCATGATACTAAAAAAGGTACCAATTCAAATGAAGAGTCATTACTCTTCATTATCTATAGATTAAGGTACCAAATTAGAGTCAAATAGACACTTTTCGTAAGAAAATCTCTTTTAATAAATATATAAGAATTGATGTCTGCAGTTGGTAACTTTATTGTACCTTAGAGGTGAATTGCTCATAACCCAACCACAAACTCATTTAAGTAACGGCAGTAATTAGTGTTTAATATATACATCTCTCATTGTTGCATTATCTTTTATGATCATTGTTTCATTTTCCTCTACAATATGTGTGATATATATTGTATGTGGCTGGAAAGAAAAATTACTAAAAGGACAAGGCAATAAAGAGGAAAATTGATCATTTCTATTTGAAATAGGTCCATAATTTATGATTTAGATTAAATATTACAAATTAAAAAATGTATAAAGTCTCACGTTATTTAAAATTTGAAATGATGTGATATTTTGTACACTATTAGATTAAAGAATAAAATTTTAATTATGAAATGAATTCTTCTTATTCCAGTGAAATGTAGAGAGCTTTATTCCACTAAAGAAAAGCTAGCACGACATTGCACCTTCAAGGGGCCTATGTAGTGATATTTCAAAGGAAAAGGAGATGAAAAATGGGGAATATGAGAGAAAGAAAATAGACTGTTACACATAATAACAATAATATTTTTTTTGACGTGTAACACTCTATAATATGGAGAGAAAAATTCAGAGACTGAAGCTAGTCTGCCATTATAATTTTTAGGGTCTATCCCAATGCATGGTATTATAGACTTATATTTCCATGCACCATGAGATATGCTCACTATCGCACTTAAGGCCTTGTCGAATGTTAGTGGGTTGGTGTCCTTGCAAGCAAAGTGCAATTTTCCCTTGAGAAAAATAAAAATAAAAAATTATTTTTTGGGCTTTCCCCACCAAAATAAATAAATAAATTATGAACTCCTTTCAATCAAAAACAATCTCATAACTGTATATCAAAAAAAAAAAAAAAATCTCATAAAGGTGAATAAAACTACATGCAAGTATATCATAGAGACAATATAAATGTATAATCTTCATTCATTTTTTTAGCACAAAAGTTAAGTTTTCAAAATTCTCAATTTTGTATGACAATTACATATTAAGCTTTGTACTATCATTTATGATAGAATTAATGACATCTAATTAAAACTCATTATGTTAAAAATTTATTTATAAAAAGAAGGATATAAAATTAAGAAGTTAAAAAAAGATCATATGGTGTTTATTTATAATTAATTCGTTTCTATATAAAAAACCATGATATTTTTCTCTAACAATTAATTAAGCCTCCCAAAACCACAACTACATAATAAATAAACAACAACACATAAGCGACAAAACTTGACAGCAAACCGGTAAACGCATCTGTTAAATGCCAAGTCATAAAGCTCGGGCTTATGCATTTTAGGTTATATTGTACTGAAGAAAGCGTCAAGAAAAATCCAACGAACCTCTTAAAGGAGAAGTGAAACCAGACCCTAGCAATAGCAGAAAAGAGAAAGTTACGCGTTTGATGTGATGCCACTGATGATTAAAAAAATATTAGCACTAATCAAGTTCATAATAAGGATAAAAGAAATCATATACTACTATATATTAATAGTGACATAAAAACAGAAATTACAGTGACATTTGCTTAGGTCATACTGGCATGTATTCTGATCTAACTTTCCGATTAAAATACTGTAATAAATTAGCTTTTGAGACCCACATGATTATGTCACAGATTTTGTTTTTAATTACCCAAACCAGATTGTGCATGTGCCCTCCATTTTCCTTTGTTATACCTAGTCTACAGTCAAATGTCTTACCTGCTAATGCTTATTCATTGCTTGCACAAATTCATTTCCTATTTGCTATTTGCTTATTCATGTAAGGGTCATGATTTGGGTATATCTATAATGCACATTTAAGACATATTATCACAAAATTTGAATAATATGATAAAAAATTTGGACATGCATGTGCATATTAAAAACCTGAACAAATATGCATTATCTATATAATATATAATAGCAGAAGACATGAGCGTTAAAACTTAGAATGTCTTACATTATGACAAGTAGCATGTCTATCTATCAGTTAAATTTCTGAAGTGATACGTTGTTTAGATTTCCTAAGTGGTTTGCATGTCTATCTATCGTTTAAATTTCTGAAGTGATACGTTATTTAAATTTCCTAAGTGGTTTGATTTAATAACTGCCAAACACTTTTAATAAAAATAGATAATAACAAATTCTTGATAATAAGTCTCCTACTACTAAAAATATATCTTAATAAAATATCATAATAAAAATCTTTAAAATAAAAACAGAATAATAACAAATTCTTTAAAATAAGTCTCTTACTACTAAAAGACATCTCAATAAAATATCATATTAAAAATCTTACAATTATGACAATCACCTAATACTAGAAGACTTCTTAAAGATTATAAAAAAAAAAAAAAATTCACGTTGTTTAAATTTCTGAAGTGATTTGATTTAATAACTGTCAAACACTTTTAAATAAAAATAGATAATAAAAAATTCTCTGTATTAGGAGTAATCTTTTAATGAAAAAGGTATTGATTGGTGAACAATCACTTAAGATATCATTTGGTGAACAGACATACTCCTTGATAGAAGGAAGATAAATAGAGCACGTTAAATTGAAGATTCTTTATTCTTCCATAATCTGCTTACGTAACATCTAAAACAATGGTAATTTGATACAAGTTTTGTTCTTCTACTTCTTTTTCTTTTTTATTTATTTATTTTTCTATCATGATTTATTTTTATTTTTGTGTTTTTGTACCTTTATATGACTGCAAGGGAATCTAAGAGGCAATTGAACTAAGATAATCTTTTATTTTTGCTTGATTCTAACTTATTTTCTGTTTTATCAATTAAAGATAACTATTTTTTCTCAATTATTATATACTATCTAATTCCTTTTATTTTTCTGTTATTGGTGCAATTCCATCTATTTGTTATTATCAGTTTTATTTTTTTTATCGAACATATTTTCTATAAAATAATTCTGAATATATATTTTGATCATATATACATTATGTATTTATATAGAGTTTTTTCTGTGCTTTGCACGGGTTATATGCTAATATGTGTAATAGGGATGTACACAAATTATTTCTGTTCATGTAATTCGTAAAACCCCTTAGCTCATTGTTGAAACGGGGGTAGGGAATATAAGTGCCCTCCATTGGGCACAAATGGAGGCAGAGGGTGGTTCTGTTCTGAACTAAATAACCTTATTGAATGAATTTTCTTACTACACTATTGATTGTAAGAATTATGATAGTGACGAACTGTAAGGGACTGGTTTGAATGCAAGAGAAGGGTTTCAGATTAAACTCTAAAGTCTAAATAAGTAAAAACCCTTGTTCCCGATTCCCATGTTCTTTTATTTATTTTTCATTTCCTTACACCTTTTTTTTTCTTTCTCTTACACCTGATTTGATTTTGCAGCAGGTTATCACGGATGTAATGGTTCTCCATTAAGTTAATGAAATGCACTAATGCAGTAGTTTTATTTAAAAATGGAATATCAACAATTCTATAAGAGACTGAAAAATGCCCACTATTTGAGTGGAAATTTCTATATCAATGGAAATGTGAGAACCACGTAATTAATCAACAGATCATTACTAAAATAGCATTTTGGTCAATTGAGGATAAATTTAGAGTTTCGGATAAGGTCAAATTCTCAGCCATTTTATAATTGTATTTTGTTAGTGATTAGTGAGAAGAGACACATAAATGCCAAGTCATGAACCTCGGCCATGTGCAATTTAGGTTATATTGTACGAAGAGAGGATCAATTATATATGGGAATTAGAGCACAATAAAAAAGAATTGAAATTCGAAAGTTACCAAAAGAATAATGGAATGTTGAGTAGGAAGATTCCTACCGAACTTCTGGATAAGAAGTGAAACAAGAGCCAAAATAGCAGTAGTACGTAGGAAAGGGAAGAGCTCGCATTAATTTCATGTGATGATTAAAATATTAGCATTATGTCATATCAAGGATTAAAGACGTAATTTTGATTACACATACATAAGATCATGCTAATCCTAGTCAATCATCATTACCTGAGAATTTGTAATAAAGTGTCAGTTAATTATTTAATTTAAATTCGAATATTTATTTTAACCAACTCTTAAGCTAAAGTGATGACTGATGTACTATACTTTCTTTTCTTTTTTGGTGAAAATGTACTATACTTTATATATATGGCCATATATATATATATATATATATATATATATATATATATATACAAGCTATTCCAAGCTATTCCAAGACTAGGATTTAGTTTGATGTATAATTTTTTCATTAAATTATAATTTGATCATTTTGATTTCAATTTCAAGAAATTTTCTTTTTATGTTATGATAACTGAAAATAAAATCTTTCCTTGTGTACATTTAATTTAATAAATTGTGTGATTGTGTTAGAGATTCCTTAGTAAAATTTCCCTACATATAATCCAATAAGACAATTATTGCTCCTATTATATTGTATACGTGGTTCTCCCAACGAATAAAAATAGGTGATGTCTTTTACATCCCTAATTTTAAGGAACTACATAATCATCTAAACTCATAATGGTTTATTTTGTATTGGTTGGGAGGACCATGTGTAAATATAATAGGAGAAACACAAGAGAAGGCCAACTATGCGACTATGTGGGTTTGTGTGCACAACACTTTCCCAACTCATACCTTAATTTCGAACTTAATCAAAGCCGGTTAGATGTTTGTAAATGTAGTTCAAAGCAAGGGCAGAGCTATTCAATAGCTAAATTTTAATTTTTAAAAAATTTTATAGCTAAATTTTAATTTTTTAAAATTTTTAAGCTAAATTTTAATTTTAATGTTTTTTTAAAAATAGTTCCAATCTTAGCCCAGTCTGAATTTCAATCACAAATCTCAATTCTAATCTAATCCAAGTCCAGTCCATCCTAAAAAAAATTCATGGCTCTGCCCATGGTTCAAAGTTAGTTCTTAGACATTTAATAAAGGTAGGATTTTTTTTGCCCCACACCGAGCAACCCAACCTGATTTATTATTGGAGATCCTATTAAAACAATCACAAAAGCATTAATTTTCATCATTGCTTTGCTAAGGATTAAAAGTTTCCTAAATACTTCTCCTATTGTGTCTCTTCTTCTCCACTAGGACCTTGAGGATAACTATAATGTTTCACATTTGCTCTTTAGTCTCCCTTGTTTTGGATCTACGTGATTGTGTCATTTGCATAAATCTCTTTGGTCTCCAATAGGATTTCCTTGAGTTTTTGGCTTGTTTAATAGTCGAACTTAATCCTGAGCTTGATTTTTTTTTTTTTTTTTTGCTCAGTAAACTGAGCTTGAATTTGACTTGCTTTCTAATAAACAAATATAAACAAATTTTTTCCCGAGTTCATTTGCAACCTTCCATCTTACTCTTCCAATTGGGGCAAATTTATAATTTTAACGAACTTCAGGACGAGTCTCAAACTTGCTACACTTTCAAAGAAGACCCGGTTATGTCTTTCTCTTTCATGGCTTTTAGCTTTGGAAATTGGAACACGCTTTTTCCTCACCTCCTTTACCAACCCAGAAAGAAAAAAATCCGATTATCTCTTTCTCTCGCTGAGTGCTTCCAATAAGCTAAGGTAATAACACTCTTCCCTCTCTGCTTTGGTTCGAAATAGTGTTCACTTTTCTTGGCAGAGCTTTATTTCATTGGATTGTTGTGGAAAATTATCTGTTCTTTTTCATTCAAATTGATTTTGATGGGTCTTGTTTATTTTTGATTCTATATAGAACCCATGTTCAAAGATTTGATATTTTATGGTTAATTAATAAGTGTTTTGATGAATCATAGCTCAAGTCTTTTGAGGGAGCTATCCCCATCTGTGTTCTTTCTTAAGTATTCAGAAAAAGAAACCCAAAAAAAAAAAGCATCTGGGAAAGGAAAAGTGATTATAATTATATAGCATTATAGATGGATAATATAATATATAGATGTTGTAGTCAATTAGTATCAAAAGTGATCCAAGCTTTCCAAAAATGATAAGATCAGACTATACAGTATCCATCTAAAATAGTATCAACCAACAGTTTATTATGAAGTAGAGTTTGTCTTGAACTTAATTGAACTGTTAAATCTTTTGCTGACATCAAAATGAACGAGATGCCTTGCAATCTAAAGGAAAAAGACCCCACCAATAAAATTTAAGAATATACATTGTATCTATCAGTCATTTCATTTTTCTTCCATGCCATTTCAATGGCCTAAAAAAGAATTGTATGCCCAGCCGTGTGTGATCCTTGGCCTTATACATTTAGGTTAGATTGTATTGAATAATTTCTTCAGAAAGTATAGATAGAATAAAATGGCGTAAAAGAATACATGTGGCCGACTGACTATTTTGTTGAGGATCCATAGCCAACCCCAAATATTTTGGGACTAAGGCTTGGTTGTTGTTGTTGTTGTATTGAATAATTAGCTCAAAACTTGGCCTGACAATGAACATTGCCTAGGAGCTGCTGAGCTGAGCTACTAAATGGTTGCTATGAGGCTATGAGCTGACAATTCTATGTATTCCAAAGTTGAATATCTTTTCGTTTTAGCTCTTCGCTTTTAGATTCTTTTAGCATATCTTAATTACTCCAAAATTTGGCCTGGCAATGAACTTTGCTTCGAACTTTTCCTGTGAACTGTTGAGCTATATATTAAAGGGTCACTATTAGCTGACATTTCTAGTTCTTCCAATATTGAAATCCTTTTCGATCAATCCGTTTAGTTCTCTGGTTTACTCTTTTCTATTTGTCTCGTTCTTTTGGGAATCCTCCAAAGGGCCAATACATTGAAATTCACTGAAATGAATAAATAAACTACCTTATACAATTTTCAGAGCTATGACAAACTCAGAAGCTGCGAAATTTCTCAGCCATTGTCAACCCTAAACCACAATCCCTCTCAATCTCCATTTCAAGTTTCTACTTTTATGCTTTATAAATATATTTCTGATGAATATTAAGCAATTGATATAAATACGTAGGCTAGATACATAAAGTATGGTTTGAAGCTTTAATTTGATTTGGTTTTTCAGATGTTTTTCTGAGTATATATTAACACTTGAGCTTTGCTCGCTCCCACAACCCCCCTTCCCACACACTGGGGGAAGACAAAGGGATTGACCATTAAATCTACTTTCATCAATATTCTGTAGAAAAATTTAGACAGATTAAGATTTACTGTAAAAGATCAGAGAATGAAGAGAATTTATTATACTAATAGAAGTAGTAGTAGTAGTAGTATAAAATCAGAAACTACAATGGCATTTGCTTTGAGTTAAGTTTCTAATTAAAATACTCTAAATGAACTCTTGAGACAAGCTTGTGTTACCTCCATTTTCCTTTGGTACCTGGTCTATAGTCATATGTCACCTGTTAATTTTTACTCATTGCTTGGACACATTCATTTTCTATTGCTTATTCTAATTAAAATACTCTAAATGAACCTAAATGAACCTTTAATAATATAAAAACTAAATTAAAGAACAACATTCACAAAATCAAGAAATCTAAAAAAAGATAGAAAATTTATAACACTTCACAATATTAACAACTAAAACTTGTTCTAAATAAAATTCATAAGTACAAAAATAATCCCTCGTCTAAGTTTAAGTCATTAATGGATACAAATTCATGGATTTACAGCAAACACAAAATTCTCTTTGAGCTTCAATCCAAATGTTTCATCCATGTATCAATCAAAAGCCACGAGATTGGTTACCTCCCTATAAAAATGAAAACATTTGTAAGAACTCAATATATAAACGTGTATATATCATGCTTATCAAAATTTGTACACAACCATCCACATCAAATGAGATAAACAACTCGCTGGTCAGAGAACAAAAAAATCATAAGCATATCATTGCCCACTATACATTTGGATTATGCATATAATAATATAACACAAGGCATGGTTCAAAATTGAATTTTTCGTCTTAGACCTTGCAGCCATCCTAAATCTAATAATACATTTCCAGAGTCACTTCTTTCACATCTCACCCAACCATTATGAAACCTATCATTCCTCTCCCCCAGACAAGATGAATGCAAACAATCTGCTTGAAACCAGGACCCTTCAACTTGTTGAATCACCCAGTGGACAGCCTTTAAATTTGGAATCACATTCTTCAATCCAAATGAACCATACCAATCACATATTAGATTAATGTACTATATAAATTCCACCATACCCAGTTGGACAACCTCACAAAAATAGTACACTAGTTTAGATTATGTGCAACAACATAAATGCTCACAGTATTTTGTCATCTTTGATCTAAAGACTTGCAAGCGTCTCAGCTGCTTGGAAGAATCACTTACAATTTCAACCCTGACAAGAACTTGTCTCACACAAGTTACTAGTCTAGTCATACGTGTGTCCTTCCCATGCCATTAAATAAATCCAAACTAGAATCTGTCCCGTATAGTAGTATAGGTATAGATGTTTCTTGATGAACCGAACTATTTGATCTGTACTAGTAATACTTACTAGAAATCAATACTAAAATCAGAATGCATATCAAATTAATCTTTTGGTTCTGTACATTTGGGTTTGTGTTTAGCAGAGACATCAAATGTGGCAAATTCATCAGGGGTACACTCCAATCATTCAGTTTATAGCAGTGCAAGGAGTATCTATGAATTTGATAATTCTTCTTCTATGCAGCTAGACCAGCAAACTCTTTGAATTATCACTATCCATTACAAGATCAAGTGGAATGAAACAGTAAAAACTTTATTCATAGTCAAATGCAAAAATACACTATCTTATCCCTTTCAACTTTTATTGGTAGGCAGTACAAAGTACATACCCTGTGCATCATTGGAGTGTGATTTCAAAATTTATTCTCAATCATTCTACCCATATATTCTGTTATTATGGTTGTTTTATACATATATGAGCATAACATTTTTTAGAGGAAAAAAAAAATGTTCTTGCTTCAAAGGCTGTCAATAATGACATGTTAATTTCTTATCTAAACTTCACTATTATCCAAAAACAAATCCTTTATTTCTAGACACGCCCTCAACTGCCTATCTCTCTAAATTGTCCAAAGACAATTGTCAGTAGAAATATGGAAGTGTGTCTATCCGTCCAAGTCACCCTCATCTCAATTACAGTAAGTAAGACTCCTTTAAGATCATTGGATGTCTGGTTATTTCTACAGTAACAGCTACGGTTTGACTAAATAGTATGATAAGAACTTTATATGTGTCTTAATGAAAAAAACAAAGAAGTTCTAAAGAAGCTGTAGTTGCATCTTTTCTTTTCTTTTTTTCTAAGAGAAAATTTGAACTAAGGTACAAATACATTATGATTTTGAAACATTGGATCAGGAGTATTGGACCATCAATGTTTGAGGCAGAGGCTCTTGGTTTACGTGCCATGTATGAAACCAGATCAATCCGTGTGCCTAAGCCATTTAAAGTGTGAGCCATTAATTTTGTATATATACCAAATTATTGTTTATGCCAACATAAGCCCATTGTTTGGCAATTATGCTTGAGTGAGCCTGTTGCTAAGCATTGTAGGTTGGACCCCTATGTATGGGTGGTTCCTGCATTATCATGGAATTCATTGAATTTGGTTCTTCCAGAGGCAATTAGGTGAGGCTGGAAATTTTTTGTGTATATGGTCTTGGTGATAATAACTTATATTTGAATTTTAACTATTTTTTGGTCCTCAATCTGTTCTAGGGAGGAAACTTGCTGTAATGCATAAAGCTGGACAATCAGAGAAAGGCTTTGGTTTTGATGTAAATAACACCATTGTCAGGTACAGTGTTCTGGATTTTTGAACTTATTGTCCTCATCCTCTCTCTCTCTCTCTCTCTCTCTCTCTCTCTCTCTCTCTCTCTCTCTATTGTTACTTTTAAGCATTGAAAATTAAGATTTGCTGGTTCTGTGAAGCTGAATTCTTGATACTTTTGTTCTTTGAAGTTAGCTTCTGATATCAATTACTAGTGATGTAAAATCACAGTATCTATTTTCGTATCATCTTTCGTTTGGCACATCAAACATGGTAAAAATGTAACAATTCCAGGCCATTATAGAGACAACCCTAAAGAGTACATTTTCTTATCCAGTTGCATGAAAAACCTTCTTCTTTTTTTTAATAATTAAGTGGTCTTCCATGTAAACCTTTGCAAGAAAATGTTATTTTAAGTAAATTAAAATTCAAAGACCAAAAGCAAAATATCCTCATTGAACTACATTATTGAATAAACTGTAAGCCACATGCAATTATATATTATCTACTACGCAGTAAGCCAAGAGTATCAAACGCAATCTTTACACATTGCAAGAAGGCTTAATATTTCCAGACTGGTGGAAGCTTCTTTGTTTTCTTATAGTAGCGAGCAAGCCTTTGAATCCTGCTCTCAACAAGAATCAACCTGAACTTCGAATCCTTATCCTTCCTATTCCTCTCAAGATGCTTACGGATTGACACAGCCTTCTTGATGAGATGGTACAGATCCTCTGGAATTTCAGGAGCAAGACCTAAACCCAAATGAAAGAAGAAAACCATTAACAACCCAAAAATAATAAAAAAATAAAAAATTCTAAACCAAAAACCTCAATATTTGAAAACTGAGAAGTATCTTGTGTAACAGTATATTCACGGTCACTCTCGCATGCAATTAGGATTCACACATGTGGGTCCCACATATATATGAGAAGAGTTACATTTTGAACAAAACTTGAATCAAATGCTAGTTTATTAGCAGGAAACTATGTTAACAAAATCAAAGTTTGGAATCTAAACCCAATAGGAAGATAGAAAGCACCTAAGCTCAAGCTAATTTAAATTCATTTCCAACATTTGGGGTTTATCAAATAATTTCTTTGACCTTCAACAATACCATTTATGAACCCAACAATACCATTATAATGGTCTAGACTCTAGATAGGAAGTCTAGATAAAACAGTGGGAGGTTCAAGATAGCACCGCCTTCCAAGAAAGCCATCCTACCATGAGTGTCTTCCATCTCTGTTATATGCAGCCAGTGACATCATATATTATCACTAAACCATAGATAGTTTGGATGAGCACCATAAAACACAACACAAATATGCGTACTGCCAAGATATGTATGTAATGAAGCCAAACAGGCGTTGAATGTAAGTTTAACAATTGAGCCAGCACCGCCATAACCACTTCAATCCCAATCAAAATACACATAAGGAAATCAACAGAGCGTTTATCTTAACTTTTCAATTCACTAGGAAATTAATGCTCAATTGCTCATATGCTATGAAAGTTATCATAAATTTCCAAATTTAAACATTCAGCGAAAAAGAAGATTTGCAAATCAAGCTAGGGTTAAACTGTGTAACAAAATCAAGTACCGGAAAAAGAATAAAAATGAAAATGGAGAAGATGAGAAATGACGTGGCATGAAGGTCGTCATCGTCAGAGGAGTCATCGACCTCTTCGACCTGCAATTCCTCGAGATCAAGCTCTCGAATTTGCTCCATCTAGTACCTCTCTCCTTCTAATAGCCTTTCGTTATCCATTTCCTCTCTCTTATTGATTTTTGGATTTGGGATTTTGTGTGAAGTGAGAGAATTTAAGCAATATATATATATATATGTACGTATATCATCAAACACAGAAATGAGTCGTTTTCTTTTCATTTATGTAATTTTCTCGGGAAACAAACAAAAGTTAAGAGAAAATTGATAGAGAGAGAGAGAGAGAGAGGTACTGTATTCTTTGCTAGAAATGGTGTGGAGAAGGTCAAAATCGATGACGTGGAGCTCATGAAGCTTTTGGACCAATTCGACAACGCTTCGCTTATATAATCGAATGCTTGATTTTGCTTGCTGTGCGAACTCGAACTGTTTCTGCAATTCCAGCAATTCATCATCCATTTTTTGGGTGGGAATCGCTCCGATAATTTTAATTTAGTATATCATCATTACAACAAAACAGAGACAGAGAAAAGAGAGGAATTGATGAGGCTGGAGTGGGGCAATTGATGAGCGGGAGTGGGGAAATTATCAGTTTTTAAGTAACTATTGCAACGAAATTTAACTAATTGATGCAATAGTAGGTGTAATACCATAATAATTGTTTTTTTTTGTAATAACACCTGTTGTAATAAGGATATTTTGTTGTAGTGTGGCTAGGGAATCTAAGTGCCCCCATTGGGCACAGGGCAAGGCAGAGGACTCTTCTGCTGTGAGTCTAGCAAAGGAGCAGTGTTGGGGCTGATGAAGGTCCTTTGACTGATTCTTGGAGCAGGGCTATTGGTGCGCGGATTGGGTGCAGATGGAGGGACATGAACTGTTCGCAGTTGGTGTGGCAAAGGAGAGATGTTGTGACTGGCATATGCCTTTTGGCTGATTGGTGATGGAGGGACTTGACCTTGCAGTGACTCTAACAAATGCTTTTCATTTGACATATTTTGCACTTCTCCATGGAAGAATCTGCTAGCCTCATGCGCCGGCATGCTCATGAGAAAAAGCACCATTGTGACTATGAGAAGCATTTTTTAGACGCCTAATCTTGTTTTGTAAGTACAGAGAGTTAAGAGCTATTTGATGGAAAAGGTCTCAGCTGGCCAGCTTTATATAAAAGAAATTTCACCACAGAGGCATTAAAAGAGTCTGGTAAGAAGCTAGAGTTTTTACCACTTCACAAATATATGCTAGTACTTAATAACTATTATAGTTAAAATTATATTATTTAAGTTATTTAGATAGATTATTTTTCATTTATGAATTTATAAAAATTAGATTTATCAACTTGTTATTGTTAAAATTAAGACCAATTGCACTTTCACTCTTTTAATTATTGGGTTTACTTCAATCCACTCTCTACTCGATAAAACTGAGCAATGTTTTCCCTTATGTATTGAAAATATACAAATAGTCTCCATAACTTATTGATATCTTGGCCTCTTAGTAAAGGTAATCATCATAGGGTCTATACATACCTATACTCAAGTGAGATGGTATGATCAGAAGGCAAAATATACAATATAGAATGGAGTATGTATGATCCACTTCAATCCACTCTTTACTCGGTTGAAGACAATGTCATGACTCATCACTTCAGTACAGTAGGTTATGCTGTACTGAAGTGAATCTGAATTAATGTAAACGTATATGAGATACAAAAGTGCGATGTTGACTTGGAGCAGGCCCTACCGTCCTCCGAGACAACAAATGGAATCAACTTCATGAAAATGACTTCACTTCAATCCAGAAGCCACCCTTTGATTTCAGATGCGGCAACAAGGGTTGGGACTTGGGATGGTGGAGCCAAGCTATTGCCTAAATGTCATAATATTTGGTCTTATAATACAATAATATATTTCTATAGCATCCTAGGTTAAAACATATGGCGTAGTGCTAACAGAACACCCCATGTTTTTGTTAAATGGTCTATTCAGGATATGTCCTGGGGCCCTTTGAAATTTTGTGCAGGTCCCAGTCCTTTGTAACCATTTGCAATGAGGATCTCTTTGGGTCCTTGGTTAAATTCAATCTTTCTTTTACTGAGAAAAAAAAATATGTTATACCCACTTATATTTTTGTTTGTAAAAATGATTTTATGTCCAACTAAAAAGATAAAGAAGCTTTCAAGTTCCAAAAAATTGGGTTTACAAATTAAAGGCTATCTCCCATACTTTTGAACAAAGAATAAAGACATGCCATTTATTTTTGCAAGAAGAATCTGGCAAGAAGCTAAAATTTTACTAAAAATTAAACTGTATAGTTTGTTTCATAATCAAGTTTAAATTTGGATTTGAGCTTAACTTGTTTGTTTAAATAAACGAATATAAACAACAAAAAAAAATTCAAGTTGAGTCTAAACTGTTTCTAAACAATTTAATTCATTTATTGTTATATTTCTAACAAGATCAATTAGGCTTTTATGAAATTGTAATTTGAGGAAACAAATTAAACATTAGCAAACGAACCAAAATCATCAAAATAATTAAACGAGTTGGCTAATAATTCAATTTTACTTATAAAAAACAACTCATGTGTTAGAATTAAAATTAACAATGAATATTAAAATTATCTCCTTATAAGTAGTATTTAAAATAAATAAGAAAACAAATACACTGAAATTTATAACGTTGTGAAAATAATAGAATGGTAAGAGATCTCATTCTTTTTCAGGATTGCGTTTCTTCTCAATGCTAGCTTTGAATACTTACGGTTAATGGTATGAAAATATATATATATATATATATATGAAATAAAAAAAGAGAATATCACCAACTATTCTATAATATCGGTCGGTTGATTAAAGCTACTTGCGTGACAAGGGATGAGAGTAAGAGATTCCTTGCCATCAATTGGAAAAAAATATTAATATAACCGATTCGCCACATCATGATTTTGTGTCATATGCATTTTAGGTTATATTGTATTGAAGTGATAGTCAATAGTTTTGTGCAGGGGCGGATTCCAGGAATTCAGTCTAGGGTGAGTACTTTTTGGAATTTTTTTTTTTTGTTATTTGGGATTTTTGTTGTTTAGTAATTTTGATATATTTATATACTTAAATTTTTTGTTTTTCGAACGAAATTAAGGGTGGGCACTCCATAAAATCCATATATATATATATATACACCTAGTAATATATATTTTTTAATTTGAGGGTGGACCTGTGCCCACCCTAGTCACAAAGTGGATCCGCCCCTGATTTTGTGTCGGTTGAAGTGTTGAACAACGATCAAAGATAGAAGAGTGGAGTGCTGAGTTGTACAGGCCCTACCAAACATTTGATATTAGAAATGAATCCAGAGCCAAATCAGGGTAATTAGGTATGTGAAAGGTGGATGATCATTTTTTTTTTTTTTAAAGCCTTTATAACTTTAAAGGATCTTAATTATTTTTTTAATTAATATAATTCTATAAAAAAAATTAAAAATGTTTTGTTTTTAATTTTTATTAGATAGAAGAACTCATTTTTTACATCGTTGCATGTTGCATAATACTTGATGACTAATATATAAAGTTGAAAAGGAATATAGAATACTAAGTTAGCAATTGCTCCATGCAATAGTTAGTTCAAAATGTGTAAAAAATTTAAAGGCAACAAATTAAAGATTCAAAAAGTGAAAAAGATAGTTTAAGTTTTTTATATTGAATGATTGAGTTTAAAAATGAATATTTCAATTTTTAATCTCAAACCTTCATATCAATTGTTATGGAATTGATTTTCTCCAATTGTATGAGATCTCAATTCAATTATATTGAGGTGACAAGCCCAACTACTTTTTAACTTATTTAATGTTGTGTGCGTGTGTTACAAACACCATGTTTTAGCCTCCTATTATCTTTTTTGACCAAATCTTTTTGCTAGCCAATGTGAGACTTGGAAACAAAGTTTGAAGGAAAATTCTTTAAATGTTGGTCAGCCCACTAGCTTAAAAATTAAAATAGTAAAATGCACGCCTCATTTGTTTTTGCTAATATCTCTCTTTTGTTGTTATCTTTGACTTTTGGCATTCTTCTTACGTCTCTAAATCTGATAATTCTACTACTCATAATATAGCTAAGTGGCCCCTATTTTGTAATGCTTCAGGAACTATTCCCATCTTTTCTCTCCCAGCACATGTTCTTGCTGAAGTTGCAGAAGGGTCTGGTTCCCTTACCTTGTAATTGCTTTATGTTTTTTTCTCCTTTATATGATGAGGTTATTCGGCCAAAAAAAAAAGAAAAAGAAAAAAACCACATACTTTCCTTATCTAACCAAAAAAAAAAAAAAAAACACATACTTTCCTTTAACTTGTGTCACACACAACTTCAGCTACAATGAGAATTTTTCTCTTCAGTTTTTGCTCTCTCCCATTTTCGATGGCTCTGTAAACAATGCAGAAAAATTTATTTCTTTCTTATTTTTCTGGTAAGGAAACCAAAGCAAAGGCATTATCTTAGAGGATTGTTCTTGAACCTTTGTGAAGGAAGTGTGTCCAACACAAAGGGATTTGCTATAGTCTAATCTTAGGGGTTGTTCCACCGAAAAGCTATTCGCACTGAGTTTTACTCCAGGTGTATGTGATTCTATAGCTTTGTGAGATTTTTCCTAAACTGATTTTAAATTTCTATTCAGTTTATTATTTTCGGACCTAAGTTGGATTTCCTAGAGTGAAAATTGTGCATTCTTAACAATATTTCCAACATTTAATATTTTAGGGAAAAAGCTGGAGTAGCTTTTGAAGTAGCAAGGGAATTACCATGGCTTCAAAGTGTAGGTTTTTGTTTGATATTCGTATTAAGAAAAAAAAAAAAAATGTCTAGCTGCAAGAAGCAAAAATAAATCATTAGATCTATAGACAAGCATTTTTTATTTTTAATTGTTGATTTGATCAGTTGAGATTAGCATGTACTGAAAGAGATGTCAATAATTGACCAGAAAATTTCACACCAATTACAAATGTAGTACAATTAATCCCTCGAGTCTTTCTATAATACCCACATTTTTTTTTTTTTACACATTCTACTTAAATCTTAACCATTATTACCATCACATATGATTTAGTTACCATCATGTGGTGTATTATTACTATCCAATGTGACATTGGTTGTATCTAATTTTTATATATATTAAATTTATATAAATAAATAAAAATTTATGGTATCAAATAATGTTATTGTACGTACCATCATATTTGACGGTGTTACCATCATATGTGACGTTTTACCTATTAAAGATACCATACTCACAAAAAAAAAAAAGTGTGAATATCATAGAAGGACCCTTGCACCTCCATTCAAGTGAATTTCAATTGTTCTGGTTCCAACTATTTCTGTGTTTTTTGGCTGATATTCGAATGGTACGGAATAGAAAGCCTATTTTTTTTCATTTTCCTTTTCTTTTCTTTCTATCTTTTTCCATCACATCTTAACCTTTTGGGAAAATTGCATGCACTTTCCCCTATTAGCTATTGGGTTCTTCTCAATTCTCACTTTAATCTATAAAACCAAGCAATATCCTCCCTTATGTATTGAAATATTCAAATAATCACCCATCGTCTAATTTTTTGTTAAATCCAAGCAAAACTAATGAAAACATTTTTATGTGTTTTGTCAATTTCAAGTTATAATGTTCAAAATCTATCATTACATGTTAATAAACCATAAAAGTCTTCCGTTATTTTTGCTTGAAATGCTATTTGAATATTTTCAATATATAAAAAAAGAAATTACTCGGTTTTATAAATTAAGAGATAGATTAAAGTAAACCTAATAGTTAAAAGGAGCTTCACCCTATTCACATGTGATGTGAGGAATATAGCTTTCCATCTCAATAAATAAAAACTTTGAGCGTTACGTGTTCTCTCCTATTGCCCGGCAGACATGGCATCTTAGCAAAAATAAAGAATTCAGAAACTACCAAGGATCCAAAAAGACTTCATAGAGTCCAACTCGCAATTGTTTTTATTTAAGCTAAACTATTTGTAGTGGGTCACATGATTAATCAGGAATATTGTGTCAATTGTAGCATATGGCCGTATGGCCATTGGCCCATTGCCTTATTGTTTGTATCGTAGTTGCTACTTTCTAGTGAGCCGAAATAAGTGTTAAAATTAATTTTAATATTAATCTAAACATCTCCATGACATAGGGCCACCTAGTATGTTGGACTTGGGACAATGAAAGCTCCATACCATTTGTTGTGTAAGTGAGAGCCCTAACACTTCCTTGTTAGGTCAAATTACTGTTTATGTGGAACGTTAAATTAAATAATCTCAAGTAAATAGTGGAAATAAAAATTCACGGAAACGCCAAGAAATTAATCACGCAAGAATACACCGTGTCAAAAAACCCTCCATTATAAAGAAAAAAAAAAGAAAAAAAAGCATGATCCAATTTAATCATTCCACTATAATAAAATTTGGATTATAGCACTAAAGTTTATACTCAAAACTTGAGGTTATAATAAATTAGGAAAAATATAGGAATAACACAGTAAGAATAAATACAACTCACCGCAAAAAAAAATTAGAACCCAACTAAACAAATAACGTAGCAAGATCTTTGTTTCAAATATTTATGGTTGTGGCAAACAAAATCTCATCCTATAAAAATCCTAATTTATCTCCATTCTCTCCTATTTTTTCTTCACACCACACTATGTTGGGTAGAAGAAAAATAAAATCTCTAAGGGGAATTGTCTGCCACTGCCACACAAATTCTACCCTATTCTATCTTTTACGACTTATACTATCCTCGAGTTGCATCACACACAACTTTTTTAAAGAACCTAATTAATTTTATTTCCAATGAATAAATCCATGGACATTGATTTGAATACTGATTTTTTCACCAAATGCATTGCTTTTTGGTGTTTTGGTGGGTCTAGTTGAGGTGAGTGTGTGAGAATGAATACGATTTTTTTGTGTGTGAAAAATTATGTGTTTGTAGCAAAACTGTTTCTAATAGATTTCCTTGACATGACTTGTTCAGTAAGCTCATTACAGGAGCTTTACTTTGGTTTCAGTTGGACTATTAAGGTGTAGTGAACCTCAACAATCTCCCTATTTAGCCCACTAAAGAATGAGATCTTCAATCCAACTCTTTAGTTAGTATCCATATTGGCTAACCTAACACAAAGTTAGGATTTCTCTTTGGGCACAACCTTGGTCAACATGTCATCTGGACTTTTCTCAATGTGAATCTTTCTCAATTGGAATAATTGTATCTCACATCAAATGTTCCTCATACATGAATTGTATGTATCACTCTTGCTCAAGTCTAACGTGCTTTCATTATCACAATGAACTACATATTCGTTTTGATTCAAACCCAAATTTGGAGAAATAGTCCCTACAATGTACTCAGCTTTAATTTAGTTGTAGATAAGTCAACACACTTATGTAATTTGAACTATCATAACAAAACTCAAGTCTAATTTTGATTGCCATGATACAACTCCCCTTATAAAGTAAACAAGCCATGTGCAATTTAGGTTATATTGTACTGAAGAGAGGATCAATTATATATGGGAATTAGGTAGAGCACAATAAAAAAGAATCGAAATTCGAAAGTTACCAAAAGAATAATGGAATGTTGAGTAGGAAGATTCCTACCAAACTTCTGGAAAAGAAGTGAAACAAGAGCCAAAATAGCAGTAGTACGTAGGAAAGGGAAGAGCTCGCATTAATTTCATGTGATGATTAAAATATTAGCATTATGTCATATCAAGGATCAAAGACGTAATTTTGATTGCACATACATAAGATCATGCTAATCCTAGTCAATCATCATTAGCTGAGAATTTGTAATAAAGTGTCAGTTAATTATTTAATTTAAATTCGAATATTTATTGTAACCAACTCTTAAGCTAAAGTGATGACTGATGTACTATACTTTCTTTTCTTTTTTGGTGAAAATGTACTATACTTTATATATATGGCCAAGCTATTCCAAGACTAGGATTTAGTTTGATGTATACTTTTTTCATTAAATTATAATTTGATTTGATCATTTTGATTTAAATTTCAAGAATTTTTCTTTATATGTTATGATAGTTGAAAATAAAATCTTTCCTTGTGTATATTTAATGTAGTAAATTGTGTGATTGGGTTAGAGATTCTTTAGTAAAATTTCCCTAGATATAACCCAATAACACGATCATTCCTCCCATTATATTGTATATGTGGTTCTCCCAACCAATACAAATAAATGATATCTTATACATTTTTAATTTTAAGGAACTACATAGTCATGCACACTCACAATGGTTTATTTGTATAGGTTGGGAGGACCATGTGTAAATACAACAGGAGAAATGAATAATTTCTCAAATAACACAATTGAAGGCCAATTATGCAACTATGCAGGTTTGTGTGCATAACACTTTCCCAACTCGTACCTTAATTCCGAACTCAATCCAAGCCAGTTAGATGTTTGTAAATGGAGTTCAAAGTTAGTTCTTAGACGTGTAATAAAGGTGGAGAGACTCTTTTCTTTGCCCCAACACCAAGCAACCCGACCTTGCTTCACAACGGTCTATTATTGGAGACCTCTATTAAAACCAATGAGGACCCCAGCTGGGGCGCTCACAAGTATTATGCATTAATTTTCATCATTACTTTGCTATAATAAAGCTTGATTAAAAGTTTCGAGGAAGCCCATCCCACTTTTTGACTTTGGCTCAAACATTTTTTCATCTCATCGAGTGGATCCTTCTCTCATTCTCCACTAGATTGCACTCAGCATTGAGGATAACTCTTCGCAAATGAAGTTGGAATTTTGATGCAACTCATATTGTATGTAGAGACTAGTTGTGCCACTACTTTGATGAGGATTTCTCTCCTTACTTTGGGAGTAGCTTAACTACCAAGAAGACTTATTTACATGATTTCCCAATCACAAAAGGAAGGCCTAATACTTCTCGTATTGTGTCACTTCTTGGACCTCTATAATGTTTCACATTTGGTCTCCATCTACGTGAATTTGTTTACCTGGTTTATTTACTTTTCTCCTCATAAATCTATAGGATTTTCTTGAGTTTTTGGCTTGTTTAATAGTCAAACTTAATCATAAGCTTGAGTTTGACTTGCTTGCTAATAAACAAATTCTTTCTCGAGCTGAGTCTGAACTAGTTCATTTGCAACCTTCCATCTTACTCTTCCAATTGGGGCAAATTTATAATTTTAAAGAACTTCAGGACGAGTCTCAAACTTCCTACACTTTCAAAGAAGACCCGGTTATGTCTTTCTCTTTCATGGCTTTTAGCTTTGGAAATTGGAACACGCTTATTTCTCACCTCCTTTACCAACCCAGAAAGAAAAAATCCGATTATCTCTTTCTCTCGCTGAGTGCTTCCAATAAGCTAAGGTAATAACACTCTTCCCTATCTGCTTTGATTCGAAATAGTGTTCACTTTTCTTGGCAGAGCTTTATTTCATTGGATTGTTGTGGAAAATTATCAAAGTCTTGATTGCATGTGAATCTAGATGGATAATATAATTTTTATCACTAGTGTGTTCATTAAAAGTGTGTTCACTACAATTAACTTAATTTTGAACTCAAATTCTCGCACCAGAGCTTCTCCTCGCACCAGAGAGATCTTTCTCGTGAAACCCTGGTAAGGATTGCGATCAGCCAGACGCATTGGTATTGTCCTCGCTCCACCTCTCATCGCTCACTCCAATCAATTTCCTTATGTAAGTTCCAACTTCGAACTCTTTTTTTTTTTGGTTTTGTAAAAGATTTTCGTTCAGATTTTTGAGAGAGAGGGATTTGAGATATGAATAGCAGCGAGAGAGAGAGAGAGAGAGGATTTGAGATTTTTGTTCACATAGTATTACTAGATGATTCTAGGAATTTCTGCTTTGTAGAGTTAATTCAATGGTTGTAAAGGATTTTTGTTCTTTAATACGTTATTAAATTGCCTCCAAATTCCAAGCAAAACCAATTCTTCTCCATTAGCGCAGCAGGCATGTTTTAATTTCTCAATTTTCTCAGTTATCTTGTTTTCTTTCATACTGCTTTAACTGTTTTGCTCCATCACTGTCTGCTATTTTTTTTTTTTTTGAAACGTTACTCTGCAGCCAAACGGAGCATAAGTATAATTGACAATGGCTATTTAGTTGGGTTTGTTACTTTATTCCATATTGTGAACTTCAATTGTTGATTGTGCAAAGCTGGTTTCTGTGCTTTTTTGTTTTGTTTTTTTGGATTCATTAGGTTTTCTTTTGGTTTCTGTGGTACTCATTTCTGTATATATTTTTCCCAGGGGGGAGGGAGGTATTGTGGTTGTGGGTGTTTGACATTTGATTTGGGTGTTTGAAATTTAATTTTAATTTACAATTAGTGCTCAACAACAAGAAATTCATATTATGTTCCAACATCAAAATAATAATAAAAAATCCACTGCTAGTTATTTATGAATCTCTAGAGTTTGTTAGTTTGGCTCATCTAAAACCTCCATGTTTATTTGAACTTCAATTTGCAGTTCAGCGATTAACCTTCAAGGAGTTCTTTGATCACAAGTTCCTAGAGGAGCCCAGGTTATAATCTAAGTTTCCAATATTTAATTATAATGCTTTGCTTTGGGCACATTTCGGTTTCATATTGACTGGATTTCTATAATATTTTTATTCTTTAGGGGTTAGGGTAGTTATAACTTTATCTTGTAATATGTAGGCCAATGGTGGAGGTTGAGCTCTCTGCTGTACTTCCAACGATGAAAATAAAGGTTGGACAGTTCAGTTCTATTGCCTCTGATGAGAGATTGCAATTGCATTCTGGGCATCCCGTGAGCTTATCCAGCAGAAGTCCAGCATTAAGTACTTCATCTGTATGCGAGACCATACTAAAGCAAAGGAAAGATGGTGTCAATACATCCATCACTAAGAGTGGGTTTACTCCAAATATTGCAAGTGATAGGCTGAGGAAATCTGTTGATGGTGATGCATGTTCGTCAGATCAGCTTCCTCTGTTTCTCTGTTTAGTATGTTTCCATATATGCTCATGCTTGGTTTGAAATTGATTTTTGTTTTTTTGGTCTTGTCTATCTAGTTTCTGCTTCAATGGAGTCCATTGAGAAAGATTATGTCATTGTCAATACTTATTTTGCTTCAATGGATGCTTTCTCTTTTTACCTTGAGACTTCTGTGCAAGATAAATCCACCACAAGAGTTTCTATCTGTCCTTCAGGGAAGAGTGACAAGGATATAGCTGTTGAAATGCAAACAATGGAGCTGGCTGATAGTTCTGTTGGTGCAGCACAAAGCCATGGATCAGATCTCTAGTGACATCAAGTGCATCATCTATAATAAGGGAAGTGCAAGGACTAACCATATTGCATCCTTTGACTAGGCTTCACTTGTTATATCAGTATGTTCAGGCTCTTGCTGAACTATCACAAGAAAAGGTTAATTAATGCTCTTGGCTTTAGTGGATATTGTGCTCATGATTGAATACATACATACATACATGTAGTCTTGGTGTAAATTTTTTACAATATTACTCCATTCAATAATCTTTCATTTGATCATTACTGATATCTCATCTAGGAAATTTTAAAAGAATAGTTTTCTTGTATTGCAAAAATCTACTAGACATATTAGATTCAGATTTGATAGTAAATGACATTTGATTGATGTGAAATTTGACATCCATGATAAGTGTGTGGAAGAAATTTTATTCAGCAATGGGCTTGGCAAAATATCAGTCCAATGAAAATTTACTGTGGTGTAATGCTATAAAGAGTTAACTACTAATATCTTTTACTGAATTCATATTTTGATAATCCCACTCTTGGATAAGGTGTTCTCTCTATGCTTAATATGTACACTAAATTTCATGTCAATGGGATGTTATTTAGTTTGCAACCTATAAACTCGTGTATTAGATGGCATAGTTGTTAATTATCATCTTGAGATTTTGCGAGTATGGTCGGTTTGATAAAAGAAAACTCTTCAGTGAAAAATTAGGAGTGCTAGTCTTTCTAACACAAGGATTGGCAATATTCTTTTATAGGCCTTATTATGTAAGGAATCAAATTCATAGATAGAATGAGTTTAATAATATTTCAGCAGCTTTGTTAAATTTTGAGAGTGTGATTACCTTTTTCTTAGGTGTGATTTCTTAGGGTTTGTCTTTCCTTTTGAGCTTTAAAATGCTGTTTGAGCTTTTAAAACTGACTGGTAATTGCTACTGCTTACAGTATAATGCAGGACTTCTTCTAGAATCATTTTCAGTTGAACTAGTTGTTTTGGCTATATGGAAGAAAGCTCTTCAAATCTGCAGCTCTTGGCTGGCCTCCGCTGCAGAAGGTGAATTACCGGAAAACTGTGATTCAACTAAGGAGTGGATTACTGGATTTGGAATAGCATCCATTAGTAGTCTTGCCCTTAGTGGATTTAATGATGGGATTGGTATGTGCTACATTTTCTGTTAACTGTGATTGGGCTGGCTTATAATGGATTTTATGCTGGCATTGGTCTTTGCTCTAGTTTTCTGTTTTTGCAACTTTCTGTTAGCTGAAATTTAACATAACCGAGCTTCATTTTACCTTACTATTTTATTCTTTTTTGGAGCTTAAGAGTTTGGTCTGTTTCGCTGTTTTTAGTCTTTGGGAATTTGGATTGGCGTTTTGTAGTTTCTGTGAATTTTGTTTTTGTGTGCGTGTGGATGTTTTAATGCTTTAGCTGTCTGTT
>OU015761.1:67615272-67643124 GCA_907173295.1 Fagus sylvatica | reverse complement strand
TTTGAAATTTTGTGCAGGTCCCCAGTCCTTTGTAACCATTTGCAATGAGGATCTCTCTTGGGTCCTTGGTTAAATTCAATCTTTCTTTTACTGAGAAAAAAAAATATGTTATACCCACTTATATTTTTGTTTGTAAAAATGATTTTATGTCCAACTAAAAAGATAAAGAAGCTTTCAAGTTCCAAAAAATTGGGTTTACAAATTAAAGGCTATCTCCCATACTTTTGAACAAAGAATAAAGACATGCCATTTATTTTTGCAAGAAGAATCTGGCAAGAAGCTGAAATTTTACTAAAAATTAAACTGTATTGTTTGTTTCATAATCGAGTTTAAATTTGGATTTGAGCTTAACTTGTTTGTTAAATAAACGAATATAAACAACAAACAAAAATTCAAGTTGAGTCTAAACTGTTTCTAAACAATTTAATTCATTTATTGTTATATTTCTAACAAGATCAATTAGGCTTTTATGAAATTGTAATTTGAGGAAACAAATTAAACATTAGCAAACGAACCAAAATCATCAAAATAATTAAACGAGTTGGCTAATAATTCAATGTTACTTATAAAAAACAACTCATGTGTTAGAATTAAAATTAACAATGAATATTAAAATTATCTCCTTATAAGTAGTATTTAAAATAAATAAGAAAACAAATACACTGAAATTTATAACGTTGTGAAAATAATAGAATGGTAAGAGATCTCATTCTTTTTCAGGATTGCGTTTCTTCTCAATGCTAGCTTTGAATACTTACGGTTAATGGTATGAAAATATATATATATATATATATATGAAATAAAAAAAGAGAATATCACCAACTATTCTATAATATCGGTCGGTTGATTAAAGCTACTTGCGTGACAAGGGATGAGAGTAAGAGATTCCTTGCCATCAATTGGAAAAAAATATTAATATAACCGATTCATCACATCATGATTTTGTGTCATATGCATTTTAGGTTATATTGTATTGAAGTGATAGTCAATAGTTTTGTGCAGGGGCGGATCCAGGAATTCAGTCTAGGGTGAGTACTTTTTGGAATTTTTTTTTTTTGTTATTTGGGATTTTTGTTGTTTAGTAATTTTGATATATTTATATACTTAAATTTTTTGTTTTTCGAACGAAATTAAGGGTGGGCACTCCATAAAATCCATATATATATATATATACACCTAGTAATATATATTTTTTAATTTGAGGGTGGACCTGTGCCCACCCTAGTCACAAAGTGGATCCGCCCCTGATTTTGTGTCGGTTGAAGTGTTGAACAACGATCAAAGATAGAAGAGTGGAGTGCTGAGTTGTACAGGCCCTACCAAACATTTGATATTAGAAATGAATCCAGAGCCAAATCAGGGTAATTAGGTATGTGAAAGGTGGATGATCATTTTTTTTTTTTTAAAGCCTTTATAACTTTAAAGGATCTTAATTATTTTTTTAATTAATATAATTCTATAAAAAAAATTAAAAATGTTTTGTTTTTAATTTTTATTAGATAGAAGAACTCATTTTTTACATCGTTGCATGTTGCATAATACTTGATGACTAATATATAAAGTTGAAAAGGAATATAGAATACTAAGTTAGCAATTGCTCATGTAATAGTTAGTTCAAAATGTGTAAAAAATTTAAAGGCAACAAATTAAAGATTCAAAAAGTGAAAAAGATAGTTTAAGTTTTTTATATTGAATGATTGAGTTTAAAAATGAATATTTCAATTTTTAATCTCAAACCTTCATATCAATTGTTATGGAATTGATTTTCTCCAATTGTATGAGATCTCAATTCAATTATATTGAGGTGACAAGCCCAACTACTTTTTAACTTATTTAATGTTGTGTGCGTGTGTTACAAACACCATGTTTTAGCCTCCTATTATCTTTTTTGAAAAAATCTTTTTGCTAGCCAATGTGAGACTTGGAAAAAAGTTTGAAGGAAAATTCTTTAAATGTTGGTCAGCCCACTAGCTTAAAAATTAAAATAGTAAAATGCACGCCTCATTTGTTTTTGCTAATATCTCTCTTTTGCTGTTATCTTTTGGCATTCTTCTTACGTCTCTAAATCTGATAATTCTACTACTCATAATATAGCTAAGTGGCCCCTATTTTGTAATGCTTCAGGAACTATTCCCATCTTTTCTCTCCCAGCATATGTTCTTGCTGAAGTTGCAGAAGGGTCTTGTTCCCTTACCTTGTAATTGCTTTATATGTCTTTTTCTCCTTTATATGATGAGGTTATTCGGCCAAAAAAAAAAGAAAAAGAAAAAAACCACATACTTTCCTTATCTAACCAAAAAAAAAAAAAAAAACACATACTTTCCTTTAACTTGTGTCACACACAACTTCAGCTACAATGAGAATTTTTCTCTTCAGTTTTTGCTCTCTCCCATTTTCGATGGCTCTGTAAACAATGCAGAAAAATTTATTTCTTTCTTATTTTTCTGGTAAGGAAACCAAAGCAAAGGCATTATCTTAGAGGATTGTTCTTGAACCTTTGTGAAGGAAGTGTGTCCAACACAAAGGGATTTGCTATAGTCTAATCTTAGGGGTTGTTCCACCGAAAAGCTATTCGCACTGAGTTTTACTCCAGGTGTATGTGATTCTATAGCTTTGTGAGATTTTTCCTAAACTGATTTTAAATTTCTATTCAGTTTATTATTTTCGGACCTAAGTTGGATTTCCTAGAGTGAAAATTGTGCATTCTTAACAATATTTCCAACATTTAATATTTTAGGGAAAAAGCTGGAGTAGCTTTTGAAGTAGCAAGGGAATTACCATGGCTTCAAAGTGTAGGTTTTTGTTTGATATTCGTATTAAGAAAAAAAAAAAAAATGTCTAGCTGCAAGAAGCAAAAATAAATCATTAGATCTATAGACAAGCATTTTTTATTTTTAATTGTTGATTTGATCAGTTGAGATTAGCATGTACTGAAAGAGATGTCAATAATTGACCAGAAAATTTCACACCAATTACAAATGTAGTACAATTAATCCCTCGAGTCTTTCTATAATACCCACATTTTTTTTTTTTTACACATTCTACTTAAATCTTAACCATTATTACCATCACATATGATTTAGTTACCATCATGTGGTGTATTATTACTATCCAATATGACATTGGTTGTATCTAATTTTTATATATATTAAATTTATATAAATAAATAAAAATATTATAAATAAATAAATATGGTATCAAATAATGTTATTGTACGTACCATCATATTTGACGGTGTTACCATCATATGTGACGTTTTACCTATTAAAGATACCATACTCACAAAAAAAAAAAAGTGTGAATATCATAGAAGGACCCTTGCACCTCCATTCAAGTGAATTTCAATTGTTCTGGTTCCAACTATTTCTGTGTTTTTTGGCTGATATTCGAATGGTACGGAATAGAAAGCCTATTTTTTTCATTTTCCTTTTCTTTTCTTTTCTTTCTATCTTTTTCCATCACATCTTAACCTTTTGGGAAAATTGCATGCACTTTCCCCTATTAGCTATTGGGTTCTTCTCAATTCTCACTTTAATCTATAAAACCAAGCAATATCCTCCCTTATGTATTGAAATATTCAAATAATCACCCATCGTCTAATTTTTTGTTAAATCCAAGCAAAACTAATGAAAACATTTTTATGTGTTTTGTCAATTTCAAGTTATAATGTTCAAAATCTATCATTACATGTTAATAAACCATAAAAGTCTTCCGTTATTTTTGCTTGAAATGCTATTTGAATATTTTCAATATATAAAAAAAGAAATTACTCGGTTTTATAAATTAAGAGATAGATTAAAGTAAACCTAATAGTTAAAAGGAGCTTCACCCTATTCACATGTGATGTGAGGAATATAGCTTTCCATCTCAATAAATAAAAACTTTGAGCGTTACGTGTTCTCTCCTATTGCCCGGCAGACATGGCATCTTAGCAAAAATAAAGAATTCAGAAACTACCAAGGATCCAAAAAGACTTCATAGAGTCCAACTCGCAATTGTTTTTATTTAAGCTAAACTATTTGTAGTGGGTCACATGATTAATCAGGAATATTGTGTCAATTGTAGCATATGGCCGTATGGCCATTGGCCCATTGCCTTATTGTTTGTATCGTAGTTGCTACTTTCTAGTGAGCCGAAATAAGTGTTAAAATTAATTTTAATATTAATCTAAACATCTCCATGACATAGGGCCACCTAGTATGTTGGACTTGGGACAATGAAAGCTCCATACCATTTGTTGTGTAAGTGAGAGCCCTAACACTTCCTTGTTAGGTCAAATTACTGTTTATGTGGAACGTTAAATTAAATAATCTCAAGTAAATAGTGGAAATAAAAATTCACGGAAACGCCAAGAAATTAATCACACAAGAATACACCGTGTCAAAAAACCCTCCATTATAAAGAAAAAAAAAAGAAAAAAAAGCATGATCCAATTTAATCATTCCACTATAATAAAATTTGGATTATAGCACTAAAGTTTATACTCAAAACTTGAGGTTATAATAAATTAGGAAAAATATAGGAATAACACAGTAAGAATAAATACAATCTCTCCGCAAAAAAAAATTAGAACCCAACTAAACAAATAACGTAGCAAGATCTTTGTTTCAAATATTTATGGTTGTGGCAAACAAAATCTCATCCTATAAAAATCCTAATTTATCTCCATTCTCTCCTATTTTTTCTTCACACCACACTATGTTGGGTAGAAGAAAAATAAAATCTCTAAGGGGAATTGTCTGCCACTGCCACACAAATTCTACCCTATTCTATCTTTTACGACTTATACTATCCTCGAGTTGCATCACACACAACTTTTTTAAAGAACCTAATTAATTTTATTTCCAATGAATAAATCCATGGACATTGATTTGAATACTGATTTTTTCACCAAATGCATTGCTTTTTGGTGTTTTGGTGGGTCTAGTTGAGGTGAGTGTGTGAGAATGAATACGATTTTTTTGTGTGTGAAAAATTATGTGTTTGTAGCAAAACTGTTTCTAATAGATTTCCTTGACATGACTTGTTCAGTAAGCTCATTACAGGAGCTTTACTTTGGTTTCAGTTGGACTATTAAGGTGTAGTGAACCTCAACAATCTCCCTATTTAGCCCACTAAAGAATGAGATCTTCAATCCAACTCTTTAGTTAGTATCCATATTGGCTAACCTAACACACAAAGTTAGGATTTCTCTTTGGGCACAACCTTGGTCAACATGTCATCTGGACTTTTCTCAATGACTTTTCTTTCAATCAATGAATCTTAATCTCAATTGGAATAATTGTATCTCACATCAAATGTTCCTCACATACATGAATTGTGTGTATGTACTCACTCTTGCTCAAGTCTCTAACGTGCTTTCATTATCACACAATGAACTACATATTCGTTTTGATTCAAACCCAAATTTGGAGAAATAGTCCCTACAATGTACTCAGCTTTAATTTTAGTTGTAGATAAGTCAACACACTTATGTAATTTGAACTATCATAACAAAACTCAAGTCTAATTTTGATTGCCCATGATACAACTCCCCCTTATAAAGTAAACAAGCCATGTGCAATTTAGGTTATATTGTACTGAAGAGAGGATCAATTATATATATGGGAATTAGGTAGTAGCAGCACAATAAAAAAGAATCGAAATTCGAAATTCGAAAGTTACCAAAAGAATAATGGAATGTTGAGTAGGAAGATTCCTGGAAGATTCCTACCAAACTTCTGGAAAAGAAGTGTGAAACAAGAGAGCCAAAATAGCAGTAGTACGTAGGGAAAGGGAAGAGAGCTCGCATTAATAATTTCATGTGATGATTAAAATATTTAGCATTATGTCATATCAAGGATCAAAGACGACGTAATTTTGATTGCACATACACATAAGATCATGCTAATCCTAGTCAATCATCATTAGCTGAGAATTTGTAAATAAAGTGTCAGTTAATTATTTAATTTAAATTCGAATATTTATTGTAACCAACTCTTAAGCTAAAGTGATAAAGTGATGACTGACTGTACTATTTCTTTTTTGGTGAAAATCTACTATTTCTTATATATATTGGTGAAGCTATGTACTAAGACTAGGATATTAGTATTGGCCAAGCTATTCCAAGACTAGGATTTCAGTTTGAATGTATAATTTGATTTGATCATCATTTGATTTAAAATTTGATCATTTTGATTTAAATTTCAAGAATTTTTCTTTATATGTTATATGATAGTTGAAAATAAAATCTTTCCTTGTGTATATTTAATGTAGTAAATTGTGTGATTGGGTTAGAGATTCTTTAGTAAAATTTCCCTAGATATAACCCAATAACACGATCATTCCTCCCATTATATTGTATATGTGGTTCTCCCAACCAATACAAATAAATGATATCTTATACATTTTTAATTTTAAGGAACTACATAGTCATGCACACTCACAATGGTTTATTTGTATAGGTTGGGAGGACCATGTGTAAATACAACAGGAGAAATGAATAATTTCTCAAATAACACAATTGAAGGCCAATTATGCAACTATGCAGGTTTGTGTGCATAACACTTTCCCAACTCGTACCTTAATTCCGAACTCAATCCAAGCCAGTTAGATGTTTGTAAATGGAGTTCAAAGTTAGTTCTTAGACGTGTAATAAAGGTGGAGAGACTCTTTTCTTTGCCCCAACACCAAGCAACCCGACCTTGCTTCACAACGGTCTATTATTGGAGACCTCTATTAAAACCAATGAGGACCCCAGCTGGGGCGCTCACAAGTATTATGCATTAATTTTCATCATTACTTTGCTATAATAAAGCTTGATTAAAAGTTTCGAGGAAGCCCATCCCACTTTTTGACTTTGGCTCAAACATTTTTTCATCTCATCGAGTGGATCCTTCTCTCATTCTCCACTAGATTGCACTCAGCATTGAGGATAACTCTTCGCAAATGAAGTTGGAATTTTGATGCAACTCATATTGTATGTAGAGACTAGTTGTGCCACTACTTTGATGAGGATTTCTCTCCTTACTTTGGGAGTAGCTTAACTACCAAGAAGACTTATTTACATGATTTCCCAATCACAAAAGGAAGGCCTAATACTTCTCGTATTGTGTCACTTCTTGGACCTCTATAATGTTTCACATTTGGTCTCCATCTACGTGAATTTGTTTACCTGGTTTATTTACTTTTCTCCTCATAAATCTATAGGATTTTCTTGAGTTTTTGGCTTGTTTAATAGTCAAACTTAATCATAAGCTTGAGTTTGACTTGCTTGCTAATAAACAAATTCTTTCTCGAGCTGAGTCTGAACTAGTTCATTTGCAACCTTCCATCTTACTCTTCCAATTGGGGCAAATTTATAATTTTAAAGAACTTCAGGACGAGTCTCAAACTTCCTACACTTTCAAAGAAGACCCGGTTATGTCTTTCTCTTTCATGGCTTTTAGCTTTGGAAATTGGAACACGCTTATTTCTCACCTCCTTTACCAACCCAGAAAGAAAAAATCCGATTATCTCTTTCTCTCGCTGAGTGCTTCCAATAAGCTAAGGTAATAACACTCTTCCCTATCTGCTTTGATTCGAAATAGTGTTCACTTTTCTTGGCAGAGCTTTATTTCATTGGATTGTTGTGGAAAATTATCAAAGTCTTGATTGCATGTGAATCTAGATGGATAATATAATTTTTATCACTAGTGTGTTCATTAAAAGTGTGTTCACTACAATTAACTTAATTTTGAACTCAAATTCTCGCACCAGAGCTTCTCCTCGCACCAGAGAGATCTTTCTCGTGAAACCCTGGTAAGGATTGCGATCAGCCAGACGCATTGGTATTGTCCTCGCTCCACCTCTCATCGCTCACTCCAATCAATTTCCTTATGTAAGTTCCAACTTCGAACTCTTTTTTTTTTTTGGTTTTGTAAAAGATTTTCGTTCAGATTTTTGAGAGAGAGGGATTTGAGATATGAATAGCAGCGAGAGAGAGAGAGAGAGAGGGATTTGAGATTTTTGTTCACATAGTATTACTAGATGATTCTAGGAATTTCTGCTTTGTAGAGTTAATTCAATGGTTGTAAAGGATTTTTGTTCTTTAATACGTTAATAAATTGCCTCCAAATTCCAAGCAAAACCAATTCTTCTCCATTAGCGCAGCAGGCGTGTTTTAATTTCTCAATTTTCTCAGTTATCTTGTTTTCTTTCATACTGCTTTAACTGTTTTGCTCCATCACTGTCTGCTATTTTTTTTTTTTTTGAAACGTTACTCTGCAGCCAAACGGAGCATAAGTATAATTGACAATGGCTATTTAGTTGGGTTTGTTACTTTATTCCATATTGTGAACTTCAATTGTTGATTGTGCAAAGCTGGTTTCTGTGCTTTTTTGTTTTGTTTTTTTGGATTCATTAGGTTTTCTTTTGGTTTCTGTGGTACTCATTTCTGTATATATTTTTCCCAGGGGGGAGGGAGGTATTGTGGTTGTGGGTGTTTGACATTTGATTTGGGTGTTTGAAATTTAATTTTAATTTACAATTAGTGCTCAACAACAAGAAATTCATATTATGTTCCAACATCAAAATAATAATAAAAAATCCACTGCTAGTTATTTATGAATCTCTAGAGTTTGTTAGTTTGGCTCATCTAAAACCTCCATGTTTATTTGAACTTCAATTTGCAGTTCAGCGATTAACCTTCAAGGAGTTCTTTGATCACAAGTTCCTAGAGGAGCCCAGGTTATAATCTAAGTTTCCAATATTTAATTATAATGCTTTGCTTTGGGCACATTTCGGTTTCATATTGACTGGATTTCTATAATATTTTTATTCTTTAGGGGTTAGGGTAGTTATAACTTTATCTTGTAATATGTAGGCCAATGGTGGAGGTTGAGCTCTCTGCTGTACTTCCAACGATGAAAATAAAGGTTGGACAGTTCAGTTCTATTGCCTCTGATGAGAGATTGCAATTGCATTCTGGGCATCCCGTGAGCTTATCCAGCAGAAGTCCAGCATTAAGTACTTCATCTGTATGCGAGACCATACTAAAGCAAAGGAAAGATGGTGTCAATACATCCATCACTAAGAGTGGGTTTACTCCAAATATTGCAAGTGATAGGCTGAGGAAATCTGTTGATGGTGATGCATGTTCGTCAGATCAGCTTCCTCTGTTTCTCTGTTTAGTATGTTTCCATATATGCTCATGCTTGGTTTGAAATTGATTTTTGTTTTTTTGGTCTTGTCTATCTAGTTTCTGCTTCAATGGAGTCCATTGAGAAAGATTATGTCATTGTCAATACTTATTTTGCTTCAATGGATGCTTTCTCTTTTTACCTTGAGACTTCTGTGCAAGATAAATCCACCACAAGAGTTTCTATCTGTCCTTCAGGGAAGAGTGACAAGGATATAGCTGTTGAAATGCAAACAATGGAGCTGGCTGATAGTTCTGTTGGTGCAGCACAAAGCCATGGATCAGATCTCTTAGTGACATCAAGTGCATCATCTATAATAAGGGAAGTGCAAGGACTAACCATATTGCATCCTTTGACTAGGCTTCACTTGTTATATCAGTATGTTCAGGCTCTTGCTGAACTATCACAAGAAAAGGTTAATTAATGCTCTTGGCTTTAGTGGATATTGTGCTCATGATTGAATACATACATACATACATGTAGTCTTGGTGTAAATTTTTTACAATATTACTCCATTCAATAATCTTTCATTTGATCATTACTGATATCTCATCTAGGAAATTTTAAAAGAATAGTTTTCTTGTATTGCAAAAATCTACTAGACATATTAGATTCAGATTTGATAGTAAATGACATTTGATTGATGTGAAATTTGACATCCATGATAAGTGTGTGGAAGAAATTTTATTCAGCAATGGGCTTGGCAAAATATCAGTCCAATGAAAATTTACTGTGGTGTAATGCTATAAAGAGTTAACTACTAATATCTTTTACTGAATTCATATTTTGATAATCCCACTCTTGGATAAGGTGTTCTCTCTATGCTTAATATGTACACTAAATTTCATGTCAATGGGATGTTATTTAGTTTGCAACCTATAAACTCGTGTATTAGATGGCATAGTTGTTAATTATCATCTTGAGATTTTGCGAGTATGGTCGGTTTGATAAAAGAAAACTCTTCAGTGAAAAATTAGGAGTGCTAGTCTTTCTAACACAAGGATTGGCAATATTCTTTTATAGGCCTTATTATGTAAGGAATCAAATTCATAGATAGAATGAGTTTAATAATATTTCAGCAGCTTTGTTAAATTTTGAGAGTGTGATTACCTTTTTCTTAGGTGTGATTTCTTAGGGTTTGTCTTTCCTTTTGAGCTTTAAAATGCTGTTTGAGCTTTTAAAACTGACTGGTAATTGCTACTGCTTACAGTATAATGCAGGACTTCTTCTAGAATCATTTTCAGTTGAACTAGTTGTTTTGGCTATATGGAAGAAAGCTCTTCAAATCTGCAGCTCTTGGCTGGCCTCCGCTGCAGAAGGTGAATTACCGGAAAACTGTGATTCAACTAAGGAGTGGATTACTGGATTTGGAATAGCATCCATTAGTAGTCTTGCCCTTAGTGGATTTAATGATGGGATTGGTATGTGCTACATTTTCTGTTAACTGTGATTGGGCTGGCTTATAATGGATTTTATGCTGGCATTGGTCTTTGCTCTAGTTTTCTGTTTTTGCAACTTTCTGTTAGCTGAAATTTAACATAACCGAGCTTCATTTTACCTTACTATTTTATTCTTTTTTGGAGCTTAAGAGTTTGGTCCTGTTTTCGCTGTTTTTAGTCTTTGGGAATTTGGATTGGCGTTTTGTAGTTTCTGTGAATTTTGTTTTTGTGTGCGTGTGGATCTTTTAATGCTTTAGCTGTCTGTTTGGTTGCTAAGAAAGTTTTTAGCTGCCTGATTGTTTAGTTATAAATCCTAGTTATTGCATGAGAAGCCCTTTTTTTTTTTTTGGATTAAAGAGTACAAATTTTTATTGAATGTTTGTGCCTAATAATGGGGAATTTCCCTTTCTGTCATACGGAAACCTGGTTCTGTAGTTTGAATTTTCAGTTTGTATTAATTGGTTTTTAATTTTAATGTTTTCCAGGAGTTGATTTTAGTTTGCTGTTGTGTGTATTGCTCCTTGTTGTGTGTAGCATGATTTTCTGTGTGTCTTGGTTGTTTGAACTTTCTTTGGTTTAATAATATATCCTGCTTATCCCTAAAATAAAGGAACCGCGGCTGATCAGTGCTGTCTTCGGCTGATAAACATGATTCAGCGTACTGTCTGATACTAACTTGAAAATTCTGATTATCTGATTTGACTATTAAATTATATTGTATGCTACTTCTGTCCAGAAATCGAAGTCATCCATGAACTTATTGGCTATTGCAGCTGGCATAAAGCAAAAAGAAAGCGTGAATAAAAATATTAGACGAGGCAGGGGGCCACTGTCTCTCTCACTCTGTGTTTTCTTTGACTCGCAGAATTATTTAGGTCAGATGGGAATTTTGCACATTCTTCAAAACAGGCACACACTTTTCAAGTGTTTAAGGGTCACCCGGGATTTAGGGAAAAAGATTAGCATGTCTTTCTTAGGACTTTGGACTTTGACGAGAGAGAGAAACACATTGAGATCAGTGGGGTTTAATTATTAATGTAAGAAACTTTTTTTGCAAACTTTGATTCTATTTGAATTTGACACACGTTAGTTTTAGTTTTTGAGCCTTTTGTGGTTTAGCTCCTTTCTAGTCAAAAGTGTCAAACAACACACACTAGTGTCTCCTACCATATGAGCAATCATTGGCCTACATTGATGTGGGAAAGAAGTTACATAAGTTAATTAACACAAATTAATGGTTTAGTAACTAACATTATGGAATTTTTTCTTAATTATTTTCTTCTTTGCATTTTGCATTAGCCAAATGTAGAGGAAAACCTGAAAAAGCACCCACTTATGATTGTGCAACAAAACTACAAACAAAGATGTTTGTCATGAAAAAGATAAGCTTGTTATGTCCTTATGTAATAACTGATAATATTGGCAAAATTTTCAATTGATTCACCTAGCCTGAAATGGCAAACACATGGTGTGTTTGTGTCTAGAAACAAATGCAGTTTAGCTACCAACATGCAGGGCCAAACACAGTATCATTTTCAACAAGGGTCATAGTTCCTTATTTTTCTTCTTTGTGTCTGGCCAATCTACACTTTAGGCATAGTCAGTAACCAAATTCTAGTGTGCTTACAATTTAAATCAAGGAGGCACAGATCGATGAGAGAGCTTAAGTATATATCAAGCAAAAATCAATCCAAAGATATACATACCATCCATAAACCATCCTCCATCAGAGGAGATGTAAGCTTTGGTGATTTGACGAAGATGACAAGAGTCAAGATCTGTCAGAATTTGTACAACCTCCAACAGAATTCCTGGTTTGTTAACACTGTCAACCTACCAATCACATTCCATATAATCTCCATGGTAATTCTTGTAAGAAAGGGGAAATTTGGGGAAATATTGCATTGCAAACAAGAGAATCTGGGGATATATGATATATTGTGCAGATGCCATATGCGGCGCATAAGGTATATTAAGTAATTAAGTAAAAGGATCCTTTTGGCCTTAGTTAATTGAGGTTCTATTGAGGTTCTAGCTGGATTAGGAGTCCTTTTATTTCACTTTTGTTCAAATTTGCCTCTATAGAGCTGTAATTAGGATGTCATTTTTCTAAAGCAATTTTTACAAAAGAAAAACATAGGCAATTATTTTAGTAACTGGACTCACAGAGAAGCTACAACAACTATTTTAAAATGCCAATCTATTCACTTCCTCTGCCTCTGCTATGTTGTGCTACTTGTGTGTAGGATCATGATCTGTTCGTTGAAAGTGGCTATAAGCTATTGAATATGTTTTAATTTATGGTGTGATCTTTATTTAGTTGAATGTGCATATCATTGTCCCTTCTACTTTTGAAAATGTTCATTGTGAAGGACCTGACTTTTATTGCTACACTTGCTGCCTTGCAAGACTGTATTTTGGCAAAAAGAAGAAGACCGCATGAGTAGCTTGACTAGATTTACATATTTGGACTTGATTGGATTTATTGGATTTGTTGTAGTAGAATTAGACTTGGACTTGACTTGCATTACTTGAGATTTATTTGGACTTCGATTGGATTTGTTGGATTTGTTGTAGTAGAATTAAACATACCATTTACATATTTGGACTTGCATTACTAGCATTCTTGAGATTTTTGGTACAAATGTGGTATATTGCTTGTATATTTGGTATAGGTCCCTGCTCAATGAATTGTTTTAGAAAAAAAAAAAAAAACCTTTATTGAGGGTTATGACCCTCGATAAAAAAAAAATTACTTATTTCGAGGGTTGTGACCCTCGATACAAGTAATATTTGTGAAGTATCCAACATTCTTTATCGAGGGTTATAACCCTTTTTTATCGAGGGTTATGACCGTCGATCGATAAGATAAAATACTTTCTTCTTCGACCCTTTGTAGGCCGTCGAAACATCTTTTTCGACGGTGTTTTCGACGGTGTTTCTATCGACGCTTTCGACAGTCATCTTGACCGTCAAAATAACCTTTTTCGAAGGTTTTTAATACTTATTTCGAGGGTTTTGACCCTCATAAAAAGTCGTTTTTTTTTTGTAGTGTATGTTCTTTTTCATTCAAATTGATTTTGATGGTCTTGTTTATTTTTGATTCTATATAGAACCCATGTTCAAAGATTTGATATTTTATGGTTAATTAATAAGTGTTCTGATGAATCATAGCTCAAGTCTTTTGAGGGAGCTATCCCATCTGTGTTTTTTCTTAAGTATTTAGAAAAAGAAACCCAAAAAAAAAAAAGCATCTGGGAAAGGAAAAGTGATTATAATTATATAGCATTATAGAGGGATAATATAATCTATAGATGTAGTAGTCAATTGGAATCAAAAGTGATCCAAGCTTTCCAAAAATGATAAGATCAGACTATACAGTATCCATCTAAAATAAGTCTATTATGAAGTAGAGTTTGTCTTGAACTTGAACTGTTAAATTTTTGCTGACATCAAAATGAAAGAGATGCCTTGCAATCTAAAGGAAATAGACCCCCCCAATAAAATTTAAGAATATACATTGCATCTATCAGTCTTTTCATTTCTCTTTCATGCCTTTTCAATGGTCTAAAAAAGAATTGTATGCCCATGCATGATCCTTGGCCTTATGCATTTGGGTTAGATTGTACTGAATGATTACTTCAGAAAAATATGACTTCAGATAGAATAAAATGGCGTAAAAGAATACATGTAGCCGACCCTAATTATTTTGTTGAGGATTCATAGCCAACCCCAAAAATTTTGGGACTAAGGCTTGGTTGTTGTTGTTGTATTGAATAATTACTTCAAAACTTGGCCTGACAATGAACATTGTCTAGGAGCTGTTGAGCTACTAAATGGTCGCTATGAGGCTATGAGCTGACAATTCTACGTATTCCAAAGTTGAATTCCTTTTCATTTTAGCTCTCTGCTTCTAGATTTTTTAGCAGGTCTTAATTACTCCAAAATTTGGCCTGGCAATGAACTTTGCTTCGAACTTTGCCTATGAACTGTTGAACTATATATTAAAGGGTCGCTATTAGCTGACATTTCTAGTTCTTCCAACGTTGAATTCCTTTTTGATCGATTGATTTAGTTCTCACTCTTTTCTATTAGTCTCGTTCTTTTGGGAATCCTCCAAAGGGCCAATACATTTAAAATCACTGAAATGAATAATAAACTACCTTATACAATTTTCTGAGCTATGACAAACTCAGAAGCTGCGAAATTTCTCAGCCTTTTGTCAACCAAAAACCACAATCCCTCTCAATCTCCATTTCAAGTCTCTACTTCTTTTATGCTTTATAAATTTCCTTACGATGAATATTAAGCAAAAATTGATATAAAGATATAGGCTAGATGCATAAAATATGGCATATAATAACGCTTGAGCTTTGAAGAGCATTATTTATAGTAATAGAAGTAGTAGTAGTATAAAATCAGAAACTACAATGGCATTTGACTTCGCCAGTACATCATGATTTTCTGTCTTATGCATTTTAGGTTATATTGTACTGAAGTAAGAGTCAATAATGGGAAACCCCAATAGGTTGAAGTGTTGAACAAAGATGGAAGGGTGGAATATTGAGTTGGACCAGGCCCTACCAAACCTCAGAGACCAGAAATGAATTCAGAGCCAAATCAGAGCATGTGTAAGGCTAGCCTCGACTTCAAAATTTTTAAAACCTTTATAAATGTGTATTATTATTATCATTAATTAATAATAACATTGATAGTTGATGATGATTAAATAATATGGATGATGATAATGATAAAGAGGAACAACAATATTAATTAATAATAGTAACAACAACGTAACACAACATAAGAATTACAATATTATTAAATTCTTAGGGTTTCTTACTTACTATGATAAAGAAAATATAAATAATGGTTTGGGGTAATTGCTGTAGTAGTAGTAATAATAATAACGATTATGATGATACTCAAATAAATAAATAATTAATAATAATAATTATTATAATTCTAAGAGTAAAATTGGATTCACTTTAACAAAGTGGAATCGAGATGTTTAATATCGTTCACATTTGAAATCATTTAAAAAAAAAAAAAAAAATACAATCCAAATATTAAAGATTTGGATTCCTTATAATCTGTATTTGTTGAGTCGGTGACCTTAATTGGTCAATAAAGTAACCAACTTTATGCCAAGTCCTTGTTTTGGTAGGATTCAGCAAAACCCCTTGCTATATATATAAGGCTTTAGGTCTTATTTGTGTGCCACAATATAGAATAATTAGAGAAGGGTTTCTCTAGGTTTATTCTAGGTGAGAGAGAGGTTAGGGTGTAATTGGGGTTTGGGTTCTTTGAGAGAGTCCTGGTACCACTGTTGTAATCTCCCTATTTTCTTAGTGAAACTTTCTCCCTGTCGCCGCCGGTGGATGTAGGCATATTGCCGAACCACGTAAATTCTTGTATTCTTTATTTGTGTGTTTGATCTCTTTCTCTCTTCTTTAATCTTACGCAAACAGTTAATTTTCACAACAGTTATATAACACAAAAGCATAATTTATTTAACCATTAACAATAATTTTCCAATTGCCTTAGGCATCATGAGTTGTAAATAAATTTTAGACTCCTTTTATTTTATTTTTCATTCTGAGAAAGGTATTTCTTTTATTTTATTTTATTTTATTTTTTAATAATTTGATAGCTAGAGGAATCGAGTTTGAACTCTAATTATTTTTGTAGAAAATATTATGAAATATCAGTTGAACTATAAAAATCTTGTGATATAGGCTTTTTTTTTACTTCACATGTGATATGAGTAATATAGCTTCCCATCTCAATAAATAAAAACTTTGTGCGTGTTTATCTCTTATTGCCCGGCGGACATGCCATCTTAGGATCCAATTTGCAATAGTTTAAATATACGCTAAACTATTTTGTAGTGGGTCACATGATTAATCAGGAAATATTGTGTCAATTGTAGCATATGGCTTTATGGCTATTGGCCCATTGCCTTCTTGGTGGATTCTGAATAAGGGGATCTCTCTTGGGGTTAGTGTTCTTTAGAGCATGGCCAGCAGTAGTCTAAATGTGCTTTGTATCTCTAAAAATAGGGAGCAAAACCAAAAAAGAAGCTCCAGCAGTCGTCCATTTTAACACTCTATCTTCAAATTTTTTTAGAAAATGAACAGTAGCTTTTCACAAATGAAAAGCTACTGTTCATTTTCTATCCGATTAAACGGATTAAAAAAATTGGTGCGGGACCACCAAATATAAGCGGGACCACCAAATATAAATAGTTTATTTTTTCCACAATTTTCATTTCTAACTGATTTTTTTCTCTCTCTTCACTCTGATCTCTCTCTTCTCTCTTCTCTTTGTGGTCTCTGTGCTCTCGCTCTCTCTGCGTTTTCTGTTGAAGCTCGAAACGGCGGCGTTGGGGTTACGGCTTGGTGGTTACGGCGTGGTGGTTACGGGCTTGGTGGTTACGGCGTGGGCTTGGTGGTTACGGCGTGGTGGTTCAGCTCGAGAGACCCACGGCTCCAAAATTTTTTTTTTTCTTTTCTCAGCAGCACCACCTGAAACCACCAGCCACCACCAGGAGAGACCCACGGATGTTGTTTCTCAGATCTGGACTCACCGAGGCCAGCCACCACCAAGGAGAGGAGAGACCACGGCGTGGCTCTCTGCTCAGATCTGTAACCACCGAGGCCACGCCGTGAAGCACGGACCACGGTGGTTTTTGGTTGTTCTTTCTTCAGATTTCCGGTGGTTTTTCGTTGTTCAGATCTCCACGGAAGCAGCGACGATCCCAACGGTCTGGAGGCGCCACCACGGTGGTTTTTGGTTGTTGGTTGTTCAGATCTCCACGGTGGTTTTTGGTTGTTCAGATTTCCGGTGGTTTTTGGTTCCGATCTCCACGGCAGCAGTTAGTTTTTTTTGGTGCGAAACAACAATTCGGAAAAGTAAAAAATATAATATTTAAATGTGATAAAATAATAAAAAAGTATATTTATATAGAGTAGAGAGTGAAATAGAGAATACTGTTGGAGTAAAAATAAATAGAGAGTAGTTGATAGTGTAAATATAGAGATAGAATAGATAAAATTTTTAAAAACTGCTGGAGTTGCTCTTAGATATGCTGGCCTTGCTAGCCCAGTAAATGCTTTATACATACTTCCGAACAGGTTGTTTGTATTGTAGACTTGTACTTGCTACTTGCTAGTGAGCCGAAATAAGTTGTTAAAATTATTAATTTTACTATTCATCTAAACATCTCCATGAGCTCATACAAAGGGCCACCTAATATGTTGGGACAATGAAAGCTCGATACCATTTGTTGTGTAAGTGAAAGCCCTAATCGTTTATATGTAAATTAAATAAAATAATCTCAAGTAAATAGTGAAAATAAAGATCTCACAAACATCAAGAAATTAATCTCAGTAAATAGTGAAAATAAAAATCTCGCAAACATCAAGAAATTAATCACACTAGAACACATTAAATGAAAAAAAAAGAAAAAAAAAGCACGATCCAATTTAATCATTCCAGTACAATAAAATATTGATTATGGCACTAAAGTTTATACTCAAAACTTGATTTTACAATAAATTAGGAAAAATATAGGAATAACTCACCAAGAATAAATACAATCTCACTGCAAAAAAAAAAAAAATTTGGAACCCAACAAAACAAATAACATAACAAGATTTTCATTTTCAATCTTCAACTATTTATGATTGTAGCACTCAAAATCACATCCTATAAAAGTCCCTAATTTATCTCTCTCGTTCTCTCCTATTTTTTCTTCACACCACACTACTATGTTGGGTAAAAGAAAAATAAAATCTCTAAGGGGAATTTTTTGCCACACAAATTCTGTCCTATTCTATCTTTTATGACTTATACTGTCCTCGAGTTGCATCACACAACTCTTTTAAAGAATCTAAATCTGTGGACACCGATTTGAATACTGATTTTTCACTGAATGCATTGCTTTTTGGTGTTGTGGTGGGTTCAGTTGAGGTGAGTGTGTGAGAAAGGATACAATTTTTTTTTTGTGAAAAATTATGTGTTTGTAGCATAACTGTTTCCAATAGAATTCCTTGACGTGACTTGTTTGTTCAGTAAGCTCATTACATGAGCTTTACTTTGGTTTTGGTTGGACTATTAAGGTGTAGTGAATTGTATCTCACATCAATGTTCCTCATACATGAATTGTATATATCATTCTTGCTCAAGTCTAATGTGCTTTCATTATCTCAATGAACTACATATTTGTTTTGATTCAAACCCAAATTTGGAGAAATCGTCCCCACAATGTACTCAACTTTAGTTGTAGATAAGTCAACACACTTTTGTAATTTGAACTATCATCAAAACTCAAGTCTAATTTCGACTGCCATGAATCATGATACAACTTCCCTTATAAAGTAAACAAGCATCACTGCGAGTGTGATGCGTGTGGTCATGATCGGACAATGAATTTTTATTTTATTGAAATAATATGAGATGAGATGGATTATAATCCATGGAAGTTATTTTTAATACACAAAGAATTTTTATTATTTTTGAAAGGTTATGAATTAATCTGAAAAGTCATGTTACTAAAAAAGGTACCAATTAAAATGAAGAATCATTACTCTTCATTATCTATAGATTAAGGGACTGAATCATAGTCAAATAGACACTTTTCGTAAGAAAATCTCTTTAAAAAATATATCAGAATTGATGTCTATAGTTGATAACTTTATCGTACCTTAGAGGTGAGTTGCTCATAACCCGACAACAAACTCTTATAAATAACGGCAATAATTAGTGTTTAATAAATCTCTCATTGTTGCATTATCTTTTTTTATCATTGTTTCATTTTCCTGAACAATATGTGTGATACATATTGTATGTGGCTGGAAAGAAAAATTACGAAAAGGACAAGGCACTAATGAGGAAAACTGATCATTTCTTTTTGAAATAGGTCCATAATTTATGATTTAGATTAAATATTACAAATTAGAAAATGTATCAAGTATCACGTTATTTAAATTTTAAAAGATGTGACATTTTGTACACTGTTGATTAAAGAAATAAAATTTTGATTGTGAAATGAATTCATTTTATTATTTTAGTGAAATGTAGAGCTAGAATTCTATTCCAATAAAGAAAAGCTACCATGACATTGCACCTTCAAGGGGCCTATGTAGTGATATTTCAAAGGAACAGGAGATGAAAAATGGGGAATATGAGAGAAAGAAAATAGACTGTTACATAATAACAATAATATTTTTTTAACGTGTAAAACTCTCTGTAATATGGAGAGAAAAATTCAGAGACTAAAGCTAGTCTGCCATTATAATTTTTAGGATCTATCCCAAATAATCCCAATGCATGGTATTATACTATTATAGACTTATATTGCCATGCATGATACACCATGAGATATGCTCACTATCGCACTTAATTAAGGCCTTGTCGAATGTTAGTGGGTTGGTGTCCTTGCAAGCAAAGTGCCTTTAGAATTTATCTATATTTGAGCACAGATGCGGCAAGTTGAAACTTGAAAGTGCAATTTTCCTTTGAGAAAAATAAATAAAAAATATTTATTTTTTTTGGCTTTCCCCACCAAAAAAATAAATAAATTATGAACTCCTTTCAATCAAAAACAGTCTCATAAATTTGAATAAAACTACAAGTATATCATAGAGACAATATAAATGTATAATTTTCATTCATTTTTTTAGCACAAAGTTAAGTTTTCCAAATTCTCAATTTCCTATGACAATTACATATTAAGCTTTGTACTATCTTTTATGATAGAATGACATCTAATTAAAACTCATTATGTTAAAAATTTGTTTATAAAAAGGATATAAAATTAAGAAGTTAAAAAAAAGATCATATGGTGTTTATTTATTAATTCGTTTCTAAAAAAAAAAAAAATTGATATTTTTCTCTTACAATTAAGCCCCCCAAAAACAACAAACTCTACATCACATTAAACCTTCTTTTGAATGTCCATTGTGTCGTTAAGCTCATCAGCTTCTCAACTGTACACATATCTTTTAATAAGTGTTAGAATATATTAGGATCAATAAGTTTATAAAGAAGATGGATATCACATTGTGTAAGTTGAACTTAACATTTATCGTATATAGACCATTTGTAATTAGTTTAAAATAAATGCTGGAATATATGAGGATCAATAAGTCTATAAAAACATCACGTAGAGTTATATTGGGTGTAACTTGAATTTGACCATTGTCCTGGGTTATTATTAATTAATTTAAAGTAATATATAACTTAGCACCATGCCACCATATATAAGTTAAAAGATATATATTTTAGCAAAGAAAGGTAAAAGATATATATATGAATTTTCACAACCTTATCTGACAATATTAAAGAAATCAACAATAAGTCCATGGCTTTCATTTTCAATAATAGATAGGTAAATCACTAATTTGTTAAGGAATTATTTCATCTTTAGTATCCTAGTTTTTATATTATATACATTCGTCACTGTCTAAGGTGAATCTTCGCTTACAATCAATACATAAAACTTCAAATTTGATTCGATTTTTTTTTTTTTAGAAAAACTTTGTACTTTCCCTTAACCAACAAGCAAATGTCAAAAAGCAGGTTGTGAACTAATTCAGAGAAGATGTTGTGAACAAAATTAGAGTGGATGGGGCACTACTAAAAGAAGCAATTGGTCGTGACATCAATAATGGTGAATTGGTAATCCAGTAGACTATGGGAGAAAGCCACACTATTGGTGATCCAAAAGGCCAGAGACCATAACATTGAATATTGGTGATCCAAAAGCCCCATTGGGAGAAATTAAAGTCATCCTTCTGGCAATCCGAAAGGAAAGAGACCTATTGATAAGATCATTTTGGAGGGAGACTCTCAGAATCAAAGTTTAAAATTACAGGCATTATTGAATTTTATTAACGAATAATATGTTTAGATTTGAACAAAAAATACATAAACTAATGAAAAAAAAAAAAAAAATACAATGAAAACTAATGGAGGACAAAAAGTAAATGGATGATGCTTCATGGTGCGTTCCGAAAAGTGAGGCTTACGAAGTGTGATAATGACTTTGTTTGGATTAATATAAAACTCTATGATAATCAGTTTTTATGCTGTGAATCGAGAAAGTCTAAAATATTTTAAAGGAATTAAACATAACGTCTTCAATTAGCTTGCTCTGTCTACAGTCTTCTAAAAAGGAGCAATGATGAGTTTTAAAATTATTCATACTAATGCTCATAGCCTAAATGGATCTAGTCTACTTTTCCTTATATTTAGATGGAGTGAGACAGGGGAAGAAAAGATTATGGGAATATATTAAAAATTAGTATATTTATCTTCTCTCTTTGAGTATTGTACTCTCTGATCCCCAAAACAAAATTGTGTTTCATTTAAAGTAAAAACTTATTTAGTTCACGATATATATACACATGCGCGTGTGTAAGTGTGTATATATTACCTATCATGAAGACCAAAAGAGGTAATCAATAAAACAATTGTTCTAATGCTAAGGTGTTTTTTTTTTTTGGTGAATAATTCAATAGTTAGGATAGATGGATTTGAATCTTGATATTTTCATAAAAAATACCAAGATGTATTGGTTAAATTACAAAGTTCTTGGCCTAAAACCAAAGTTAAGAAGTGAGTGATGATGTGTGCTTAAAAATGCCATAACTATCTAGATAATTAGAATATCCTGTTTAAAGTAGACTTGAGAATAACACCTATAAGCCTTGTATATATTCGTTTTCTTGAAGCATGATATTTTTCTATAAGAAACCATGCAATGTGAAGTTGTGACCGACTTCTTCGTAAAAATTATTGACAAATGTTTCAAGAAAGAAATAACACACAAAAAAAATATTATTTGTTACTTTATGTGTTCCATGTTTTTAGTCATTTTTAACAACTCAGTTTTTTACAAAATATCATTTAATACAACATCTCTCAAATAAAAAGATGCAAATTTCTAAAATTCACTTAAACCAATGACGTCAAGAGACCAAACCATTACACAAAAACAATGGTTGTAGGTAGGATTCAACCATGAGTTTTATTTTGATGTAGGTAGAATTCAACAGCATATCCCTTATTTGACAATCAATAACTTTATCAGTTGAGTTAACTGGAATCCACTATAAATCTATAATTGAAACTAAAACTAAGGAATTGAGTCTTCAAATAAAGACTAAATTACAATTTACGCCATTAAGTTTGGGGTAGTTTTGATTTTTCTCCTAAGTTTCAAATTTTGAATTTGTACTCATAACATTCTGTATCGTTTGAAAAAAATAAAAATAAATAATAAGACATTTTTGTCCACATTTGTAAATGATATGGTCGCTAAGTGAAATTTCGTCACATAACAAAGTTGTTTTAATTGAGCAAGGTGGTACTAAATAGATACTTTATTAATATATATATATATATATATATATATATATATATATATGGCATGTCTAAAATTCAAACGCTACCTAATGTCAAGGGTGCATATCAAAATTTTGAAGCTTTAAAGGACAAAATTGAAATTGACCCAAACTTTATGGATGTAAATTGTATTTTAGTCTCAAATAAAGTAAAGAACATGTTGAGAAATTTATTAATATTAATATCGTGTTCATTTTTCAAAATGACCAAATTTTAAATATCCAAATATAAAATAGAGGATCAACAATATTGAGAGGGAATGAATATTAGGAATACTTACTTTTTTTTTGAGAAAAAATTAGCAAAACTTACTTAATATCACCCTTTGTAGCCTTACTTTACTAGTCATAATCGCAATTAAATGATCCAAGTGGGGTTTGGACCCCTCACAAGTCTATTATATTATTCCAGAGATATGTTAATTTAGTAAATATATTTTACTATGGATTTATTATAACAGACAGGGCTTGATAGTAAAAATGTAATTATTTCAAAATTTTCATTAATTATAAACATGTATGGTTGTTTATTATAAACTTTTGAAACTATAGGGTTTAATTTGTTACACCCCTTAAACTATAAGGTTTAAAATGTAATTTTCCCTTATTTTTTTTATATCCTTTTTCGCTTTACTTCTTTCTAAAATTTATTATTCTAACATGGTATTAAAAATAAATTATTTTTAACAATTACAAACAAATTGAATTCTATCATTTTTTACAATTTTAGATTTGAACAAAAAATACATAAAGTAATGAAATATATAATATATAACAATATATATAATAATAAAAAAAAATACAATAACAACTAAAAGTGGTCAAAAAGCAAATGGATGATGCTCCATGGTGCGTTCCGAAAGTATTGCTGACTTCCAATATATATGAGGCTTATGAAGTGCGATAATGACTTTGTTTGGATTAATATAAAATTCTATGATAATCAGTTTTTATGCTGTGAATCGAGAAAGTCTAAAATATTTTAAAGGAATTAAACATAACGTCTTCAATTAGTTTTCTCCCTCTACAGTCTTCTGAAAAGGAGCAATGATGAGTTTTAAAATTATAAATACTAATGCGCATAGCCAAACTCGATCTAGTCTACTTTTCCTTACATTTAGATGGAGGGAGACAGGGGAAGGGGAAGAAAAGAAGATGGGAGGAAAAGATTATGGGAATATATTAAAAATTAGTAAATTTATCTTTTCTTTATGAGTATTGTACTCTTTGATCCTCCAAACAAAATTGTGTTTCATTTAAAGTTAAAAATTATTTAGTTCACAATATATATACACATATGCGTATGTATAGTGTGTATATATTACCAGTCATGAAGACCAAAAGGAGTAATCAATAAAACAATAGTTTTAAAGCCAAGGATTTTTTTTAGTGGATAATTCGATAGTTAGGATAGGGAGATTTGAACCTGCATATCTTCATAAGAAATACCAAGATGTATATGTTGAATTACAAAGCTCTTGGCCTAAAGCCAAAGTTAAAAAGTGAGTGATGGTATGTGCACTTTTTTTTTTATTTTTTTATTAATACGATGGTGTGTGCTTTAAATTTCCATAACTATCAAGATAATTAGAGTATTCTTTTTAAAGTAGACTTGAGAATAACACCTCTAAGCCTTGTATATTCGTTCTCTTGAAGCATGATATTTTATTATAAGAAACCATGCAATGTGAAGTTGTGACCGACTTCTTCGTAAAAATTATTGACAAACGTTTCAAGAAAAAAATAACTCAAAAAAAAAAATTATTAATTGTTACTTTATGTGTTCCATGTTTTTAGTCATTTTTAACAACTCAGTTTTTACAAAATACCATTTAATGCAATGTCTCTCAAATGAAAAGATACAAGTTTCTAAAATTACCTTAAACCAATAACATCAAGTCGTCAAGAGACCCAAATCATTACACAAAAACAATGGTTATTCTTACCATTAGGCCAAGAGACCCATAAGTTTTCTTTTGATGTAGGTAAGATTCAACCACATATCCTTTATTTGACAATAAACAATTTTATCAATTGAATTAACTGTAATACACTTTAATTGAAACTAAAACTAAGGGAATTGACTTTTCAATTAAAGACTAAATTACAATTTATGTCATTTAATTTGGGATAGTGTTGATTTTGCCCCTAAGTTTCAAATTTTGGGTTTGTACTCGTAACATTTAATTTGTATCATTTGAAAAAAAGAAGAAGACATTTTCGTCCACATTTGTTAATGATGTGGCCGTTAAGTGCCACTTAGTCACAAAACAAAGTTATTTTAATTGAGCTAGCTAGGTGGTACTAAACGGATACTTTATTAACATATATAGATGGAATGACTAAAATTCAAACGCTACCTAACATCAAGGGTGCATATCAAAATTTTGAAACATTAAAGGACAAAATTAAAATTGACCCAAACTTTGTGGATGTAAGTATTTTAGTCTCAAATAAAGTAAAGAACAAGTTGAGAAATTTATTATTATCGTGTTGATTTTTCGAAATGACCAAATTTTAAATGTCCAAAGATTGTGTTGTTTCTATGTCGAACTATGTTATTTTTTTATATCATTTTTCTCTTTACTACTTTCTAATTTTTATTATTCTAACATGCTATTAAAATAAAATTATTTTTTACAATTTCAAACAAATTAATTGAATTCTATCATTTATTCTACACCTGAATTTAAAGTGCTCATAAGAAACATACCAAGGGGAGCTTCATCAAAGCTGTTTAATTCTATGGAGCTTATCTTTTTTCTTTTTTCTTTTTCTTTTTTTGATTCTGATATGGAGCAAGTAACATCTCGATTTAGTGGATATAAAGATATTGGCTTTGGCGCTGCATCTCACAAGAGAGTTTTCCAATTCGATCGAGGTTAAGTGGATATTTTTTTGATAATGTGCAAGTAACATCTAGTTTAAGTGGATATATACAAGCTAAAGTAATTGTTGACCTTGGAATCAGAAACCAACAACACAATCTAAAATTAAAAAATATGTATATTAATATTCCTTCTCCTAATGCTAATTTGTAATTCATTGCATGACAATATATTCTTTCATTAAAATAACAAAAGGAATCTGTTATCTGGCGTCATTCTATAGATTCAAATTCCTGTCTTGAATCTAATTTTCTTTTGATGATGCAAATTCTAATTAATATATTTTAAGCCACTACTTTTTTTGGGCTTATATTAATTTTTTTTTGATAAGATGGGCTTATATTAATTGGTGATGTGCTATTCCCATGAAGTCATGGGGTATTATTTTGTTGGGCCTATTAAAGATCGATGGATGTCAAAATCAACGACACTTTTAGTTTTGGACGTCCCCAACAGTTTGTAAGGTGTATGGGATATAGCTAGGATAAACTATTGTCTTAAATTAATGAGTTAGGTCATGATTAATTAGTTATCTCTTTTGTTTGCACCAAGTTCATATGAATTTTAATATTCATTTTAGCATCTCCTTATTGAGCTCAAGGCCTCAGGCAAAGGGCTCTCCTGGACTAGGACTCGTGTCGGAGGAGTTTTGACTGTAAGTTACCACTCATGCGGCGGCAAAGACCCGGCGACAACAGTGCCCTGTAGTGGCGGTCCTGGCAGAGCCATAATTTTTTCTTTTCTTGATGCAAATTCTAATTAGAAAAAAAAATTAAATACATAGATATGATATTTTTTTGTATTAAAAAGATTCTATTTCAAATATATGATCAATAAATCATTTCAATTCTCCTTCATGAGTTTTTGTATTTTGAAAGGGTTGTATAATCATCTCACCATAATGCTATCAAAATCATCTTCTTTTCTTAATATATATAATAAGACAATAGTTCATCCAACCATGTCCTATTTAGTTGTTGACTCTTTATTACAATATTCAATGCAAAAGTAGCCATATCCATAGTTGAGTATCAGGATTGATTAGTAATTTGTTGGGCTAGTGCCTTTTAATTTGATATTGGTTTTCTGTTGAGATAATTATCCATAATTGATTTAAAAATAATAATATAATTTCATATTTATTTAAATTAAAAACTTGACATGAATTGTATATTTACTAATAAAGAATTTAATTAAAGTTAATAATACGTAAACTGATATTATATTAAACTTTTTCATCATTAAAAAACAAATGATAAAATCCCTAATATATTTCAATTAAAAAAATCTAACAATCAAAATATAACAATCCAATTTTTAAAATCATAGCATTTAGATAACTTTTTACTTACCTCTCTCTCTCTCTCTCTCTCTCTCTAGATTGTGGTGTCAGTTTTCTGATATACACGATATGGGGAAGAAGGAAGTTGGGTACGTAATAGTGTTTCTTTTTTAGTCCTTCAAGGGAAAAAAATTACTCTTTTTTTTTTTTGGAATTGGGATTGCCAATACCCAATTTTTTTCGGTGGAGGTCGACCACCCAAGAAGACAACCTATGTGTACGTGTGCGTGTTTCTTATACACACTCCATGCATATATGAGGAGGTGAATTGGTGGAAAATGTTGAGCTATTTAATCTAAAGAGTCGCCACTAATCAATCGGATTCTAAGGTGAGATTGGTCACCTACGTCTAATTGACTTTAATTCCAAATCTAAACATATCTTTTATTATTTTTATATTATTATATGCTTATAAGTTTCTAAAATGCATTAGGGTCCAATCTTTCAAAATCGTTCTTATAATTACACTAAAAAAAATTTATAATGGGTGCAATTATACAATATTAATCTTTTTAATGTTTGATATATATTGTTTCTCTTAAATTTTCAGTAAGTGCAATTGCAACCACTCAAATATATGTGGCTTTGTGGCACTAGTGCCATGGATGATCCTTG
>OU015761.1:67551762-67615172 GCA_907173295.1 Fagus sylvatica | reverse complement strand
ATATATATATATATATATTGCTAAAATTCAAACGCTACCTAACGTCAAGGGTGCATATCAAAATTTTGAAGCTTTAAAGGAAAAAATTGAAATTGACCCAAACTTTATGGATGTAAATTGTATTTTAGTCTCAAATAAAGTAAAGAACATGTTGAGAAATTTATTAATATTAATATCGTGTTCATTTTTCAAAATGACCAAATTTTAAATATCCAAATATAAAATAGAGGATCAACAATATTGAGAGGGAATGAATATTAGGAATACTTACTTTTTTTTTGAGAAAAAATTAGCAAAACTTACTTAATATCACCCTTTGTAGCCTTACTTTACTAGTCATAATCGCAATTAAATGATCCAAGTGGGGTTTGGACCCCTCACAAGTCTATTATATTATTCCAGAGATCTGTTAATTTAGTAAATATATTTTACTATGGATTTATTATAACAGACAGGGCTTGATAGTAAAAATGTAATCATTTCAAAATTTTCATTAATTATAAACATGCATGGTTGTTTATTATAAACTTTTGAAACTATAGGGTTTAATTTGTTACACCCCTTAAACTATAAGGTTTAAAATGTAATTTTCCCTTATTTTTTTTATATCCTTTTTCGCTTTACTTCTTTCTAAAATTTATTATTCTAACATGGTATTAAAAATAAATTATTTTTAACAATTACAAACAAATTGAATTCTATCATTTTTTACAATTTTAGATTTGAACAAAAAATACATAAAGTAATGAAAAAAAAATATATATAAATATATATATATATATATATATATATATATATATATACAATAACAACCAAAAGAGGTCAAAAAGCAAATGGATGATGCTCCATGGTGCGTTCCGAAAGTATTGCTGACTTCCAATATATATGAGGCTTATGAAGTGCGATAATGACTTTGTTTGGATTAATATAAAATTCTATGATAATCAGTTTTTATGCTGTGAATCGAGAAAGTCTAAAATATTTTAAAGGAATTAAACATAACGTCTTCAATTAGTTTTCTCCCTCTACAGTCTTCTGAAAAGGAGCAATGATGAGTTTTAAAATTATAAATACTAATGCGCATAGCCAAACTCGATCTAGTCTACTTTTCCTTACATTTAGATGGAGGGAGACAGGGGAAGGGGAAGAAAAGAAGATGGGAGGAAAAGATTATGGGAATATATTAAAAATTAGTAAATTTATCTTTTCTTTATGAGTATTGTACTCTTTGATCCTCCAAACAAAATTGTGTTTCATTTAAAGTTAAAAAATTATTTAGTTCATATATATATATATATATATATATATATATATATATATATATATATATATATAAGCGTGTGTATATATTACCAGTCATGAAGACCAAAAGGAGTAATCAATAAAACAATAGTTTTAAAGCCAAGGATTTTTTTTAGTGGATAATTCGATAGTTAGGATAGGGAGATTTGAACCTGCATATCTTCATAAGAAATACCAAGATGTATATGTTGAATTACAAAGCTCTTGGCCTAAAGCCAAAGTTAAAAAGTGAGTGATGGTATGTGCACTTTTTTTTTTATTTTTTTATTAATACGATGGTGTGTGCTTTAAATTTCCATAACTATCAAGATAATTAGAGTATTCTTTTTAAAGTAGACTTGAGAATAACACCTCTAAGCCTTGTATATTCGTTCTCTTGAAGCATGATATTTTATTATAAGAAACCATGCAATGTGAAGTTGTGACCGACTTCTTCGTAAAAATTATTGACAAACGTTTCAAGAAAAAAATAACTCAAAAAAAAAAATTATTAATTGTTACTTTATGTGTTCCATGTTTTTAGTCATTTTTAACAACTCAGTTTTTACAAAATACCATTTAATGCAATGTCTCTCAAATGAAAAGATACAAGTTTCTAAAATTACCTTAAACCAATAACGTCAAGTCGTCAAGAGACCCAAATCATTACACAAAAACAATGGTTATTCTTACCATTAGGCCAAGAGACCCATAAGTTTTCTTTTGATGTAGGTAAGATTCAACCACATATCCTTTATTTGACAATAAACAATTTTATCAGTTGAATTAACTGTAATACACTTTAATTGAAACTAAAACTAAGGGAATTGACTTTTCAATTAAAGACTAAATTACAATTTATGTCATTTAATTTGGGATAGTGTTGATTTTGCCCCTAAGTTTCAAATTTTGGGTTTGTACTCGTAACATTTAATTTGTATCATTTGAAAAAAAGAAGAAGACATTTTCGTCCACATTTGTTAATGATGTGGCCGTTAAGTGCCACTTAGTCACAAAACAAAGTTATTTTAATTGAGCTAGCTAGGTGGTACTAAACGGATACTTTATTAACATATATAGATGGAATGACTAAAATTCAAACGCTACCTAACATCAAGGGTGCATATCAAAATTTTGAAACATTAAAGGACAAAATTAAAATTGACCCAAACTTTGTGGATGTAAGTATTTTAGTCTCAAATAAAGTAAAGAACAAGTTGAGAAATTTATTATTATCGTGTTGATTTTTCGAAATGACCAAATTTTAAATGTCCAAAGATTGTGTTGTTTCTATGTCGAACTATGTTATTTTTTTATATCATTTTTCTCTTTACTTCTTTCTAATTTTTATTATTCTAACATGCTATTAAAATAAAATTATTTTTTACAATTTCAAACAAATTAATTGAATTCTATCATTTATTCTACACCTGAATTTAAAGTGCTCATAAGAAACATACCAAGGGGAGCTTCATCAAAGCTGTTTAATTCTATGGAGCTTATCTTTTTTCTTTTTTCTTTTTCTTTTTTTGATTCTGATATGGAGCAAGTAACATCTCGATTTAGTGGATATAAAGATATTGGCTTTGGCGCTGCATCTCACAAGAGAGTTTTCCAATTCGATCGAGGTTAAGTGGATATTTTTTTGATAATGTGCAAGTAACATCTAGTTTAAGTGGATATATACAAGCTAAAGTAATTGTTGACCTTGGAATCAGAAACCAACAACACAATCTAAAATTAAAAAATATGTATATTAATATTCCTTCTCCTAATGCTAATTTGTAATTCATTGCATGACAATATATTCTTTCATTAAAATAACAAAAGGAATCTGTTATCTGGCGTCATTCTATAGATTCAAATTCCTGTCTTGAATCTAATTTTCTTTTGATGATGCAAATTCTAATTAATATATTTTAAGCCACTACTTTTTTTGGGCTTATATTAATTTTTTTTTGATAAGATGGGCTTATATTAATTGGTGATGTGCTATTCCCATGAAGTCATGGGGTATTATTTTGTTGGGCCTATTAAAGATCGATGGATGTCAAAATCAACGACACTTTTAGTTTTGGACGTCCCCAACAGTTTGTAAGGTGTATGGGATATAGCTAGGATAAACTATTGTCTTAAATTAATGAGTTAGGTCATGATTAATTAGTTATCTCTTTTGTTTGCACCAAGTTCATATGAATTTTAATATTCATTTTAGCATCTCCTTATTGAGCTCAAGGCCTCAGGCAAAGGGCTCTCCTGGACTAGGACTCGTGTCGGAGGAGTTTTGACTGTGAGTTACCACTTCATGCGGCGGCAAAGACCCGGCGAACAACAGTGCCCTGTAGTGGCGGTCCTGGCAGAGCCATAATTTTTTCTTTTCTTGATGCAAATTCTAATTAGAAAAAAAAATTAAATACATAGATATTGATATTTTTTTGTATTAAAAAGAATTTCTATTTCAAATGATCAATAAATCATTTCAATTGTCCTTCATGAGTTTTTGTATTTTGAAAGGGTTGTATAATCATCTCACCATAATGCTATCAAAATCATCTTCTTTTCTTAATATATATAATAAGACAATAGTTCATCCAACCATTTCCTATTTAGTTGTTGACTCTTTATTACAATATTCAATGCAAAAGTAGCCATATCCATAGTTGAGTATCAGGATTGATTAGTAATTTGTTGGGCTAGTGCCTTTTAATTTGATATTGGTTTTCTGTTGAGATAATTATCCATAATTGATTTAAAAATAATAATATAATTTCATATTTATTTAAATTAAAAACTTGACATGAATTGTATATTTACTAATAAAGAATTTAATTAAAGTTAATAATACGTAAACTGATATTATATTAAACTTTTTCATCATTAAAAAACAAATGATAAAATCCCTAATATATTTCAATTAAAAAAATCTAACAATCAAAATATAACAATCCAATTTTTAAAATCATAGCATTTAGATAACTTTTTACTTACCTCTCTCTCTCTCTCTCTCTCTCTCTAGATTGTGGTGTCAGTTTTCTGATATACACGATATGGGGAAGAAGGAAGTTGGGTACGTAATAGTGTTTCTTTTTTAGTCCTTCAAGGGAAAAAAATTACTCTTTTTTTTTTTTGGAATTGGGATTGCCAATACCCAATTTTTGTCGGTGGAGGTCGACCACCCATGAAGACAACCTATGTGTACGTGTGCGTGTTTCTTATACACACTCCATGCATATATGAGGAGGTGAATTGGTGGAAAATGTTGGAGCTATTTAATCTAAAGAGTCGCCACTAATCAATAGGATTCTAAGGTGAGATTGGTCACCTACGTCTAATTGACTTTAATTCCAAATCTAAACATATCTTTTATTATTTTTATATTATTATATGCTTATAAGTTTCTAAAATGCATTAGGGTCCAATCTTTCAAAATCGTTCTTATAATTACACTAAAAAAAATTTATAATGGGTGCAATTATACAATATTAATCTTTTTAATGTTTGATATATATTGTTTCTCTTAAATTTTCAGTAAGTGCAATTGCAACCACTCAAATATATGTGGCTTTGTGGCACTAGTGCCATGGATGATCCTTGGGAGCTTAATCAAAGTTGTTTAGTTCAATATATGGAACTTATCTCCATAAGGAACTTTGGGTGGGTTTGGGTTATGTTTGAAAAAGTGCGTTTTTTAAAAAGTGTGTTTTTAAAATGTGTATAATGAAAACTTTTGAAATCATGGGATTTTTTAATCGTTTTTAGGACAAATGACCAAAAATGAAACTATATTATTAATGTTTCATAATTTTTAATGACCAATAAGATTCCTTCATTAAAGCAAAAAAAAGAAAAAGAAAAGAAAAAACACACATAACACCCCATATAAATAAAAAAAATAAATAATTGAAAAGCTACTCCCCCACTTTTAATTTTTTCTCCATCTTGGACCCCACCAATCTTTTATGCATCTTGTGCTCCTGTGATGTAAATGGTTGACAGAAAAAAATCCTTTTCTAAATAAACAAAAGAACAATCAAACAATTAGAACTGTTTATCTCTTCCCACATCCTTTTCTTTTTCACTCCCCCAGCCCCCCAATTCCTTACTGATTTTACTGTCTTCTTTCATCTAATATTTGATGTCCAAAAGATCCTGAAAAATGGGAGGACAACCACTGAGGCAAGGAACCTTAGAGAGGAGATCATAAGACCAGCCATAAAGACATTAAGCAACGGTGAATTGGATATTTTAGGAATTACTTTTCCTAAAACTTTGAAAAAGCTACTCCCCCCCTTCATTCTGTTTGGCTTTTTTAAAAAACGCAAAGCCAAACACACTTGATTTTTGGTGAAAAACGTTTTTGTTTAGAAAACGCGGGGCCAAACCCACCCTTTACTAACTCATGGGATTAATCTTGAGAGATACCTTCATTATAATATAAATAAATAAATAATTGAGAGCATCCTATCAGAAAAAAATAAATAAACATCGAAATAAATCTAATCCTTGGGATTTATCATATAAAGATTATGAACTTTTCCTTTTGATGTTTGGCTTGCATATTTAGGAATTTACTGTAGAAAAATTAAATCTATTTTGAAACAGATTAAGATTAAGATCAACTCCAGAAGATCATAGAAAGAAGAGCATTTCATCTGCTAATAATGACATAAAAACAGCAACTACAATAGCACTTTTTTGAAACCTAAATCGTCATCTGCAAGTGCTTATTTGTTTATTTATTATTTCGACGAATTCAAGTGCAAGTGCCTATTCGTGCAATCTGTGAAACCCCTTTGGCTGGTTGGCTAAGCAGGGCTAGGGGATTGAGCTGCCTCCTCCGGGCATAGACGGAGGCGGAGGACTCTTCTGCTGTGAGCCTCGCAATGGAGCAGCGTTTTTTCCAGTCGATGAAGATGGAATTTCGGTGTCTGGATTGGGAGCCGATGGAGAAGCTTGATTCTTCAGCAGTTGACGTCGCGAAGGAGAGACCTTGTGAACGACAGAGGCCATTGTTGATTGAGGGACGTAAGCCCTATGAAGTAACCCTAAATGGTTTTTGTTCATTATATTTTGTTCTTTAGGGAGAATTAGGATTGCCTCATGTGCAGGCATGCTGATAAGCAAAAGCATCGCTGTGAATACAAGAAGCATATTTAGAAGCAAAGAGAGTTAAACGTAGAAGAAGTGAAGAACAATTTGATGAAGAATGTGTGGAGCAATGGTTGTGTATAAATAGAGACCCGAATTGAAGAGCGAACCAACCAAGTGAAAAGACTTAAGAAGGTTGAGAAAACTTGAAGCCACTATTTTGTCTTTTTGTTAGAATGACATCCCTGTCTAAAATCACGATCGGAGGCCTCCATTTGGTCTGTTCTCTTGCCACAACACAAAAATCAGAAACTTTCCTTATTGCTGGTCAAAGAAGTCTTCTATAATTTCAGTTGGTCTGTTCTTTGGCACTACAATTTACAAAACTCATAAACTTTAGTATATTACTTTCTGGCTGGCTCTATAAGCAATGCATGCATAAAATAACCTAATTTATATATATATATATATATATATGATATATATAGAGTATTTTCTTTTGTTTGTAAAATAACTTTTAAAACATTTAATTTTGAAAACAAATCTAAACCATCATTATCAAAAGAATTTTCATCTTTAAAACAAAATTCGAGATAGTGTAACATTTTTCTAAACTATGGTTGTCTAATGATTTTAATTTTTTTATATTAAATAGAAACCGAAAATCATTTCATATGTTTCAAATCGTTCAAACCTAGCTACTCTGAAGTGAAGAAATAACTTAATCTACTATGTTTATAAATAATCAATTCTAAAATATTCTTCTGTAGATTGTACTGTCTCATTATTAATATTCTCATCAAAATATATATTTTTTTCTATGTATTACACGTTTTTCACGAAATATAGGTTCTATTTCCATTTTAGTTGCAATCTATTTAGATGAAATCATAGTAGATATAAATCCATTTTCTCTATTTTTTTCAAAAAAGATATGAGACATGCATTTTAATTGCTCTATATCAACATCAATACATTGGGTCTCTGACATCAATTACGAAGACTTTGTGTATATATGGGGCCTCTATTTTATATATATATATATTGTGGGACCTTATATATGGGGCCTTGTATTAGTGAGCCTAAAGAGACGGCTTTGTTAGCTTTAGTCTAGAGCTGACCCTGTTTTCTGGTCAAAATCATATCAGAAGCATCTACAATATAACTGGTATGTTCCTTGCCATTACAAAACTTAGAAAGTTTCCTCGCTACTAGTATAAATTACAAGTGATTGAATACCTTTATGATAATCTAAAGTACTACGTTTGAGTAGAAATCTTACATGGAGAAACAGAGATAACAATTTCACCTCGCCTCGATCTGCCTCGCCATGTGTAGGTTTTCCTTGCCCCAAAGAGGTGATAGGACAGGGATAGTGAAGTTAGTATTTGGTTTTTATTGTTGAGTATTATTATTATTTGGGTAAAAACTTTGATTTTTGTTATTATGTCAGTATATTGAGACTTATTATTATTATCTTGTTAAATAATTTGGTATGAAATTTTTATCTATATATATTAGTGTTAAAAGATTTGTTATTGATCACCATTACTTAATTTTATTATTACTTCACCCGATTGACTCCTTTAACTTAACCTTTTCACTTTCGAAGGATATGAGATCAACCCGTTCATGTTAATCTCAGATCTAGAAAGTAGGTTTGTTTGTCTTTTCGTAAGATCAACCCGAAACCAAGTAGCAAGCCAACGTTTTAATTTGTCTTTCTCGAGTTAAACAAAATCAGCACCAGTTTAATGCACGTGAGAGTGATTGGGGTTTCACTTCATTTATGTCTCTTGGTGAACTGTACGACCCTGGTAGAGGTTATTTTTCGTAAATGATTACATGCATATATAATTGAAGCTGATGTTGCTGTACGTCAAAGGCCATTGTTGATTGAGGGACGTAAGCCCTATGAAGTAACCCTAAATGGTTTTTGTTCATTAAGGAGAATTTTGATAGCCTCATGTGCAGGCATGCTGATAAGCAAAAACACCGCTGTGAATACAAGAAGCATATTTAGAAGCAAAGAGAGTTAAACGTAGAAGAAGTGAAGAACAATTTGACGAAGAATGTGTGGAGCAATGGTTGTGTATAAATAGAGACCCGAATGTTGGGTGCACCGCATCTTTAAGGTGCCAGCCCACACAATAGTAAAGCACATGATGGGCTTGTCTTTTAGTGCAAGCAAAAGCAAATCTCCTATAAGAAATAGAAGCAGTAAGGAGGCAGGTGCTTTATATATAAAGCAGTCTGTGTGTGTGAGTCTCTTGTATCATTGAGAGAGAACCTAGCAGTGCAGTGTGGGGCACTGGTGAGAAAGAAAAAAAAAAAAAGTAAGGTTTTTTTCTTTGGTTCAAGATACACATAAGGAGATAAATTGGGGGTTTCTCTAGAAGTGATTTTGGGTGCTACAACCATGGAGAGTTGAAGTATTCAAGGAACATCTTCCTACGTTATTGGTTTCACTGGATTCCAGTTTTTGTAGTGAGATGATATTTATTCCTAGAGAGTGATTTCTCAATTTATTGTGAACTTAAGTTTGGGCATAAACTTGAGTATTGTAATCTCTATTTTATTATAGTGAATTGATCGGATTTGCTCCGTGGTTTTTCCCTCTACACTGGAGGGTTTTCCACGTAAATTTGGCGTGTTCTTGTGTGGTTGATTTTCTTAATTATTGCGTGATTATTTATCTCTCTATTGCTTGGAAGGTTATTTAATTTAATTCACACATAGACGGTAATTTGGCCTAACTAAGTATTGTTAAAAGCTTCTGTTGTCCCAACACCGAATTGAAGAACGAACCAACCAAGTGAAAAGACTTAAGAAGGTTGAGAAAACTTGAAGCCACTATTTTGTCTTTTTGTAAGAATTACATCCCTATCTAAAATCATTCCGGAGGCCTCGATTTGGTCTGTTCCCTTGCCACAATAGAAAAATCAGAAACTTTCCTTATTGTTGGTGAAAGAAGTTTCTATAATTCAATTCTGAGATTTGAATTGCTCAAGTCCGTCCTAAATTTGGTTGCTCACATATTATTAAATATTAAAAAATAACATAAGTCCAAAAAAACCTTTTATATGCAAAAACAAGGTTACATTGGCTTTTTAACTTAGCTTAAATTACATTTTAAAAAAAATGTAACCTCGGTTATGGTGTTTTATAATTAACACGATCCGATTCGAAGAAAATTACTTCTCCTTGCATTTTTTGATGCAATTTTTCAATTAAATTATCGAAATTTAGCTTATCTAAATACTCATTCTTAATTGAGATCATAACCAATCCGTTTAATCTCTCTTATTAAATTAAAAATCTAAAACTAATACCTATTTAACATTATTATATGCATAGTAGTTTTTTAATTAAAAATTAATTAGTGTTTATAAATAATAACACATTAACACTATTACACTCTCATTAAAAAAATAAAAATAAAACAAAGCATAACATTACATTATAATCTATGATCAGTGCACACAGGCCCACAGCACAACAAACACAACATAAACAGTAACACAAGCACAAAAGCACTACACTACACAACCATCAAAGTGAAGTCTCAAATAAATACAAAATAACCGATTCACCGTTTACTCAACTCATTCAGTAATCAGTACAGTACAGTACTCTGTACAAAGTCACAAAAATTTTCAATATAGTCGGTCAAATAAAAAGCTCTAAAGCAGCACAAAAGTCACAAATTTTCAATAAATTTTGTCAAATATATCAAAGATCACATACCAGCTATACCAGCTTCAGAGCTTCAGACTTCATTATTTTCTTGTAATCGTGAGCTACACGTGTATTGTCATATTGGCTGCTTTACCATTAGTTAGTGGAAGATCCTAGAAAAGCTACCATGACATTGCACCTTCAAGGGGCCTATGTAGTAATATTTCAAAGGAACAGGAGATGAAAAATGGGGAATATGAGAGAAAGAAAATAGACTGTTACACATAATAACAACAATATTTTTTTTGACGGTGTAACACTCTGTAATATGGAGAGAAAAATTCAGAGACTGAAGCTAGTCTGCCATTATAATTTTTAGGGTCTATCCCAATGCATGGTATTATAGACTTATATTGCCATGCACCATGAGATATGCCTTGCACTTAGCCTTGTCGAAAGTGGGTTGGTGTCAATGCAATTTCCCTTGAGAAAAATAAAAATAAAAAATTATTTTTTGGGCTTTCCCCACCAAAATAAATAAATAAATTATGAACTCCTTTCAATCAAAAACAATATCATAAATGTATATCAAAAAAAAAAAAAAAAATCTCATAAAGGTGAATAAAACTACATGCAAGTATATCATAGAGACAATATAAATGTATAATCTTCATTCATTTTTTTAGCACAAAAGTTAAGTTTTCAAAATTCTCAATTTTGTATGACAATTACATATTAAGCTTTGTACTATCATTTATGATAGAATGACATCTAATTAAAACTCATTATATTAAAAATTTATTTATAAAAAGAAGGATATAAAATTAAGAAGCTAAAAAAAGATCATATGGTGTTTATTTATAATTAATTAGTTTCTATATTAAAAAAAAAAAATGATATTTTTCTCTAACAATTAATTAAGCCTCCCAAAAACAACAAATCTTGACTCCGTCCCTAAGCACCTTTAGTCTTTAAGAGCCCATACAAACTTACCATCTTCTAGTTTGTGCCATTGAGTCGACATCACATTAAACCTTCTTTTGAATATTTATTGTGTCGTTAAGCTCATCAGCTTCTCAAATGTATACATATGCACTGGCGGATCCAGTGTGTGACCAGGGTGGGCACGTGCCCACCCTGAAATTAAAAAAAAAAAAAAAATTTAGTTGGTATATATAAATTCAAAAAATATGGATTTGCTAAATGCCCACCCTCATTTTTGTTTTAAATTCTCATTTTCGTTTTAGAAAAAAAAAAATTAAGGGAGATAAATATATGAAAATTATAGCAAACAACCCAAACAATCCAAAATTACAGCATTCACTACACATAACAAACAACTAAATAACACAAAAAAGCTCAAATAACACAAAGAAAATCCAAATAACACAAGAAAAAAGCCTAATAATATCCTCAAAAGCCCAAAAATGAAATTACAACAACAAATCAGCCCAAATAAATCAATTCTATTATTATTATTTTTTTTTTAACCCACTTACCGATTACCATGAGAGAGAGAGAGAGAGAGAGAGAGAGAGAGAGAGAGAGAGAGAGAGTTGAGAGGGGAGAGCCCAAAGGTGGTCGCCAATCGGACGTTATTCTTCTTCTTCCAGCTTTCTCTTTCTTTTTCTCCCCCCTCTTTCTTTCTTCCTCTTTCTCTTTCTTCTTTCTTTTTTTATTTTTTTGGATAACCTCTTTCTTCTTTCTTCTTTTAGTCAGTCAACTTAAGTGGATGACTTAGACTTTGTTTAAACTTGAAAGCTTTGCCATTTTTCTATTTTAAATTTTTACCTCTATTTCTCAACCACACATTTATGCCACCTTTTGCTTTACTTTGTCAGGTGAAAGGACTTCATGTCCATTGCTTTTTCTTTTTCTTTTTTAAGTTAGATATTAAGCTTAGTGTCTAATGTTGGTTCCGTTGGATTTTGTTAGGTCTTTTAGATATTGGTTGGCTTTGTCTTATTTTGCATCTAAAACAATTATTTTAGTTAAATATTATCCAAAGTTTCAATTCATAAATTTTTTTTCTTTTTTAAAATGATTACAAAAAAATGGTAAGATAACCTTAATAATTTATTTAAGTTCTTTTTGGTAATTTGCATCGAAAAAATGGTAAGATAACCTTTGTTTTTTTTTTTTCATGAGAACCGGACTGGTCAGTTGTGTGAATACCTTTTTTCTTTTTTGTTACTGTGTAGTGTGGTGGAGTGTGGACCAGTGTTAGTATAGGTTTTGTCGTTTGTGATTTGTGAATTGTATTTGTGACATATGAAAAATTTTAAAAATCAAAAGACAAAAGGTGCCCACTCTGAATGGAATTCCTAGATCCGCCCATGCACATATGTTTTAATAAGTGTTAGAATATATTAGGATCAATAAGCTTATAAAAACGATATCACAATAAGTTATATGGGGTGTAACTTGAACTTAACATTTATCAAATATAGACCATTTGTAATTAATTTAAAACAAGTGCTGGAATATATGAGGATCAATAAGTCTATAAAAACATCACGTAGAGTTATATTTGGTGTAACTTGAATTTGACCATTGTCGTATATGGGTCATTAGTAATTAGTTTAAGTAATATATAACTTACCACCATGCCACCATTTGTAAGTTAAAAGATATATATATATATATATATATGAATTTTCACAACCTTATCCGACAATATTAAAGAAATCAACAATAAGTCCATGGCTTTCATTTTCAATAATAGATAGTTCAATCACTAATTTGTTAAGGAATTATTTCATCTTTAGTATCCTAGTTTTTATATTATATACATTCGTCACTGTCTAAGGTGAATCTTCGCTTACAATCAATACATAAAACTTCAAATTTGATTCGATTTTTTTTTTTTTTTTTTTTTTTTGAGAAAAACTTTGTACTTTACCTTAACCAAGAAGCAAATGTCAAAAAGCAGGTTGTGAACTAATTCAGAGAAGATGTTATGAACAAAATTAGAGTGGATGGGCCACTACTAAAAGAAGCAATTGGTCGTGACATCAATAATGGTGAATTGGTAATCCAGTAGACTATGGGAGAAAGCCACACTATTGGTGATCCAAAAGGCCAGAGACCATAACATTGAATATTGGTGATCCAAAAGCCCCATTGGGAGAAATTAAAGCCATCCTTCTGGCAATCCGAAAGGAAAGAGACCTATTGATAAGATCATTTTGGAGGGAAACTCTCAGAATCAAAGTTTAAAATTACAGGCATTATTGAATTTTATTAACGAATAATATGTTTAGATTTGAACAAAAAATACATAAACTAATGAAAAAAAAAAAAAAAATAATGAAAACTAAAGGAGGACAAAAAGTAAATGGATGATGCTTCATGGTGCGTTCCGAAAGTGAGGCTTATGAAGTGTGTTAATGACTTTGTTTGGATTAATATAAAACTCTATGATAATCAGTTTTTATGCTGTGAATCGAGAAAGTCTAAAATATTTTAAAGGAATTAAACATAACGTCTTCAATTAGTTGCTCCCTTTACAGTCTTCTAGAAAGGAGCAATGATGAGTTTTAAAATTATACACACTAATGCTCATAACCTAAATCGATATAGTCAACTTTTCCTTATATTTAGATGGAGTGAGATAGGGGAAGAAAAGATTATGGGAATATATTAAAAATTAGTATATTTATCTTCTCTCTTTGAGTATTGTACTCTTTGATCCTCCAAAACAAAATTGTGTTTCATTTAAAGTAAAAAATTATTTAGTTCACAATATATATACACATGTGCGTGTGTAAGTGTGTATATATTACACGTCATGATAACCAAAAGACGTATTGGTTGAACTACAAAACTCTTGGCCTAAAGCCAAAGTTAAAAAGTGAGTGATGGTGTGTGCTTAAAATTGCCATAACTATCAAGATGGGTCATTCTACGGTACCCATAGTTTTTTTGTAGGTACCAAACCCACTTAAAATGTCAACCATTCATTTTAAGTGTTTTAATCGTGAGCGTTGATTCCTATTAAAATTGAAACCTGCTACCGGTTACCGGTTAACCAAGTTATTTTCTCTTTTAATTGAAAACCCAGAGAGTTGAGTGTATTTCTCTTTCTCCCTAGCACTGATAGGTATTTGGTGGAAACAATTTTATTACTTCTCTGTTAACTCTCTTACTTCTCTGTAACTGCGGAACTTCTTCTATCCTCTAGTAAAGCTCACATCACCATATCTCCAGATCTGCAGTGCCGTTGATCTAGACCCATTAGTATGACTCCATGTTTCCTTCATAATTTCTCAAAGTTTCTCTCTTTGCTGGACACATATTTGAAACCCATTATTTTATGAATCCAAATAAGTATATTATGCTTAGACAATCATGGCCATTCCGGCTCATGGTTTAAGGCTTGTACGCATGTGATATTAGCCAACCTACAGTAGCCGACTTTGACATATGTGTTGCGGTTTTGTTGAGTGAGCCTCAAGTACAGATATTAGCATATGTATTTAGTTTTGAGGGGATAAAAAGGTGATATCTGGAGATACCCATCTATATTCTACAAATCCCTCGATCCCCCAAATTGAATCCCCAAATTTTTTGTCCATACATTCATTCGGATTTATATTTTTACAGTTTGATTTTAGCATAGTTTCTGAATTCTTGATTCAATTCGATTTTGATTGCTGGCGGGGCAAAATCAAATGGTTACGTATGAAGGAATCGTACTTTAGGAGAGCCGATTTTGATGGCAATGGCTGTTTCTTTCTTTCAAACGACCCCACCCCCAGATTCTACCCCTATCTTTCAAAGAAGCGCTGCTCTCATCGAAATCCTGGGTAAGACCCCACTTTACACATTTCTCAAACTACAGGCCATGGGATGAGATGTGGGGAGGGAGGAAAAATATTTTGTTGGTGATGGAGGCCGGTGAAGGAACTGGCAGTGATTACGAAGATGAACAGTTGTGACTCATTTTGGAGAGAAAGATGTTGAGGACCTGGTATTTAAACCAATTTGATATTATCTAATTTTTTAATATATATATATATATATATTTTTAAAAATTATGGTACCAATTAATGTGATGGTAGGGTACTATCATATGTGATATTGGTAAAATTAAATGTGATGTTGGTACCATAAAATGTGATACGAAATTAAGGTACAAACCAATGTGATGTTAGGTACCATCATATATGAGGTTGGTACCAGGTACCATCATTGTGATGAAAGTACTATAATATGTGATATTTGGTACCATTATATGTGATGTTGGTACCATAAAATGTGATACAAAATTAAGGTACCAACCAATGTGATGTTAGGTACCATTATATGTGATGTAAAGTACCATCATATGTGATATTGGTACCAAGTACCATAATTATGATGAAGGTACTATCATATGTGAAGTGAATAAAAGTACTAAATAATGTGATAAAGGTACTATAATATGTGATATTGGTACCATCAAATGTGATGATGGTACCATTAATGTGATGTTTTAGTAACCTGTTATAGCAGGTTATCATTTAGAAGTACGGTACCCACGTGGGTACCATAGAATGACCCCTATCAAGATAATTCGAGTATTCTTTTTAAAGTGGACTTGAGAATAACACTTATAAGCCTTGTATATTCGTTCTCTTGAAGCATGATATTTTACTATAAAGAAACCACGCAATGTGAAGTTGTGACCGACTTCTTCGTAAAACTTATTGACAAACGTTTCAAGAAAGAAATAACTCAAAAAAATATTAATTGTTACGTTATGTGTACCATGTTTTTAGTCATTTTTAACAACTCAGTTTTTACAAAATATCATTTAATGCAACATCTCTCAAATAAAAAGATAAAGTTTCTAAAATTACCTTAAACCAATAACGTCAAGTCGTCAAGAGACCCAAACCATTACAAAAAAACAATGGTTGTTCTTACCATCAGGCTAAGAGACCCATAAGTTTTATTTTGATGTAGGTAGGATTTAATCACATATCCTTTATTTGACAATAAACAACTTTATCAGTTAAATTAACTGTAATACACTTTAATTGAAACTAAAACTAAGGGAATTGACTTTTCAAATAAAGACTAAATTACAATTTATGCCTTTAAATTTGGGATAGTGTTGATTTTGCCCCTAAGTTTCAAATTTTGGATTTGTACTCGTAACATTTTGTATCGTTGGAAAAAAAAAGAAGAAGACATTTTCGTCTACATTTGTTAATGATGTGGCCGTTAAGTGCCACTTAGTCACAAAATGAAGTTGTTTTAATTGAGCTAGCTAGGTGATACTAAACGGATACTTTATTAACATATATAGATGGAATGACTAAAAATCAAACGCTACCTAACGTCAAGGATGCATATCAAAATTTTGAAACAATAAAGGACAAAATTAAAATTGACCCAAACTTTGTGGATGTAAGTATTTTAGTCTCGAATAAAGTAAAGAACAAGTTGAGAAATTTATTAATATCGTGTTGATTTTTCGAAATGACCAAATTTTAAATGTCCAAATATAAATATAAAATAGAGGATCAACAATATGAGAGGGAATGAATATTAGGAAGACTTACTTAATATCAACCTTTGTAGCCTTACTTTACTAGTCATAATCGCAATTAAATGATCCAAGTGGGGTTTGGACCCCTCACAAGTGGATTATATAATTCCAAAGATCTGTTAATCTAGTAAATATATTTTACGAGGGATTTATTATAACATACAGGGCTCGATAGTAAAAATGTAATCATTCCAAACTTTTCATTTATTATGAACATGCATGGTTGTTTCTATGTCGAATTATGTTATTTTTTTATATCATTTTTCTCTTTACTTCTTTCTAATTTTTATTATTCTAACATGGTATTAAAATTAAATTATTTTTTACAACACTTTAATAATCTAATCAATTTCAACACTTTAAAGAATATAATTTCATTTTTATTTAAATTAAAAACTTGACATGAATTGTGTATTTACTAATAAAGAATTTAATTAAAGTTAGTAATATGTAAACTAATATTATATTAAAAATTTTCATCATTAAAAATCAAATGATAAAATCCCTAATATATTTCAATTAAAAAAATCTAACAATCAAAATATAACAATCCAATTTTTAAAATCATAGCATTTAGATAACTTTACACCTCTCTCTCTCTCTCTCTCTCTCTCTCTCTCTCTCTCTCTCTCTCTCTCTCTCTCTCTCTCTCTCTCTCTCTCTCTCTCTCTCTCTCTCTCTCTCTCTCTAGATTGTGGTGTCGGTTTTCTGATATACACAATATGGGGAAGGAGGAAGTGGGATTGCCAATACCCAATTCTTGTTGGTGGAGGTCGACCACCCGTGATGACAACATATGTGTACATATGCGTGTTTCTCATACACACTCCATGCATACATGAGGAGGTGAATTGGTAGAAAACGTGGAACTATTTAATCTATGGAGTCTCCACTAATCATTAGGATTCTAAGGTGTGATTGATCACCTACATCTAATTGACTTTAATTCCAAATCTAAACATATCTTTTATTATTTGTATATTAATATATGCTTATAAGTTTCGAAAATGCATTAGGGTCCAATCTTTCAAAATCGTTCTTATAATTACCATAAATTTTCAGTAAGTACAATTGCAACCACTCAAATATATGTGGCTTTGTGGCACTAGTGCCATGCATGGATGATCCTTGGGAGCTTAATCAAAGTAGTTTAGTTCTATGGGACTTATCTCTATAAGGAACTTTATCATGTAACTCATGGGATTAATCGGTGGCGAAGTTTCACATACCTACGTTATAATATAAATAAATAAATAATTGATGGAGCATCCTATCAGAAAAAAATAAATAAATAAACAACAAGCGAAATCTAGCAATACCATGAATCCTTGGGATGAGTTATCATATAAAGACAATATGAACTTTTCCTTTTGATGTTTGGCTTGCATTGATAGTTAGGAATTTACTAAGCTTGAGAGAGAGAGCATTAAATCTACTTTGATCAATATTCTGTAGAAAAATTAAAACAGATTAAGATTAACTCCAGAAGATCATAGAAAGCAGAGCTTTTCATATGCTAATAATGACATAAAAACAGCAACTACAATGGCACTTTTTTTAAACCTAAATCGTCATCTGCAAGTGCTTATTTATTTATTATTTCGACGAATTCAATTGCAAGTGCCTATTCATGCAATCTGTGAAACCCCTTTGGCTTGTTGGTTAAGCGGGGCTAGGGGATTGAGTTGCCTCCTCCGGCCATAGACGGAGGCAGAGGACTCTTCTGCTGTGAGCCTAGCAATGAAGCTGGAATCTGGGTGTCCGGATTGGAAGCCGATGGAGGACCTTGATTCTTCAGCAGTTGGCGTCGCGAAGGAGAGACCTTTTGAACGTCAAAGGCCATTGTTGATTGAGAGACGTAAGCCCTATGAAGTAACCCTAAATGGTTTTTGTTCATTATATTTTGTTCTTTATGGAGAATTCTGATAGCATCATGTGCAGGCATGCTGATAAGCAAAAGCACCGCTGTGAATACAAGAAGCATATTTAGATGCAAAGAGAGTTAAACGTAGAAGAAGTGAAGAACAATTTGATGAAGAGCGTGTGGAGCAATGGTTGTGTATAAATAGAGACACGAATGTTGGGTGCACCGCACCTTTAAGGTGCCAGCCCACACGATAGTAAAGCCCATGATGGGCTTGTTTTTTAGTGCAAGCAAAAGTAAGTCTCCTATAAAAAATAGAAGCAGTGAGGTGGTAGGTGCTTTATATATAAAGCAGTGTGTGTGCGTGAGTCTCTTGTATCATTGAGAGACAACCTAGCAATCTAGTGTGCGACATTGGTGAGAAAGAAAAAGAAAGTGAGGTTTTTTTTCTTTGGTTCAAGACACACACAAGGAGATAAATTGGGAGTTTCTCTAGGAAGGATTTTGGGTGCTACAACCACAAAGAGTTGAAGTATTCAAGGAACATCTTACTACGTTATTGGTTTCACTGGGTTCCAGTTTTTTTGTGGTGAGATGATATTTATTCCTAAAGAGTGATTTCTCAATTTATTGTAAACTCAAGTTTGGGCATAAACTTGAGTATTGTAATATCTATTTTATTATAGTGAATTGATCGGATTTGCCCCGTAGTTTTTCCCTCTGGAGGATTTTTCACGAAATTTGGCGTGTTCTTGTGTGGTTGATTTTCTTGATTATTGCATGATTATTTATCTCTCTATTGCTTGGAAGATTATTTAATTTAATTCATACATAGACGGTAATTTGGCCTAACTAAGTAGTGTCAAAAGCTTCCATTGTCCCAACACCGAATTGAAGAACGAATCAACCAAGTGAAAAGACTTAAGAAGGTTGAGAAAACTTGAAGCCACTATTTTGTCTTTTTGTAAGAATGACATCCCTGTCTTAAATCATGACAAAGGCCTCCATTTGGTCTGTTCCCTTGCCACAATACAAAAATCAGAAACTTTCCTTATGGTTGGTGAAAGAAGTTTCTATAATTCAATTCCAAGATTTGATTTGCTCAAGCCCTTCCCGAATTTGGTTGCCCACATATTATTAAATATTAAAAAAATAACATAAGTCTAAAAAAGCTTTTTTATGCAAAATCAAAGTTACATTGTGCTTGTTAGCTTAGCTTAAATTACATTTAAAAAAAAAAAAATGTAACATCGGTTATGGTGTTTTATAATTAGCACGATCCGATTCGAAGAAAATTACTTCTCCTTGCATTTTTTGAAGCAATTCTTCAATTAAGTTATCGAAATTTAGCTTATCTAAATACTCATTTTCAATTGAGATTATAGCCAATCCATTTAATCTCTCTTGTGACATGGTAGTCCGAAGATAAGTTTTTATTAAATTAAAAATCTAAAACTAATAATACCTATTTAACATTATTATATGCATAGTAGTTTTTTAATTAAAAAATTAATTAGTGTTTATAAATAATAACACATTAACACTATTACACTATTACACTCTCATTAAAAAAATAAAAATAAAAACAAAGCATAACATTACACTATAATCCATGATCAGTGCACACAGGCCCACAGCATAATAAACACAACACAAACAGTAACACAAGCACAAAGCACTACACTACACAACCATCAAAGTGAAGTCTCAAATAAATACAAAATAACCATTTGACCATTAACTCAACTCACTCAGTAATCAGTACAGTACAGTACTCTGTACAAAGTCACAAAAATTTTCAATATATTCGGTTAAATAAAAAGCTCTAAAGCAGCACAAAAGTCACAAAATTTTTCAATAAATTCGGTCAAATATATCAAAGATCACATACCAGCTTCAAAGCTTCAGACTTCGGCTCCGTTTGTTTCGATTTCTCACAAAATGTTTGTAAATGCTGATATGAAAATATTTGTTTTTCCAGTGTTTGTTTGCAGGAAAATGCTAAAATATTTTACGTGTTTGGTGCATTGTTTTACTGAAAGTCTTCTTAGTCCACTATAGTGCTAAAACACACCTTTTCCATTATTTTCCTGTAATCATGAGCCACACGTGCCACGATATTGTCATATTGGCTGCTTTACCATTAGTTAGTGGAAGATCCTAGAAGCTATTAGTGCTATCTGATCGATATAGTGGAGGTACATAAGCTGCTTTTAACCCTAACAAAGGAAAGAGATTTTCTCTCTCTTCAAGCTTGCTCTGCAATATTCTTTACTCTGTGAAATTTGTTATGGAATCGATCAGAAAAGTCAAAAGCACTAAATCAGCACAAAAGTTACAAAGATTTTTGTACACAAATGAAACTCTTAAGAGACGCACTAGAGTCCAAAATGATTACACATAACACCAGGGCCGGTTCCGAGATTTGAGTTATTCAAACCTATCCCGAATTTGGTTGTCAACATATTATTAAATATTAAAAAAATAACATAAAGTCCAAAATAAATTTTTTTATGCAAATTCAAGGTTACATTGTGCTTTTTAGCTTAACTTAAATTACATTTAAAAAAAAATGTAACCTCGGTTATGATTTTCAAGATTACATTGTGCTAGCTTAACTTAAATTACATTTAAAAAAAAATGTAACCTCGGTTATGATGTTTTATAATTAGCACGATCCGATTCGAAAAAAATTACTTCTCCTTGCATTTTTTGAAGCAATTCTTCAATTAAGTTATCGAAATTTAACTTATCTAAATACTCATTCTCAATTGAGATCATAGCCAATCCGTTTAATCTCTCTTGTGACATAGTAGTCCGAAGATAAGTTTTTATCAAATTAAAAATCTAAAACTAATACTTATTTAACATTATCATATGCATAGTAGTTTTTTAATTAAAAAATTAATTAGAGTTTATAAATAATAACACATTAACACTATTACACTCTCATTAAAAAAAATAAAAATAAAACAAAGCATAATATTACACTATAATCTATGATCAATGCACATAGTCCCACAGCACAACAAACACAACACAAACAGTAACACAAGCACAAAAACACTATACTACACAACCATCAAAGTGAAGTCTCAAATAAATACAAAATAACCATTTGACCATTTACTCAACTCACTCAGTCATCAGTACAGTACTCTGTACAAAGTCACAAAAATTTTCAAGATATTCAGTCAAATAAAAAGCTCTAAAGCAGCAAAAAAAGTCACAAATTTTTTCAATAAATTCGGTCAAATATATCAAAGATCACATACCAGCTATACCAGCTTCAGAGCTTCAGACTTCATTTCTCACAAACTGATATTAAAGGCTAAAGTCATTGTTTTACTAAAGTCTTCTTATTCCACTATAGTGCTAAAACACACCGTTTCATTATTTTCAAAAGGAATTGTCAATGCACTGCCATTGCAAAAGGAATTGTCAAACGCTGCTTTGAGAGTTCTTGACAATCTGAATGGCTAGACAAGTTGACTCCGGCTGCATTTGAGAAGCATTCTGGAAGAGAGACAGCTAGGAAATGGAAGAATAATGTTTGAGTCATAGTTAACGAGTTGAAGGTTCCATTGTTTAAGACAGTGCTGCTGAAATACTACAACCAATCATCAAAAACTGGACGAGTTTGTCATCGTTGTACTAGTTGCAACAAGGAGCGCAGGTTCCGGCTGCGGACAAAAGAGGAATGTCAAATTCATCATGATACTTTGGCAGATGGGAATTGGAAATGTTCTGATCTGCCATATGACAAGTATACATTAAGTAAATGCTTCTTTTAGTATTCTTGAATGAATAATGTTGCATTCTTTTTGTTTGATATTTTAATCTGTTAGCCATTCAGGAATTTTTTACCAATTCTTTAAACATATGACATCTTGATTTTGGTTGTCCTAGTTATAGATAAAGAAATTGGTTAGCTCTTTTATACCATTGTGTGGTGTAGGACAACAATGGGAAATAGGATAAATTGGAAAGAAAGGATAAAAATAGGACAAATCTTAGAAATTACCACCTAGAATCTGACTGCAAAATCCTAGACATTACCACCTTAGGGGTGTTCAGCATTACCACCAAACAAAGAAGAGAGACGCATTTCAAATTATAGAAATTTTCATTAATCATCAAATCCTTTGAAAATGAATACAAACTTTACTTAAATAGGCTACTAAGCCTTAACATTGGAAACCTTAATTCTAATGGACTCGGCCCAATTATTAGAATTAATATACTAATAAACTTGATTAGATACTAAGACCTAAAATAAATATACAATCAACTCCAAAATTGATGGGTACTAACTGTTGGTGCTATTACATTAGTGAAATAGTGTATGTCACGCCCAATTTGCTGGGATTAAGTTTTATCAAGAAGACATTATTTCATCTTTTTCCTTGATGATTGGAGTTTTTCTGGCTACTTGGAATGGAGGAATTATAAAAGTTATAAAAGATGGAAAAAGAGGGGTGTCAATATGCAACTTTGGGTAAGGAATTGTAAAGGAATATCTCATGGGTAATGTACATGCTTGATGCAACAGAAGCAGCAAAAACCATGAAAGTAGTCTATTATTTGTTGTCAATCAAATTAGTCTAAGGTGACTACCGGGGTTAATTACTCTACTAAGCAGAATTAGAATAGAGAGCTTAGAATTAGACTTTGAGGACATTTGATCAAGTCGAGAGATCCTTGTCGAGGATAAGCATTTTAAGGAGGCAACGTGAATGGTGATATTGGTAAAGGAATTCGAGGTTGAGATGTGGCCATTGGAGATTATCTTTCTATTTTTTTTACAGGAATACTTTCTCTATTCACAAAATTGGAGCTTAGCAATATAATGGGGAATACAATCCTCAAAATTTGTAGAAGTGAGGTTCATCTTTGTTGGTTCTATATTGTCAAAGCCACATAAAACTAACCTGACTATATCTTCCAATACTGGGGTCTTGGATTGAATCATTTGATTTGATTTTCCTATCTAATATTAGAGACATCAAGAACCTGCAGAATGGTTGGGGTAGGCTTAGTTGGTTTTCTACTTGGCATTGCAGTATGCATTGGGACGCTAATTTGGGTTGCTTTGGGAACAATACATACATGTCTGCATATATTGTATGTATATTTTGTGCATATTTTATAAGATATAGCATGTACGAACAAAAAGAAATCGAAAAAGTACAAGACAATCACTTGAGGATAAAATAGTACCTCAACCTCAACAGTTATGTAACAACATAATATTAAATGAAAAATTAAATATTAGATCAGATGGGTTTTTTTGGGTATGAGGTCTAATTGAATATTCTATTATTTCAAAAAGGTAAAAAAAAAATTATTGAAGATCATATCATATCTTTAATTTAGGTATGATCAAATTAAATAGATTCTATTTTATTTTTATTTTCTTTTATCGATGTATTTATGTATGTATGTATGTTTATATCTCATGTATTCCCACTGATGTTTCTAGGGTGCAATGACACTGCTGCTATTGTCTTTGGTTAAATAAGTTGGATAGTAAATAATGTGAACAGCTGCTTTCTTTCTGTATTCAGAATTACTTGTGAGGATGATGAAGAACGAGCTAGTCGCAGGGTGTACAGGGGCTGCACCTGTTCTCCTAACAAGGTAGTGTTAGGGCTCTCATTTACACAACAAATGGTAACCAGCTTTCATTGACTCAAGTCCAACGTACTAGGTGGCCCTATGTCATGGAGATGTTTAGGTGAATATTAAAATTAATTGCTCACTAGAAAGTAGCAACTACAATACAAACAATCTGTTCGGTAAAGCTGCATTTAGTGGGCGGCAAGCCCAGCATATCTGAATTCTTTATTTTTGCTAAGATGCCATGTCTGCTGGGCAGTAAGGAGAGAACACGTAACGCTCAAAGTTTTTATTTATTGAGATGGGAAGCTATATTACTCACATCACATGTGAATAGGGTGAAGCTCCCTTTAATTATTAGGTCTACTTCAATCTATCTTTTAATTTATAAAACCGAGCAATTTCTTCTTTTATATATTAAAAATATTCAAATAGCATTTCAAGCAAAAATAAAGGAATACTTTTATGGTTTATTAACATGTAATTATATATTTTGAACATTATAACTTAAAATTGACAAAACACATAAAAATGTTATCATTAATTTTGTTTGGATTTAACAAAAAATTAGACGATGGGTGGTTATTTGAATATTTCAATACATAAGAGAGGATATTACTTGATTTTATAGATTAAAGTGAGAATTGAGAAGAACCCAATAGCTTATAGGGGAAAGTGCATGCAATTTTCCCAAAAGGTTAAGATGTGATGGAAAAAGAAAGAAAGAAAACAAAAGGAAAATGAAAAAAAAAAGGCTTTCTTATTCCGTACCATTCGAATATTAGCCAAAAAACACATAAATAGTTGGAACCAGAACAATTGAAATTCACTTGAATGGAGGTGCAAGGGTCCTTCTATGATATTCACACTTTTTTTTTTTTTGTGAGTATGGTATCTTTAATAGGTAAAACGTCACATATGATGGTAACACCGTCAAATATGATGGTACGTACAATAACATTATTTGATACCATAAATTTTTATTTATTTATTTATTTATATAAATTTAATATATATAAAAATTAGATACAACCAATGTCACATTGGATAGTAATAATACACCACATGATGGTAACTAAATCATATGTGATGGAATAATGGTTAAGATTTAAGTAGAATGTACAAAAAAAAAATGTGGGTATTATAGAAAGACTCGAGGGGTTAATTGTACTACATTTGTAATTGGTGTGAAATTTTCTGGTCAATTATTGACATCTCTTTCAGTACACGCTAATCTCAACTGATCAAATCAACAATTAAAAATAAAAAATGTTTGTCTATAGATCTAATGATTTTTTTTGCTTCTTGCAGCTAGACATTTTTTTTTTTTTTCTTAATACGAATATCAAACAAAAACCTACACTCTGGCCAGGGTAGTTCCCTTGCTACTTCAAAAGCTACTCCAGCTTTTTCCCTAAAATATTAAATGTTGGAAATATTGTTAAGAATGCACAATTTTCACCCTAGGAAATCCAACTTAGGTCCGAAAATAATAAACTAAATAGAAATTTAAAATCAGTTTAGGAAAAATCTCACAAAGCTATAGAATCACATATACCTGGAGTAAAACTCAGTGCGAATAGCTTTCCGATAGAACAACCCCTAAGATTAGACTATAGCAAATCCCTTTGTGTTGGACACACTTCCTTCACAAAGGTTCAAGAACAATCCTCTAAGATAATGCCTTTGCTTTGGTTTCCTTACCAGAAAAATAAGAAAGAAATAAATTTTTCTGCATTGTTTACACAGCCACCGAAAATGGGAGAGAGCAAAAACTGAAGAGAAAAATTCTCATTGTAGCCGAAGTTGTGTGTGACACAAGTTAAAGGAAAGTATGTGTTTTTTTTTTTTTTTTTTTTTTTTTTTGGCCGAATAACCTCATCATATAAAGGAGAAAAAAACATAAAGCAATTACAAGGTAAGGGAACCAGACCCTTCTGCAACTTCAGCAAGAACATGTGCTGGGAGAGAAAAGATGGGAATAGTTCCTGAAGCATTACAAAATAGGGCCCACTTAGCTATATTATGAGTAGTAGAATTATAAGATTTAGGGACATAAGAAGAATGCCAAAAGTCAATAGATAACAACAAAAGAGAGATATTAGCAAAAACAAATGAGGCGTGCATTTTACTATTTTAATTTTTAAGCTAGTGGGCTGACCAACATTTAAAGAATTTTCCTTCAAACTTTGTTTCCAAGTCTCACATTGGCTAGCAAAAAGATTTGGTCAAAAAAGATAATAGGAGGCTAAAACATGCGTGTTTGTAACACACGCACAGAACATTAAAAAAGTTAAAAAGTAGTTGGGCTTGTCACCTCAATATAATCGAATTGAGATCTCATATAATTGGAGGGAATCAATTCATAACAATTGATCTGAAGGTTTGAGATTAAAAATTGAAATATTCATTTTTAAATTCAATCATTCAATATAAAAAACTAAACTATCTTTTTCACTTTTTGAATCTTTACTTTGTTGCCTTTAAATTTTTTACACATTTTGAACTAACTATTGCATGGGCAATTGCTAACTTAGTATTCTATATTCCTTTTCAACTTTATATATTAGTCATCAAGTATTACGCAACATGCAACGATGTAAAAAATGAGTTCTTCTATCTAATAAAAATTAAAAACAAAACATTTTTAATTTTTTTTATAGAATTATATTAATTAAAAAAATAATTAAGATCCTTTAAAGTTATAAAGGCTTTAAAAAAAAAAAAATGATCATCCACCTTTCACATACCTAATTACCCTGATTTGGCTCTGGATTCATTTCTAATATCAAATGTTTGGTAGGGCCTGTACAACTCAGCACTCCACTCTTCTATCTTTGATCGTTGTTCAACACTTCAACCGACACAAAACCAAGGGCGGATCCACTTTGTGACTAGGGTGGATACAGGTCCACCCTCAAATTAAAAAATATATATTACTAGGTGTATATATATATATATATGGATTTTATGGAGTGCCCACCCTTAATTTCGTTCGAAAAACAAAAAATTTAAGTATATAAATATATCAAAATTACTAGACAACAAAAATCCCAAATAACAAAAAAAAAAAAAAATTCCAAAAAGTACTCACCCTAGATTGAATTTCTGAATCCGCCCCTGCACAAAACTATTGACTATCACTTCAGTACAATATAACCTAAAATGCTTATGACACAAAATCATGATGTGGCGAATCGGTTATATTAATATTTTTTTCCAATTGATGGCAAGGAATCTCTTACTCTCATCCCTTGTCACGCAAGTAGCTTTAATCAACGGACTGATATTATAGAATAGTTGGTGATATTCTCTTTTTTTATTTCATATATATATATATATATATATTTTCATACCATTAACCGTAAGTATTCAAAGCTAGCATTGAGAAGAAACGCAATCCTGAAAAAGAATGAGATCTCTTACCATTCTATTATTCTTCACAACGTTATAAATTTCAGTGTATTTGTTTTCTTATTTATTTTAAATACTACTTATAAGGAGATAATTTTAATATTCATTGTTAATTTTAATTCTAACACATGTTGTTTTTTATAAGTAACATTAAATTATTAGCCAACTCGTTTAATTATTTTGATGATTTTGGTTCGTTTGCTAATGTTTAATTTGTTTCCTAAAATTACAATTTCATAAAAGCCTAACTGATCTTGTTAGAAATATAACAATAAATGAATTAAATTGTTTAGAAACGGTTTAGACTCAACTTGAATTTTTGTTTGTTGTTTATACTCATTTATTTAACAAACAAGTTAAGCTCAAATCCAAATTTAAACTCGATTATGAAACAAACAATACAGTTTAATTTTTAGTAAAATTTCAGCTTCTTGCCAGATTCTTCTTGCAAAAATAAATGGCATGTCTTTATTCTTTGTTCAAAAGTATGGGAGATAGCCTTTACTTTGTAAACCCAATTTTTTGGAACTTGAAAGCTTCTTTATCTTTTTAGTTGGACATAAAATCATTTTTACAAACCAAAATATAAGTGGGTATAACATATTTTTTTTTGCTCAGTAAAAGAAAGATTGAATTTAACCAAGGACCCAGAGAGATCCTCATTGCAAATGGTTAGAAAGGATTGGGGACCTGCACAAAATTTCAAAGAGCCCTAGGACATATCCTGAATAAACCATTTCGCAAAAACATGGGGTGTTATGTTAGCACTACGCCATATGTTTTAACCTAGGATGCTATAGAAATATATTATTGTATTATAAGACCAAATATTATGACATTGTCCACTTAGGGCCTTAGGCAATAGCTTGGTTCCACCATCCCAAGTCCCAACCCTTGTTGCCGCATCTGAAATCAAGGGTGGCTTCTGGATTGAAGTGAAGTCATTTTCATGAAGTTGATTCCATTTGTTGTCTCGGAGGACAGTAGGGCCTGCTCCAAGTCAACATTGCACTTTTGTATCTCATATACGTTTACATTAATTCAGATTCACTTCAGTACAACATAACGTACTGTACTGAAGTGATGAGTCATGACATTGTCTTCAACCGAGTAGAGAGTGGATTGAAGTGGATCATACATACTCCATTCTATATTGTATATTTTGCCTTCTGATCATACCATCTCACTTGAGTATAGGTATGTATAGACCCTATGATGATTACTTTTACTAAGAGGCCAAGATATCAATAAGTTATGGAGACTATTTGTATATTTTCAATACATAAGGAAAGACATTGCTCAGTTTTATCGAGTAGAGAGTGGATTGAAGTAGACCCAATAATTAAAAGAGTGAAAGTGCAATTGGTCTTAATTTTAACAATACCAAGTTGATGAATCTAATTTTTATAAATTCATAAATAAAAAATAATCTATCGAAATAACTTAAATAATATAATTTTAACTATAATAGTTATTAAGTACTAGCGTATATTTGTGAAGTGGTAAAAACTCTAGCTTCTTACCAGACTCTTTTAATGCCTCTGTGGTGAAATTTCTTTTATATAAAGCTGGCCAGCTGAGACCTTTTCCATCAAATAGCTCTTAACTCTCTGTACTTACAAAACAAGATTAGGCGTCTAAAAAATGCTTCTCATAGTCACAATGGTTGCTTTTTCTCATGAGCATGCCGGCACATGAGACTAGCAGATTCTTCCATGGAGAAGTGCAAAATATGTCAAATGAAAAGCATTTGTTAGAGTCACTGCAAGGTTAAGTCCCTCCATCACCAATCAGCCAAAAGGCATATGCCGGTCACAACGTCTCTCCTTTGCCACACCAACTGCAAACAGTTTATGTCTCTCCATCTGCACCCAATCCGGGCACCAATAGCCCTGCTCCAAGAATCAGTCAAAGGACCTTCATCAGCCACAACACTGCTCCTTTGCTAGACTCACAGCAGAAGAGTCCTCTGCCTCCCCCTGTGCCCAATGGGGGCACTTAGATTCCCTAGCCACACTACAACAAAATATCCTTATTACAACAGGTGTTATTACAAAAAAAAAACAATTATTATGGTATTACACCTACTATTGCATCAATTAGTTAAATTTCGTTGCAATAGTTACTTAAAAACTGATAATTTCCCCACTCCCACTCATCAATTGCCCCACTCCAGCCTCATCAATTCCTCTCTTTTCTCTCTCTCTGTTTTGTTGTAATGATGATATACTAAATTAAAATTATCGGAGCGATTCCCACCCAAAAAATGGATGACGAATTGCAGAAACAGTTCGAGTTCGCACAGCAAGCGAAATCGAGCATTCGATTATCAAAGCGAAGCGTTGTCGAATTGGTCCAAAAGCTTCACGAGCTCCACGTCATTGATTTCGACCTTCTCCACACCATTTCTGGCAACGAATACAGTACCTCTCTCTCTCTCTCTCTATCAATTTTCTCTTAACTTCTGTTTGTTTCCCGAGAAAATTACATAAATGAAAAGAAAACGACTCATTTCTGTGTTTGATGATATACGTACATATATATATACTGCTTAAATTCTCTCACTTCACACAAAATCCCAAATCCAAAAATCAATAAGAGAGAGGAAATGGATAACGAAAGGCTATTAGAAGGAGAGAGGTACTAGATGGAGCAAATTTGAGAGCTTGATCTCGAGGAATTGCAGGTCGAAGAGGTGAATGACTCCTCTGACGATGACGACCTTCATGCCACGTCATTTCTCATCTTCTCCATTTTCATTTTTATTCTTTTTCCGGTACTTGATTTTGTTACACAGTTTAACCCTAGCTTGATTTGCAAATCTTCTTTTTCGCTGAATGTTTAAATTTGGAAATTTATGATAACTTTCATAGCATATGAGCAATTGAGCATTAATTTCCTAGTGAATTGAAAAGTTAAGATAAAGCTCTGTTGATTTCCTTATGTGTATTTTGATTGGGATTGAAGTGGTTATGGCGGTGCTGGCTCAATTGTTAAACTTACATTCAACGCCTGTTTGGCTTCATTACATACATATCTTGCAGTACGCATATTTGTGTTGTGTTTTATGGTGCTCATCCAAACTATCTATGGTTTAGTGATAATATATGATGTCACTGGCTGCATATAACAGAGATGGAAGACACTCATGGTAGGATGGCTTTCTTGGAAGGCGGTGCTATCTTGAACCTCCCACTGTTTTATCTAGACTTCCTATCTAGAGTCTAGACCATTATAATGGTATTGTTGGGTTCATAAATGGTATTGTTGAAGGTCAAAGAAATTATTTGATAAACCCCAAATGTTGGAAATGAATTTAAATTAGCTTGAGCTTAGGTGCTTTCTATCTTCCTATTGGGTTTAGATTCCAAACTTTGATTTTGTTAACATAGTTTCCTGCTAATAAACTAGCATTTGATTCAAGTTTCGTTCAAAATGTAACTCTTCTCATATATATGTGGGACCCACATGTGTGAATCCTAATTGCATGCGAGAGTGACCGTGAATATACTGTTACACAAGATACTTCTCAGTTTTCAAATATTGAGGTTTTTGGTTTAGAATTTTTTATTTTTTTTTATTTTTGGGTTGTTAATGGTTTTTTCTTTCATTTGGGTTTAGGTCTTGCTCCTGAAATTCCAGAGGATCTGTACCATCTCATCAAGAAGGCTGTGTCAATCCGTAAGCATCTTGAGAGGAATAGGAATGATAAGGATTCGAAGTTCAGGTTGATTCTTGTTGAGAGCAGGATTCAAAGGCTTGCTCACTACTATAAGAAAACAAAGAAGCTTCCACCAGTCTAGAAATATTAAGCCTTCTTGCAATGTGTAAAGATTGCGTTTGATACTCTTGGCTTACTGCGTAGTAGATAATTGTGGCTTACAGTTTATTCAATAATGTAGTTCAATGAGGATATTTTGCTTTTGGTCTTTGAATTTTAATTTACTTAAAATAACATTTTCTTGCAAAGGTTTACATGGAAGACCACTTAATTATCAAAAAAAAGAAGAAGGTTTTTCATGCAACTGGATAAGAAAATGTACTCTTTAGGGTTGTCTCTATAATGGCCTGGAATTGTTACATTTTTACCATGTTTGATGTGCCAAACGAAAGATGATACGAAAATAGATACTGTGATTTTACATCACTAGTAATTGATATCAGAAGCTAACTTCAAAGAACAAAAGTATCAAGAATTCAGCTTCACAGAACCAGCAAATCTTAATTTTCAATGCTTAAAAATAACAATAGAGAGAGAGAGAGAGAGAGAGAGAGAGAGAGAGAGAGAGAGAGGATGAGGACAATAAGTTCAAAAATCCAGAACACTGTACCTGACAATGGTGTTATTTACATCAAAACCAAAGCCTTTCTCTGATTGTCCAGCTTTATGCATTACAGCAAGTTTCCTCCCTAGAACAGATTGAGGACCAAAAAATAGTTAAAATTCAAATATAAGTTATTATCACCAAGACCATATACACAAAAAATTTCCAGCCTCACCTAATTGCCTCTGGAAGAACCAAATTCAATGAATTCCATGATAATGCAGGAACCACCCATACATAGGGGTCCAACCTACAATGCTTAGCAACAGGCTCACTCAAGCATAATTGCCAAACAATGGGCTTATGTTGGCATAAACAATAATTTGGTATATATACAAAATTAATGGCTCACACTTTAAATGGCTTAGGCACACGGATTGATCTGGTTTCATACATGGCACGTAAACCAAGAGCCTCTGCCTCAAACATTGATGGTCCAATACTCCTGATCCAATGTTTCAAAATCATAATGTATTTGTACCTTAGTTCAAATTTTCTCTTAGAAAAAAAGAAAAGAAAAGATGCAACTACAGCTTCTTTAGAACTTCTTTGTTTTTTTCATTAAGACACATATAAAGTTCTTATCATACTATTTAGTCAAACCGTAGCTGTTACTGTAGAAATAACCAGACATCCAATGATCTTAAAGGAGTCTTACTTTAATTGAGATGAGGGTGACTTGGACGGATAGACACACTTCCATATTTCTACTGACAATTGTCTTTGGACAATTTAGAGAGATAGGCAGTTGAGGGCGTGTCTAGAAATAAAGGATTTGTTTTTGGATAATAGTGAAGTTTAGATAAGAAATTAACATGTCATTATTGACAGCCTTTGAAGCAAGAACATTTTTTTTTTCCTCTAAAAAATGTTATGCTCATATATGTATAAAACAACCATAATAACAGAATATATGGGTAGAATGATTGAGAATAAATTTTGAAATCACACTCCAATGATGCACAGGGTATGTACTTTGTACTGCCTACCAATAAAAGTTGAAAGGGATAAGATAGTGTATTTTTGCATTTGACTATGAATAAAGTTTTTACTGTTTCATTCCACTTGATCTTGTAATGGATAGTGATAATTCAAAGAGTTTGCTGGTCTAGCTGCATAGAAGAAGAATTATCAAATTCATAGATACTCCTTGCACTGCTATAAACTGAATGATTGGAGTGTACCCCTGATGAATTTGCCACATTTGATGTCTCTGCTAAACACAAACCCAAATGTACAGAACCAAAAGATTAATTTGATATGCATTCTGATTTTAGTATTGATTTCTAGTAAGTATTACTAGTACGGATCAAATAGTTTTGGTTCATCAAGAAACATCTATACCTATACTACTATACAGGACAGATTCTAGTTTGGATTTATTTAATGGCATGGGAAGGACACGTATGACTAGACTAGTAACTTGTGTGAGACAAATTCTTGTCAGGGTTGAAATTGTAAGTGATTCTTCCAAGCAGCTGAGACGCTTGCAAGTCTTTAAATTAAAGATGACAAAATACTGTGAGCATTTATGTTGTTGCACATAATCTAAATTAGTGTACTATTTTCGTGAGGTTGTCCAACTGGGTATGGTGGAATTTATATAGTACATTAATCTAATATGTGATTGGTATGGTTCATTGGGATTGAAGAATGTGATTCCAAATTTAAAGGCTGTCTACTGGGTGATTCAACAAGTTGAAGGGTCCTGGTTTCAAGCAGATTGTTTGCATTCATCATGTCTGGGGGAGAGGAATGATAGGTTTCATAATGGTTGGGTGAGATGTGAAAGAAGTGACTCTGGAAATGTATTATTAGATTTAGGATGGCTGCAAGGTCTAAGATGAAAAATTCAATTTTGAACCATGCCTTGTGTTATATTATTATATGCATAATCCAAATGTATAGTGGGCAATGATATGCTTATGATTTTTTTGTTCTCTGACCAGTGAGAGTTGTTTATCTCATTTGATGTGGACGGTTGTGTACAAATTTTGATAAGCATGATATATACACGTTTATATATTGAGTTCTTACAAATGTTTTCATTTTTATAGGGAGGTAACCAATCTCATGGCTTTTGATTGATACATGGATGAAACATTTGGATTGAAGCTAAAAGAGAATTTTGTGTTTGCTGTAAATCCATGAATTTGTATCCATTAATGACTTAAACTTAGACGAGGGATTATTTTTGTACTTATGAATTTTATTTAGAACAAGTTTTAGTTGTTAATATTGTAAAGTGTTATAAATTTTCTATCTTTTTGTAGATTTCTTGATTTTGTGAATGTTGTTCTTTAATTTAGTTTTTATATTATTAAACAGGTTCATTTAGAGTTCATTTAGAGTATTTTAATTAGAATAAGCAATAGAAAATGAATGTGTCCAAGCAATGAGTAAACATTAACAGGTGACATATGACTATAGACCAGGTACCAAAGGAAAATGGAGGTAACACAAGCTTGTCTCAAGAGTTCATTTAGAGTATTTTAATTAGAAACTTAACTCAAAGCAAATGCCATTGTAGTTTCTGATTTTATACCACTACTACTACTACTTCTATTAGTATAATAAATTCTCTTCATTCTCTGATCTTTTACAGTATATCTTAATCTGTCTAAATTTTTCTACAGAATATTGATGAAAGTAGATTTAATGGTCAATCCCTCTCTCTTCCCCCAGTGTGTGGGAAGGGGGGTTGTGGGAGCGAGCAAAGCTCAAGTGTTATTATATACTCAGAAAAACATCTGAAAAACCAAATCAAATTAAAGCTTCAAACCACACTTTTATGTATCTAGCCTACGTATTTATATCAATTGCTTAATATTCATCAGAAATATATTTATAAAGCATAAAAGTAGAAACTTGAAATGGAGATTGAGAGGGATTGTGGTTTAGGGTTGACAATGGCTGAGAAATTTCGCAGCTTCTGAGTTTGTCATAGCTCTGAAAATTGTATAAGGTAGTTTATTTATTCATTTCAGTGAATTTCAATGTATTGGCCCTTTGGAGGATTCCCAAAAGAGTGAGACAAATAGAAAAGAGTAAACCAGAGAACTAAACTGATTGATCGAAAAGGATTTCAACATTGGAAGAACTAGAAATGTCAGCTAATAGCGACCCTTTAATATAAAGCTCAACAGTTCACAGGCAAAGTTCGAAGCAAAGTTCATTGCCAGGCCAAATTTTGGAGTAATTAAGATCTGCTAAAAGAATCTAAAAGCGAAGAGCTAAAACGAAAAGGTATTCAACTTTGGAATACATAGAATTGTCAGCTCATAGCCTCATAGCGACCATTTAGTAGCTCAGCTCAACAGCTCCTATGCAATGTTCATTGTCAGACCAAGTTTTGAGCTAATTATTCAATACAACAACAACAACAACCAAGCCTTAGTCCCAAAATATTTGGGGTTGGCTATGGATCCTCAACAGAATAGTCAGAGTCAGCCACATGTATTCTTCTACGCCATTTTATTCTATCTATACTTTCTGAAGAAATTATTCAGTACAATCTAACCTAAATGTATAAGGCCAAGGATCACGGCTAGGCATACAATTCTTTTTTAGGCCATTGAAATGGCATGGAAGAGAAATGAAATGACTGATAGATACAATGTATATTCTTAAATTTTATTGGTGGGGTCTTTTTCCTTTAGATTGCAAGGCATCTCGTTCATTTTGATGTCAGCAAAAGATTTAACATTTCAATTAAGTTCAAGACAAACTCTACTTCATAATAAACTGTTGGTTGATACTATTTTAGATGGATACTGTATAGTCTGATCTTATCATTTTTGGAAAGCTTGGATCACTTTTGATACTAATTGACTACTACATCTATAGATTATATTGTCCCTCTATAATGCTATATAATTATAATCACTTTTCCTTTCCCAGATGCTTTTTTTTTTTTGGGTTTCTTTTTCTGAATACTTAAGAAAGAACACAGATGGGGATAGCTCCCTCAAAAGACTTGAGCTATGATTCATCAGAACACTTATTAATTAAAAATAAAATATCAAATCTTTGAACATGGGTTCTATATAGAATCAAAAATAAACAAGACCCATCAAAATCAATTTGAATGAAAAAGAACAGATAATTTTCCACAACAATCCAATGAAATAAAGCTCTGCCAAGAAAAGTGAACACTATTTCGAATCAAAGCAGAGAGGGAAGTGTTATTACCTTAGCTTATTGGAAGCACTCAGCGAGAGAAAGAGATAATCGGATTTTTTTCTTTCTGGGTTGGTAAAGGAGGTGAGAAAAAAGCGTGTTCCAATTTCCAAAGCTAAAAGCCATGAAAGAGAAAGACATAACCGGGTCTTCTTTGAAAGTGTAGCAAGTTTGAGACTCGTCCTGAAGTTCGTTAAAATTATAAATTTGCCCCAATTGGAAGAGTAAGATGGAAGGTTGCAAATGAACTTAGTTCAGACTCGGCTCAAGAAAGAATTTGTTTATATTTGTTTATTAGCAAGCAAGTCAAACTCAAGCTTATGATTAAGTTTGACTATTAAACAAGCCAAAAACTCAAGGAAATCCTATTGATTTATGAGGAGAAAAGTAAATAAATCAGGTAAAGATAAAGAGTTTTCTTTTGCAAATTCACGTAGATGGAGACCAAAGAGCAAATGTGAAACATTATAGAGGTCCAAGAAGTGACACAATACGAGCAGTAAAGCTACTTCCAAAACAAGGAGAGAAATCCTCATCAAAGTAGTGGCACAACTGGTCTCTATATACACTATGAGTTGCATCAAAATTCCAACTTCATTTTCCAAGAGTTATCCTCAATGCTGAGTGCAATCTAGTGGAGAATGAGAGAAGGATCCACCGGATGAGATGAAAAAATGTTTGAGCCAAAGTCAAAAGATGGGATGGGCTTCAAAGCCTCGAAACTTTTAATCAAGCTTTATTATAGCAAAGCAATGATGAAAATTAATGCATAATACTTGTGAGGTCCTCATTGGTTTTAATAGAGATCTCCAATAATAGACCATTGTGAAGCGAGGTTGGGTTGCTCGGTGTTGGGGCAAAGAAAAGAGTCTCTACCTTTATTAAATGTCTAAGAACTAACTTTGAACCAAGGGCGGAGCCACGAATTTTTTTCAGGATGGGCTGGAATTGGACTAAACTAGAATTGAGATTTGTGATTGAAATTCAGATTGGGCTAAGGTTAGGACTATTTTAAAAAAACATTAAAATTAAAATTTAGCTGTAAAAATTTTAAAAAATTAAAATTTAGCTGTAAAATTTTTTAAAAATTAGAATTTAGCTATTGAATAACTCTGCCCCTGCTTTGAACTCCATTTACAAACATCTAACCGGCTTGGATTGAGTTCGAAATTAAGGTATGAGTTAGGAAAGTGTTATGCACACAAACCCGCATAGTCACATAGTTGGCCTTCACTTGTGTTATTTGAGAAATTATTCATTTCTCTCGTTGTATTTACACATGGTCCTCTCAACCAATACAAATAAACCATTATAAATTTGGATGACTATGAAGTTCCTTAAAATTAGGGATGTATAAGACATCACCTATTTTTATTGGTTGGGAGAACCACATATACAATATAATGGGAGCAATAATCGTGTTATTGGATTATATTTAGGGAAATTTTACTAAGGAATCTCTAACACAATCACACAATTTATAACATTAAATGTACACAAGGAACGATTTTATTTTCAACTATCATAACATAAAAAGAAAATTTCTTGAAATTGAAATTGAAATCAAAATGATCAAATTATAATTTAATGAAAAAATTATACATCAAACTAAATCCTAGTCTTGGTCCCTTGGAATAGCTTGACCATATATAAAAGTATAGTACAGTTTCACCAAAAAAGAAAAGAAAGTATAGTACATCAGTCAACACTTAAGCTTAAGAGTTGGTTACAATAAATATTCGAATTTAAATTATATAATTAACTGACACTTTATTACAGATTCTCAGCTAATAATGATTGACTAGGATTAGCATGATCTTATGTATGTGCTATCCAAATTTCTTCTTTGAACCTTGGTATGACATAATGCTAATATTTTAATCATCACATCAAATTAATGCAAACTCTTCCTTTTTCCTACTACTGCTATTTTGGCTCTTGTTTCACTTCTCTCCAATGCTACTGGGATTGTGCTTTTGGGTTGATAAGAAAGAGTCAAAGACTATGAAAGGTAGTTCATTTATTAATTTCAGCGAAAGTGTCAAGCACATGCAATTGCTTTGTCCGTTTATAGTTACATGAGTGTTTTTTGTTTTTTGTTTTTTTTAGGAGAAGAGATGGTTTACATGACTTAATTTATTGAGATCACAAATCTTCAAGATTTCAATCTCTCCAATGATACTATTATTTAATTGGGAATTTCTAATTGTTAAGCTGCAGATATCTTCACTTTTTGTGTGGATTCTAAAGTATCTAGCTTAATAAGTTGCATGCCTTTCTTTTGAAGGTAGATAACAAATTGGAATAGTATTACAGCCTATGTAGTACATTTTGGTATCGTGTGAAATCTCAATACCTTCAACATTAGCTATTGGATCATCAGAAGTAAGACCTATGTACACTCTAGTTGGGTGATATATATACAGCTCAAGAGCTCATTTAAGTTGCGTTTGAATTTGAATTTAAATGTAAGTACTTAGAATTCAAGAGTTATTGTACATATAAATTTAACAACACGTGATGATTTAAGTTTTGGAGATAAAGTTATATCATGGATTTAAAATAACATCTTAAAACTAATCATTTCTCCACAATTTAATAAAACTCATATATATCTATCCATAAATTTCATCAATAGATTCTCTCTCTCTCTCTCTCTCTCTCCTTTCTTTTTTTGAAACTATATATTCTAGTAATTAAACTAAAAATCCAAAACCAAATATTTTCTCTATGCTTCCTATTATTTTACACTTTATTATTTTAATATATATTTTCTACTTGAATTCAAATTTTATTCTAAAATTAAACATTCTATTAAAATCTTGACATATCATATTTTTTTTAATAGAAAGAATTATTGTTCCATATAAATACAAACACAATCATAACAAAAGATCTAATACAAAATATATTTTATATATAAACACAACAATAATAAATGTCTTTTAATAATTATCAATTTTTATATTTAGACAAAAAATAAAGCAGAGAAAAAAATCATATTATATTAAACTTACCCACAAGTTATCTAAGTATTTCCGGATCTAAAACGCTTTAGAACTTCACTATCATTTATACACAAAAAAAATAATAAAAATAAAAAACTTTAGGACTTCCCTTAATTATCTCTCTCCTCAAGTTTTTGATGAGGGCACACGTACATCGTTTTTCTCTAAGTTCTAGAGTTTTTTTAGCGTCACCGCTTATAAATATAGGGGTAAAACTTAGATACAGTTCTTTAAGTTAGATATATTAAATTCCCTAATTAAATTCAAACACATGGTTGCATTAACCAATGAAACACAAATAATATTATCTTTTTTAAGAATATTTAAATTCAATGTATTTGAATTCAACTAAGAACCTAATGTACTTGACCTAAGGAACTGTACCTAAGTTTTACCCTAAATATAATTAATATCTTTCCTTAACTTCTAAAGTTGAAAACAATAAAATAATTTGTAATGCAATACCTAACCTAGCTAGCCAGTTATTTCTTCATACCATGCCATGGAAAGCCTGTTGTCTTTTAGCAAGTGAATATAAGTCAAAAGCATTAATGTTGAACTCTTCTTAATTAAATTGCGAATAGATCAGGATGAATGTACTTGAAAAAGTGAGTTACAAAAACAGCTTTAGGTATTGCACGTCCACCACTTGTCAGGTGGGCGCAATACGTATAAGATGGTTGCTTTTTCTAATTTCATTTTTTGTTTTTTTTAAATGTTTCAACTATCCTTTTATAAACTTTTATTTCCACAAAGCTTTAGCATTGTCAGATCTAATCAAGACTTTTGAAAGGAAAATATCTTTATACCACCTAAAATCTGACAAAGTGTAACATTTTAAATTTTCTAAGCTATCATAAGCACTTTCTCTATAATCTGTTGGGTCTCCTACAAAGTGTTTTGTTATGGCAAAAACTAAATTATTAACAGCATCTTATATTTGTAAACCATTTTCATCTACTATGGGAATTCCATTTTGGGTTCTTTTGTAAGCATTTGCTAACCAACTAAATTATTAACAGCATCTTATATTTGTAAACCATTTTCATCTACTATGGGAATTCCATTTTGGGTTCTTTTGTAAGCATTTGCTAACCAATTTCTATCAGTATCTGTTAAAGTATTATCCCACCATCCTTTTAGTTGACCAATAAAGCCTGTAATAATTATATGTGCGATTTGGTGATCAGTTTTATTATTAATTTTGTAAACATTTGAGACCATAAGCATTTCATGTAATTTATTTAAGACTTCATACTGTGACATGCTATCAATATTCGATTCATATAAGGATTCAACATTATAAGAATTTATAACAGTTAACTCTCTTTCTTCAAATTGTAAATCTGGGGGAGTTGGTCTAAAGTAAAAATTTCTTGTAATTGAATCATTTCCAGGATATCTTGCTCTTGCAATACGACTTCTTAAAGGTTTGCCATGAAAATCTCTATCATTTGCAATTCTATCAATATTTAAATCTTTAAATTGATTTTGTAAATTTTCAATATATTCTTCAATTTTTGGACTATTTTGTTTTATTTTATCTATGGTATTAATTCTTTTGAATTGACTGGTTTGCTCTTTAGTTTGTGAGGAGGAAGGAATATTTGTTATATCTAAAGTTTGGAATCTTTTAGAGATTTCTTCTAATAAATCAGTATTATCTTTTTTAAAGGAAACACGTAATTTTGGGGGTATTTCATGTTGTGTGAACAAAGGTTTTTCAATATCTAATTTTGTAGTTGGTTTGATGGGATCAATTTTGTTTTATATTCTATCAAGTTTGGCACCTATGATTTTTAAATATGTATTTGAGTAATTGTTTTGTTCAATAATTTTTTCAAAATTTTTAGTTTCATCACTTAAACTTACATTTTTTATAGGGGAGGCAGTTAATTGTTGGTTTCCATAATTTATGATTATAGATTCATATGGGGGAAATTCTTCATGGCTCAGGACCAAATTGGAACCACCAATGTTGGAACCAGGCAGGAAGGTTTTGAATTTCTAAATGTTTGTCAAAATAGAAAAACCATGAATGTTGGAATCTATCATTTTGAAAATAAAAAGCATTATATCAGGCGGCTTGATAATCATATTAATTATAATATTGAGGGGAAAAGTTTTGACCAAATTTTCTGAGAGATCATGGAGATTCAGCCCATTGAAGAGGATTAATAATATTTTTAATAGCACACTTTGAAATGGCAGTTCGGGAAGAATCCCATTTGCATTTGCTATGAGTTAAGAGGACAGAATTTATATCAACTAGAATAAATTCATAAAAGGTTTGTGTCTTGTTGGGATGTTTTGGTTGGAAGTACCATCCTGGAGGAAACATATGGGGTACACTAATATGATAAAATCATGTAATAATATCACACCTCAGCAATCAGGATCCTCCGAAATGCATTTGCAAGTGCCGGATCAATACCAATCATATCAAACTCCATGTCCAAGCCATCTTTCGAGTATTGAGTCACTTCAACTCTAAAGTTGTTGCGGAAATGGTCTAATCGGAAACTATTATCTAGTCCTACAGACGCAAAAGCCCCAGAGTACTGTATAGAGTCTGTCTACACACACCAAGATTACAGAATGTAAGAAACTAATAAACAAAAACAGAGAGCAACAATAAAACCCACCAAATCCCAAACCTGGGTAATAGTTACAATGGAAAATGGAAAGGACTAAAATTCCTGGTTTCCTGTTTACACCACTTGGAAGAAAAAACTTAACTAAGCTTACAGTTAAATTAGACTGGGCAGATGAATACTTATTTGTCTTTTCACTTCAAAATCATTTGAAAATAAAATAATTGTAATCGAAAGTTCTACTTTACTTCAATAACTAAGCTTATAGTTGAATTACACTGAGCCGAGGGATAAAGTCATGTTCTTTCATTAAACAATCTCAAAAGAATGAATTTTTTATACAAAATTATTAGAAAGAAAAATAGTACACATGGCATTATATTGCTTAGCTTCAGCTACACATAAGTATATATGGTTGAATTACACCGGCAGAGGGATAAAATCATGTTCTTGCACTCCCAAATAATCTAAAAAATGAAACTTTAATCCGAATCATTAAAAAAAAAAAAATAGTATACACACTGTATTAAAAGGCATAGCTACGGCTACATATACAAGTATATGTAGCTAAACATAAGTATATATTGTTGAATTACACTAGCAGAGGGATAAAGTCATGTTCTTTCACTCCCAAATATTCTTAAAGAATGAAACTTTAATCCAAATTACTAGAAAAAATTAGTATACACACTGTATTAAAACGCTTAGCTGCTAGCTACACATAAGCATATATAGTTGAATTTTACTGGCAGAGGGATAAACTCATGTTCTTTCACTTCCAAATAATCTTAAAACAAAAAAACTATAATCCAAATCATTAGAAAAAAAAAATAGCATACACACTGTATTAAAAGGCTTAGCTGCGGCTACATATATAAGTATATGTAGCTAGACATTCCTTTGCTAAGCATGTACAGTCATAGAAAATTAAACAAGAGCAATTAGACCCACTAAGAAAACCCATGAATAATTCATGGTTGTTCAAATTTCACACAAAAAAAAACCCAACAATAAAAACAAGAAGAAGAGGCAGAAACAAAAAATATTGAAGAAAATTGAAGATTGAAGTAAAGAGAATGAGAAATACTGGTGGGAGCGTGATTGCAGAAGACACGGGTTCTTTGGAAGAGGTGGGAGATTCTAGGCACGTAGGAAGACCATTAATCTAGTAATTCCACTTTTTGATTGTTCTTTTTGTTGTTGGGCTCTATCATGATTCTGATCACTCCAGTTTCTTTCTTGTTCTGAATTCTTTCGTCTTTCTCTTTTTGATGGATCCTCTCTCTGGGCAGGCAGAGAGAGAGTTTTGTTCAAAGGGAGAGGTGACGTGGTCTCGATGCTTTTCTCTTCTCTTAATTGTTGAAATCCCTGCAGATGTTTGAGAGAAATTATGTTTCTGTTGTATCAAAATTATTTTTTTAATTTAAATATAGGAGAAGGTATAATGATTGAATCTTATGCATTGTTGGTTGCGGACAAATATTGCGATCACTTCATATATTGTATGTTAGGGATTACAGTTACTCCAAATACATTGCTTTAATTTTCTTGCCTTTGGCAAATAATTGTTATTCCTCATAAGCCAAATAACCACATGAACTTGAGCTATGGCTTTTTTAAGTATACCAGGGGCCTAAAGATTGAACTTGACACATTCTCCACCTCTCTTTGTGAGAGGTACTCTATCTATACAACACAAGAACAGATTTATTTTTCTTTTTTTCTTTTGGGGATATAAGTTTGTGAAAGTTTGTGACTTGGGGATATAAGGCATGGCACTTCTTTGTGCTGGTCCAAGAAGAACAAGACAGTTTTTAGCTCCAAGTTGCCGGGCAAACATCGCATCAACTGAATCCTGGCTCACTTGGTAAAGTTAAACCAGATATGAAATGCTAAACTGTAATAATATTAGTAACATCAAAATGATTCTTTGACAAACAAAGAGAAACAAAATTTTTCTTGTACAGCCAGAGAAACGTGAGCAATTTCATTTATCTGATGTTTACAAAGTAAAATTTTGTTCTGGAGATATCACAAGAAAAACACCTTATTCTGCTGATCACATTGAAACACCCAGTGTATTGGTGAAGAATCCCACTTTCCAGTATTGCTGGTTGATTGTTCAAGAACTTAGCCATGTTATAAATGATCACTCCACTTTCAAGTCCTCTTCCGGGCATTTTGTTCCCTCGATGCTTTTCTCTTCTCTTCCCTGCAGATGTTTGAGAGAAATTATGTTCATGGAGAAGGTATCAATTGTTTTTTTGGATGAAAAGAGGTAGGTTAAATGTTTTTCATTATTTATCTCATAGGTGTAAACACAGTTATAAATGGATTTATAGATGCTTTTATGAAAAGAGGTAGGTTAAACCTTGCTTTTGAGATCTCTTCTCTAGATGGGAATTTCCTTTTCTTCCTGTTTTTGCCATTTTCAATAACACCGTTTTCTTTTGTAGTGCTACCTGTCAATTCCTCAGTATTCATTCCAATGCCAATCTCATTTGTCATCAAACCTTGCTCCACTGTTTCTGATGGTTCAGAAGTTTCCGCAGATGGCTTCAAATTGCTCATCTTTTTCAACTGCAAGAAATATTTGTAAAAAAGTAATAAGATTAAGAAATCAAAACCCGCATTAAGTTACAGAGCATGACATTGTATAAAATATTCAAAAGACAAGGTCCAGACTAATAAATTTGGGCAGTGACTATTCAAGAAAAATAATTTTGGCCAAAGTTTTTTGCAGCAATGAGGCTTCCTGATCCAGTCTTCAACTACAATGCAGTTGTCCATCATATCCATTCCAATCCTGGTACTGCAGGCCATTCATGGGCAGACTGTGATTGATAGACTACAACTTCCATACAATACAAACTACATCTAACTACCTAGGAATAAATGTTTAGAATTAAAATTATGAGCGGTTTAAAGACCCTAACAGTAAGAGCTTGTTACTCCTCACGCATGTCAACTATACATTTTTTCTACTTTCAATTTGGCTACCAACATAATTGAGAAACTAAAAAGTTTGAGCATTTTCATAAATACATAAGGAGCTCCGACGTCATTTGTTACATGTCAATACAGTCTAGCAAGCCAAGTTGGGAAGCTAAAGAAATGGAGTCCCCTTCACAAGGGGAAAATGTTATATATTTAAGAAAAAAAATCACTTTCAAAGATCGATACCTACTTTTGCCACAAAAAAACCATCCATATTGTGAACATGAGGATAGAAGCGCCTTGTCTTTTCCAAGGATGGGTGAAAGCGTTGTTCCCTAAACCGGATAAACCTGTCGTATAGGTAAGCATAATTAATTGATAGATTACAACAAGATATGACAACAGATGTGGTGCACAAGAGTGTGAGAATATCATTACCCTGGACGCCCAAAATCAAGCCCACAAGACACCAGTTTAACATTCCTCTTCTTGAGTGCATAGTCTATAACTGCTTCATTCTGCAAGAGAGACATAACTTTAGGATGGGTAAAGAAAAGAAGAGAGGGTAAAGGGAAAAAAAGAAAAAGAGGCCAAGCGGAATTGGAAATGACAAGGGTGATCTTATAGACAAACCTCAGCAACCATTATGGAGCAGGTGGAGTAAACAAGGTAACCCCCAGATTTCGAATTGGCATCCACCGTGTCAATTGCGGCAAGTATCAGTTGCTACAGAAAAAAGAACACAGCTTCAAAAGAGGTCCACATGTTAAAACATCTGAAATGATCAACTTAACTAAGAAAGGATAGAATGATCTGCCTTTCTCCAGGCACGTAAAATAGGTCATATAGTATAATAGTAATGATTTTCAAGTTCAAATCAGTTTCAAAATATTAAGGAAAGTGGAGCACCGACTAGCATTACATTTTGATATTCCGGCTTTAAATTAATACGTATAATAAGAGAAATAGCTTAATTGCACTGTGCTTCTACTCCTTTCTAACTGATTAGTTAAAGAAGTAATTCACCCAAGGCTCAAATGTAAATCAATAATTAAGAAGTCCTAAGACAAAGAAGAAGTAAACCCCAAGCCCTCTTAGACCCAAACTTTCTAACCAATTAGCTTAAGAACACACAGAAAGTCTGAATCTACCTTCTGCAAATGGGCACATTCCTGTATTTCTTCTAAGCTTTTAGAATTTTTAACAGACTCATCTTTAGATATAACCTGGAAAATAAGTAGAGGTCATTTAGTTTTACTAAATAGTAAATGAAAAAAGAAGCCCACCAAAGAGAGTGAATACTTGAAGATCACCCTAATTGCTTACCCCAGTCCCACTGCAAGGGGCATCCAACAATACTCTATCAGCCAAGTTACCAAAAACCTTGGGGAGCTGAAACAGAAGAATGAAAAACAATATACATGAGATGAGTGGACATGCTCTTAGGACTTACCACAACACACAAAATGGCTGTTCCAAGCAATAAACTATCTATCTATCTATATATCATGTTTCTATCTTCTTCTTCTGGATATGCAATGATACTACGTTGTAAAGCAATGTGAATATTTAGCATGCTTAACATTATAGATAATTGGCATGTTTCTATCGTCATACATAATAGATTACGTGGCTCAATTAGATTGAGAATCATTTTGCAACAAAATATAAAAATATTTTTCTAATCAACAAAGAGCCATTTTGCAAACTAAACAAAGAATGCAGAGTCAGTAAAATCAAACAGTACAGTCCTCAAAACATTAAACTTTCTATATTTTATTAAAGAACTACAGAAACAAGAAGCTAACCTCCCTCCCATCATAGTTACAAACTACAGTGTTTGTCACCCCCATACGATGCAGATTTGCAGTGAGTGACTTAAGCCTCGGTGCCTTCATCTCATTTGCAAAGATGATTCCTGGTGAAAATGGCATCAGAACACCAAAAATTAATGGAATTGAAACATGGAACTTCTAAACCGTACTTAACAAATAAGAAAAGAGTACTGATCATGGCAGCACATGTATAATACACTTGACCCTTTGATAATTAAGATTCTATGATTTAATAATCTACATTAACCAATTTAATTGCCTTTACCATAATGTGTTGTGATTAATAGGAAAACATGCAACTAACATGATGGATAAACATTGTAAGTTAATAAATACATCATCCGTCCCTTTTTGTTGATCCTTCATTCCATTTTGAGATGTCCCAAAAATAGCCAGAGACAGGGATCCAAAAGTGATAGACAACTAGAAATTAGAATACTTGAAAAGTGTCCTAACAGAAATCTGATTGGGATCCAATTTTCCTCAGAGCAATTCATGATTAGGAATTAGAATTCATAATTGGGATCCAAAAGTGAAACTTGAAAAGTGTCGTAACAGAAATCTGTTTAACGAGATAAGTTGCTTCATGCATAAAATAAATGGAATCAGAATGAAGAAAATTCAGTTACAACTTTTGAGAAGCTTTCCCATGCTGGGATTAAGACTTCTAAATCTGACATTCAAAGATGACTATAATATGTAAGGAGAAACAACTAGAATTGAAACATACATGTACACAGAAACACATTCGAATCAATTAGATATCACCACATACCATTATTTTTCATAAGAGCAGCAATGTAAGTTGTTTTGCCACCAGGTGCAGCCCTGCAAAGGTACAAACTGTTATACAAAGAGAGAAAATATTGATTGTAATTGCAAGAGTTGTATAACATTATGGGCATTTATGTTTTCATATTATAATAAAATTAATCCCTCCTTGATATACAACCAAGCTCGCAATGCAACAAATGCACATTGGTACCAAGAGGACAACATTGTCTTATGCATGTTCCAACATTTATATTTTAAATACAAACTCTGTGTGTGTGTGTGTCTATGTGTGTGTGAGAGAGAGAGAGAGAGAGAGCAAGTTGTAAATGTGCAGAAATCATGTATCTACCACATTTCCATCAGAATTTCGACTTCACTGTTCTTTTTTACCTAAGGCTTGAGCAAAGAAAATAGTTTCATAATAAGCAAAAGATGTTAAAATAACCAGTATGCATATGTTTTATTCTCTTTTCCCGAGATTATGTCAAAAGTGTGGCTACACTAGTACAGAGTTGCAATACATGAACTTTCCAGTGGATCTACAAGTTGCCTAAGGCATTTGCAAATATATGAGTGTACAGTTTCACATGGCTTGACCATAAAATCAAGATACCACATACTTGTGGGAAGATCAATGCAAAATAATAGCTAACAATTTCATTTGTAAGAAACACTTACGCCAATATCTATGACCCGTTCTTTCTCTTGAGGAGCAAGAGCCATGACAGGCAAAAAAGAGCTTGCACTTTGGAGCTGTAAACAACCAAAACATGAGCCCTAAGTACACCACATGGAATATACAAAATGAAATAAGGTAGACAAAATGTAAACTAAATAAGTCACCTACCATGTAGAAACCAGCCATATATTCAGGAGTTGCACCAATGGGCACTTGCGAATCATATACAACCAATCCAACCTGCAATGGTAATATGGGTATGTCTTGTAATGTTGAGTTAAAAACAAGATTGAGAGAGACTGGAAGAACTTTTAAAGGCACTCCTTACTTTTGACCACTTGCTTAAGGGATCTAGGTTTACTCCTCTGTTTATCAGAATATCTGCCAAATCCCGCCTCCGTGTCTAAGTACAAAAAAAATATATTTAATAGGACGTAAAATATTGAGTAGTAAAACATAAAACAAAATCTAGTACGTACAACTGATATGTTACCTTTAAAGTGTTAGTTCGCAGACATATGGGCCGTGGCTTCTCAAAGGCTTCAATAAGCTCCAGAAGTTCAACAACTGGGAACATCTATAAAAGAAAGCAAAAATGTTATAGAGAAGTCCCAGAAACACCCCGAAGATTTTTTTGCTTTTGTTGGGGGGTGAGAGGAAACATAAGTGAATATAGGGGACAAGACAGAGAGAGGAGAAAAAAAATTATCATCGACCTCCACTAAAGCCCCAATTAGAAAGTCATTGTAGCCATAGTATGAACTTAAATCCTTCTTAAGCTGCTCAATGTATTCCTTCCTCGCTGTCCCCTCTTGCCTCAAAGCCTTAAAATTTGAAAGTACTCGATTGACTAAAGATAAAAATTAAAGTTAAATTTGAAGATCAACAGAGCAGATGAACATTGAAGTTAGTAAAAGAATTATAAAAATAAAAATTTAAAAATAGAAAAAGGAATACTACTCACTCTCTCTTATTCTTCTTTGGAGATTTGAAAGATCAGGGGGCTGATGTGCCTCTTCTTCAAGTTCCTAAGTCATTTGAAGAAATGAAAAATAAGCATGATAATAGATTATTTCAAACTGAACAAGACAAATTTCATTGAAATTCAGAAGTCAAATAACTAAAGTACAAAGTATAATGTGGCAACAAGAATAAACCTCCTTGGTTGGCAATCTGAATTCGTCAGATTCGTCTTTAATGTTGAGCTGCATTTCCTCCTCAGCTTCTTCTTTTTCCCTTGCCTTTTCTAAATCAATAATGGTTGACTTCTCTTCAATATCAGATTCATCAGAATCTAAATCCAAATCTGTGCCCGACCCTTTCTCTGAACCTAGATTAAAATAAAAAAATCAAATAATTGAATAGCTAGAAACATAAAAATAAATAGAACACGAACCGAAAACATCGAGAAACATAATACCTTCATCATCACTTCCTTGGAGGAAATCATTAGCTAATGGATCATCCACATCAGAAGAAATGTCCGAACCAGAACCAAAATCTTGCTCATCTCCATCAAACTCCTCTTGTTCCAATACTTCTTCTTCATCCGACTTCAGAATGGTCTGAAAGATCATCTTCCTTTGCACCTTTAGCAGTGAAAAACTTTCTTTTGCTTCTTTTTAGTGGAGCATTTTGTGACTTAGCCCACCCTTTTTCTTAGTTGCACCCATTACAGCTGTGGAAACAAAAGCAGCATAAGTTGCAAATATAGCTGCAAACTTAAAGCTCAATGAAAAAAAATCAAAACCAAGACTTTGCAACAACCTATAAACCAGTTTTATACAAAACATTATACTGTCAACTGATTTAATTAAAAGATGGGCAGAATAAGCCAACCCAAGACAGATAATCCAGTTATTAATGCTTGGCTTGAACGAATTTAACGCCAAAAACCAAATCAAAACAAAAAACCATTGTCCATTGTCCATCTGTAGAACTTAGGATCATGGATAATCCGTCCGTTAACCATCTATTGATTGGCACGGATTGGGCGGATCGGTTAGTCGGGTTTTGCGGGTTAGACGGGACACCAACACACAAAACCACAACAACACTACCACACACAACTACAAAACTGAAACAACAACACAAATCTGATTTAGCAACCAAAAAAAAATACAAATCTCAACAGATTTCCATCAAACTCAACAATACAACATCAAACCGAAACATCAAACTCAAACTATAATGTTAAAAAATATTAAGAACTCACAAATTTTCAAATTTGAACAGACTTTCCAAACGCAAAAAAAAAAAACCCAAATCCTCACCAAATCAAATCTTTACCAGTCTCTGAGGCTTGCGATTCCAGATCGCAATCGATGTGGAGAAGGTGAGATCGTGAGAGATGCGGCTAGGGTTTGAGTGGATGAGGTGACGGCAGCTAGGGTTTTAGTGGATGAGGTGACGGCAGCTAGGGTTTTAGTGGATGAGGTGGCGGCGGCTAGGGTTTGAATGGAGATGCGACGACGGCTAGGGTTTGATGAAGTGAGAGATGCAGCGGCGGCTAGGGTTTGAGAAAATGAGAGATGTGGTGGCGGCTTTGGTTTGAGAAAGTGAGAGATGCAGCGGCGGCTAAGGTTTGAAAAAGTGAGAGATATGAGAAAATGACGTCAGAGGGAAGACGGTCTGAGTGGATGAAGAGGCGACGGCGGCTAGGGTTTAAGAAAGTGAGATATGAAAGAGTGAGTTCTGAGGGAGCTGAGAAGTAGAGTGAGAAGAGAGAGGCAGAGAGTGAGAAGAAACTTGTGAGTTGTGATGGTGAGGAGTATCGGGTATGGGCCTAGGGTGTCAAATGGGTGGGTTTGGGTGAGTTTGGGTGGGCATTAAGTGAGTTGGCCTTTAAAATCCAATAATCTATTTAAACCCATTTAATAAAGTAGATATTACTCAAACACAACCCAATCCAACCCACTTATCTAAACTAAAACCCAACCCACCCATTTAATAAAATTGATATTTACTAAAATACCCTTAAGCCTATAAAAGGATGAAAAAACAATTAAAACTTAGAAAAATTATTAAAAATTATTAAAGTTGATATTTAATAAAGCCACATAAAACTAACCTGACTATATCTTCCAATATTGGGGTCTTGGATTGAATCATTTGATTTGATTTTCCTTTCTAATATTAGAGACATAAAGGACCTGGAACATGATATGTTTGTGTTCATCTTATGCTTTTGGGCCCCCAGTCTGCAGAATGGTTGGGGTAGGCTTAGTTGGTTTTCTACTTGGCATTGCAGTATGCATTGGGACGCTAATTTCGGTTGCTTTGGGAACAATACATACATGTATGCATATATTGTATGTATATTTTGTGCATATTTAAATATTAAATGAAAAATTAAATATTAGATCAGATGGGTTTTTTTGGGTATGAGGTCTAATTGAATATTCTATTATTTCAAAAAGGTAAAAAAAAAATTATTGAAGATCATATCATATCTTTAATTTAGGTATGATCAAATTAAATAGATTCTATTTTATTTTTATTTTCTTTTATCGATGTATTTATGTATGTATGTATGTTTATATCTCATGTATTCCCACTGATGTTTCTAGGGTGCAATGACACTGCTGCTATTGTCTTTGGTTAAATAAGTTGGATAGTAAATAACGTGAACAGCTGCTTTCTTTCTGTATTCAGAATTACTTGTGAGGATGATGAAGAACGAGCTAGTCGCAGGGTGTACAGGGGCTGCACCTGTTCTCCAACATGCAAGGGTTGCACTTCTTGTCTGTGTTTTGGATGTGAAATCTGCTGTTTCTCAGATTGCAGCTGCCAGACATGTGTCGACTTTACGAGGACTGCAAAAACTTGAGCTGAGCTGAGCAGCCTCTAAAGTAACCTAGCTATCCTGATGATTCCCCCCTCTTAATGTGGGTTCTTTGCTCATTGTTGGTGCTACATTCACTGATTCAAGCACCACCCCACATTTAAAAAGAAGCTTCCATTGTCATTGTCTTTCTTCATTATGTTGAACATGAATTTCCAGGCCCTGGGTTCATCAGCATTGGCTGTTCTGTTATCATTGACTGGTTTTATAACTTCAACTTCAGTAATTTATTCCATTCATTTATATTTTGGCTCTGTGTGATGTATTTTATTTTTTCTTGCCATTATTTAATTTATTTATATTCTTGTGGGTAAAAACAACTCAATCAATTTGTCTAACAAGTCAAGCAAAGTCCAACGGAATAAGCCCCCTATGGTACTTCAACAGCTCAATCAAGGCTCTCAGTGAGTTTGGTTTCCCATTATGATGGTCACTTGGATTTGATATATTCTTCCTGGTCTAATTGTGTTCCACAAAAACAGTTGCTGACATTTTCCATGGTTCAAATTCAGAGCGTGGCACCAGTGGAGATGAAATTAAAATGTATGAGAATAATCAACAACTATTTACCCCAAAACGCTACAGGAATTAAAACCATCTCAAAACGAAATGATTGAAGCAGGTGCAGATTCTACCAACCAATGATATGATAAAACTTGAAATTAGCTCTATGGCACACATGTCCAGTCCCCAAGGAATTTGGTCTTAACCTAATATCACTAAAACTAAAAGCTGTAAGTCTTTTTTTTTTTTCTCAAAATGTTAGTCAGAACATTCATTCACCCTCCTGTCCAGAAATGGGATATGGGCCACCATTTGGATTGCTGCCAACCTCTCACACCTACAAAACGACCACCCCCTCGATGATATGGGTTCCTTCCACAATGAGAAGATGCACACATGTTAAACTGCTGGGCAGCTTCAACATTGCCAGGAGCAAAAGCAGATTGCTGCATAGAGTTTTGTTGGACTTGTAACCCATTGGACAAAATTCCTTGATCTCCCACATTCATTCCCATATTCATTAATGGGTGAGTATGTTGGCCCTGTAAACCCATTCCAAATGGACTTTGATTGAAGCCATTTTGACCCACAAGCCCTTGTGCATATGTGGGTCCAACTGCCGGAAACATAGCAGTAGGATGTATCTGACTAGGATCAAACTGCTGCTGAAATGGCATTCTATTTGGCATAGGCATTTGACATGGATGTTGATTAGGATTCTGAGAGAACCAAGGCATACCATTAGTTGGAAATCCATTTGGAAAGACTGCATTATGTGGTGGCTGAAACGGCATCCCATTTGTCCAAACTCCATTTGAAGGTGTGTTAAAACCAAAGGTCTGTGCTGTTTGTGGAAATGGTAGAATGAAGCCAGTCCCAATAACAAAACCTTGTCCCAAGGAAGATGAAGATGAACCTCGATCAAAAAATGCTGCAGATGGTGAGAAATTATACTGACTTTGATTGGATGGTTGCTCTTGTGGTTTCTGTGAAGGTGTGTTAAAACCAATGGTCTGTGCTGTTTGTGGAAATGGTGGAATGAAGCCAGTCCCAATAACAAAACCTTGTCCCATGGAAGATGAAGATGAACCTCGATCAAAAAATGCTGCAGATGGTGAGAAATTATACTGACTTTGATTGGATGGTTGCTCTTGTGGTTTCTGTGGTGAAGGTTGAGCATTTTTCCAGGGCCCATTCTTATTTTTTCATTTCTTTCTGTTGTTTTTCATGTTTCCCACATTTTGGTCATGTGTGCCCCTTTTTGTCATTTTTTGCACCCTCTTGAACTCAGCCTCTTGTTCATCATCTGAAAACTCAGCCTCATCTAACACCTCTTCATCATTTGCACCAGATGCATCATACCCTTTCTTGTAAAGATCCTTGTCACTGAGCACATGATTGACAAACTCTAGAACAAAAGAGATCAAAGAGCCTGCCTGGATCCCAGATGGGACTTCACTTTCTGAATTGTATCTTACCTTATAGTATGGGCTTTTGACAGGTCCAAATATTTCATCCACCAGCCCCAATGGCGATCTGCTTTCAGTTATCCAGAGGATTGAACCCTCAGTAATAGGGTTGTGCTTCTCAACCCCTTCTACAATGACTTGGGCACCAAAAATCTGCATAGTAAATTAACATCATCAAACTGATCTAGCCAACACTACTTCAAATTACAACCTAAAGCTGCTAAAGGGATCATCCAGCTCCTAAAGCTACAATGTTCAAGTGGCCAAAAGAGTTTGTCAGAATATATGGCTCTGCTATCATAGTTAAGGTCATATTTGGGCCAATGAACTCTAGTAGCTCCTCCTGTAAGAACAGGGTGGAGGGCATGGTACTGGGTTCAAGACCCACCAGGTGCATGTGTTAGCTTACCAATCAAAATAACAAAAAGAAAATAAAGGTGATATACATATCATTTTTCATGAGCTTACCGATAAGACAACTCCCACAGGAAGCATCGGATGATGTGGTTGCAAGGTCACATCCACTGGAGGGACTGGAGGAAGGACCTGCAATTCAATACAATTTATTTCAGGCTGTTATATTACAGAAAAAGCCCCAAAACTTAGCTTCATCAATGAAATAAATAGAGCAAGAAATTCTTACTAGAAAGGAAACAAAAGCATGGGCTTGTTTCTTGTGCAGGTATTCACATGTTAAATGATATCAGTAAATAGAGATGTTGCACTTTGTTCAATTTTCATGAACCACATGATTTTAAAGTTAATTTTAACAGGTTAATTACCCCAGGGTAACTGACATCCAACACTCGCATAGCCTGAGAACAACTAGTCCCACATGATTAAGTAATATCTAACCACAAACGATTCAGATGGTCCACTACTTGATTCCAAATGAGAGATTATACGAGTCTCAACTCTCATGCTTAGAAGAACAAGTTTACAGCAAATAGATGTTACAGGCCCCAAAGAAAATATGGGAACATAAATTGTTATGAGCGGATCTACAATCTACCATATGTATAACGTTCTTATTTCCGCGTTGCATACAGTTTAGCACAATATTTCCCAAGAATAACTAATTCTACAAATGTTGAGTCTGCATTGATTCTTATGCAACAATAAAGTTAGGGGCCTACTTTATACAAGATCAACATACAGAAATAATTTTTTTCTTTGTAAGTAATCAACATACAGAAAAAATACTAACAATTATGAAAGCCACTAGAAATAACCAACATCAAAATCCAAAAATCAGGAAATTTGTTTATCTAGTGTACACAATTGCCGAAGCAGAAACAGGGTGTGTAAGTCTGAGAGAGAGATAAATGCCCTTTTTTTTTTTTTTTTTCCCTTGATAAGCTAGAGAGCCCTAAATATTACTGTCTTGTTCTCTCTTAGAGATAAGAGTATGTTTTCAACCCTTTCCATCCCCAGGAAAAAAAGATGTAGACATTCACTCCTCAATAAGGGTAGTGGTTGCTTAGCAAGGTCCTAATGGATATACTGTTTAAAATAATAAGCTCCAATGGAGCCACTGTAAATCAACCCAACTCAAATTTAAACTCATAAATGTCAACTGCAGGATGGGTATTCAATGTCTATTTAATGGGTTTCATCTTTTATTGACTCACTATATGAGAAGCACCACTAAAACAAATTGGCAACTAGGAAGAGAATACTTGGAAATTGGATCTACTAGTCTTAAGGGATATAAATTAATAAATGGTCACGCCAGGTTCCAAATAACAAATTTGATCCGTGTGAAACTTAAAAGGACTGCCTTTTTTTTTTAATAAGCAAGCAGAAATTCAATTGAGCTAAAACACCTGATAGAAGGTGCAGTAATACAACAGAACTAATGTACTGAGCCAATAGGCTCTACACATATGACCTCTAATTAGAGTCCTTATTTGGGACAGAAACTGGAATCCCCCAGCAGCCGCATAAAGCCCTGTTTAGAACTGTTTTTTTAATCTCCCTAACTCGAGCCTTTACTTCCCATTAAAATTTTGCAAAATACTCTCTTCAGATCTCACTTGGCCACCATCAATTTGATTCTCTTGCTCCTTAGAATCCAAATTTGAGAAATTGTAAGCCCCAAGTTATCTTATAAATCACAGTTTTTTAAACTTTTGACTTTCCAGTTTTGAAGACCCCAATCCACCACTCTATCCCATTCATTTTCAAGACTACAGATCAAGCTGTATCACCAATGTAACCATATGTTTTCTAGTATACTTGACATGTATAACATTTCCACCTTGCAACTAGTAACCTTAATCAAACATGAGTTATGATTTTCTTTACGAGGTATTATCTTCAGCCAATTATGTTATCCATGAGACATTATTTAGTGATTATTACTGATCAGACAATGTCACAAACAGGAAACAACTATTCAAGCACACAAAAACATGCCCAATGTCAAGACCTATTACATTGGTACATCACAAATCAAAACTACAGCAAACATGTGACAGACTTAAGGTGGCAACTTGCGGGACCGAAAGACCTATTACTGAATTTCTGCTTGCTTATAAAAAAAATAAAAAAATAAAAAATAAAAAATAAAAAGCACCTGAAAAGCGCAGTCATTTTAAGTTTCACAGAGGTCAAATTTGTTATTTGGAACCTGGCGTGACTATTTATCAATTTGTTTTAGTGATGCTTCTCATATAATGAGTCAATCAAAGATGAAAACCCATTAAATAAATATTGAATACCCTGAGGAGATCCTATTGTTGCTGCAATAGACAACCAACACCAACTATCAAATAAAAAAAGACAATAAGCAGATTTCAAAATCTATCCTAACCTATAACAGCAACATCTATCAAAGCATTTAGAGTCATTATCCAGTCAAATACGCACAATTCTGGAGTGAAAACATAAAATGCAAGGCATACTCAAAATCATTCCTCAAGCTATGAAGAAGACAAATCAGACAATTAGAGAGTAAATTTTCAGGCACACAAAACTAAATTGACATTTGTGTACCTCAAGCTCATGCTTTGATTTAATGGGTTCCTTTGGAGCACCACCTTCATCATCCTCTTCCTCATCAAAATCACTAAAACTAACCATCTCCTTTCCATTATCTTCATCAATTTCCTCCTCTTCCTCATCCTCTTCCATGTCCTTATCATCATCATCGTCATCATTAATCCCACCAACCATCTCCTGCTCATCAGCATCCCTTATCTCACCTTCTTCAACTTCACCCTGCTCACCCGCACCCGTCATCACCTCCACCTTCACTTCCTTTTTATCCTTGTCCTCCTCCTCTTCTTCCTCATCATCATCGTCATCACTACTACCACTACTCGAAGTTGCCACCTCCGACGAAGACGAACTTTCACTATCCGAACTTTCACTCTCATCCACATCACTTACCACCTCTTTCTTCACATCACTTCCACCACCAATACCCAAATTCCCAGACTCCACAACCAAACCAACCTTCCCCATCTCTTCCTCAATACATCTCTCTCCTCATTCTCCAAGATCTCAAATTCTTCCCACTCCTGTTCCTCCTTCACCTTCACCACAGAAACACACCCACGAACCTCTAGCTGACCAAAATTCTCACACTTCCCCTCCTCCACCTTCACCTTCACCCCAGAAACAGACCCACCAACTTCTGGATCTTGAACAGGCTCAATGGGGTTCTCAGGAGGAGCTCCAGACTCCGACACAGCTCCTATATGAATAGTATTTTGCAATCTGTCAAGATCTATTGGGTTGGACTGATAACAGCAACCAACTTCTAAGCATGATCGCCTCTCCCTCAGGACCTTGCCAACTGACAAGATGTTTTCACAGATTTGATTTACATCGCCTCTCCCACCTTGAACTGACAAGATGTTTTCACAGATTTGTTTACAGGAGAGCAATCTGTTTACCTCTTGATTCAGTAATGCAAGGACTCGTCATCAAGCCCAACATCTCATCCTGCCAACATGAAGGCTATCAGATTACATAGATTATAAAGTAAAGCTAAACAAAGTACAAAGAAGCTTGTTATAATTATAGAACGTACAAAAACATTATCTTGAAATTTATCTTGCAAGTCACTTAATTTAATTTTTAGGATACTCCAGGTTACTAAACACAATCAACCCAAGCTTGACTTATGATAATCAAAGTGGCAACGTTTGATAAGCAGTTAAGCATTTGTGGCTCTACAACCAACAAGTCAGCAGGAGTTATGGATGGCAGAAAGAAATAAGGAAAACACAATATAATAAATTTTAATTAATTGGTGTTGCCGGGGCGGATTGTAGACTTGCTTTTTGGTTGGAGAAACTGGTTTGGGAAGCATAATTCAGATATTTGGAATCTGGTTCCGTTGTGTTTGATGTGGTCTCTTTGGCGAGAACGGAATAGATGTACTTTGAGGAAGTGGAGTGTAGTATAACCCCAGATTCATGAATATTTCTTTAGTATGCTGTTTGAATGGTCTCGTGCATGGAGTTATACCACCTCTGCCTCTGTTAGTTCTTTCTTAGATTCTTATGCTCTTCTCCTAATCATTCTTTGTAATTATTTGCCTCTCTTGTGTTCATACTTTATGCACAGAGTGGTCTTTTTCTTTTTTTTTCTCAATAGAATTTCTCAATTATTATAAAAAATAAATAAATTCAATTTAAATAAAAAACGAAAAGGCTATAGCTTAAGTGGATAGAGAGACCTAACCTTAACCTTGACATTACTAGGTGAGCCATTTAAATCCTTCCACACAATTGTCATCTTTCCTGTTGATTTTCAGCTTGGATAGTATCTGCTATATTCTCCATTTTTCTCATTCTGAGAGGGAACCATGAAAGACTCATCCACAATCCCATTTGAGGCCCAGTATGAGAACCAGACAAAACAATCATGCATCTTCCATTATTATCCTTCTGCTTGAGTAATTCAGCATTAGCACTCTTTGTACTTTGAGGCCCAGAGAGAGAACCAGACAAACCAATCATGCAACCTCCATTATTATCCTTCTGCATGGGTGATTCAGTATTAGCACTCTTTCTATTTTGAGGCCCAGTGAGAGAACCAGACAAACCAATCATGCAACCTCCATTATCATCCTTCTGCTTGGGTGATTCAGTGTTAGCACTCTTTGTAGTTGGAAGCCCAGTGAGAGAACCAGACAAACCAATCATGTAACTTCCATTATTATCCTTCATCTTGAGTGATTCAGTATTAGCACTCTTTGTATTGTTGCCAAAACCCCCAACTAGTCCATCACCTATATGAGATCTATCTTGGCTTTCATGAATTTCTGGAGTCCAAGGCTTTTCTGTCCACTCTTGGCTGTTCACATTTAAATTCCTGTCTCCCACTTAAATCTTGCAAACTATCTGACGAAACTTCCCTGCAAAAAGTTTTTAATCTTTTTTTGGTAAGAAAATTAATGAAAGGAAGGCAAAAATAAACAGAGCATAAATACTGTACAAGAAATGAAGAAAGCCACACCCCTCAACCTCCCCCCAAGTGTTAACCGGCTGGTAATAAACCAGCACTACAAACAGCTAGAAACCCCGGAAGCAAACCTAAAAAGAGCTATACAGGCTGTACAAACACCAAGAAAGACCCCAGCTAATCAGCCAAGGTAAAGATTTCATCAGAAAGCTTGAAAGTGTCATATTTATTAAAGAGTAATAAAAACTTACTTAAAAAGCTAAAAGCATTACTACACAAGATGATTATAATGCATCCTCACAGCAATTTACAATCGGAAATTCAAACGAGCAACAAAAACCAAAATAGAATCATAACGTATACTTCCCAAAGAATGCAGCCAGTCAAATAAAGAATGTAAGAAAATGCTTTAAGTTGAAGTACAGTTCAACTCTACATTGAAATAGTCATATTTCTAAATCTAACTTACATTAGATACATGATCCTGCATCACATCTAGATTAAATAAAAGGCACATAACACTCACCACCCACCCCCCACCCCCAATCCTCAAAAAAAGTACCAAGGGCATATCAATAGCACTCACTTAAAATCTATAAAAGATACAAATTTTTTTCCAAACACGAACAACGTAGCTGACTATGAAGCCTTGCTTATCGGATTAGAACTAGCTGCGGCAATGGGCATGCGATCCATCCACATTGAAATCATAGTCAGGATTGGTAATTGATAGAGGATCAGAATCCTCTCCATTTTCCTCGAAATAGAGAAGGTCCATTTCGTGGTTCAGAATTAGTTTTCATGAATCCGGGGTATACATGGAGCCACATCATTTAGAAATTCACTTCACCAAATAAGGAATAATAATCAATATTAATGACATGGCACTATCTTCACCTTTAGATTTGTTGACTACCCTTCTTTAATTGACTCTCTCCATTGATAATACTAGAATGCCATTTCCATATGAAATGGAGAGAATTCTTTACCATTGGTAGTACTAGAATGCCATTTCCATACAGTCCAGCTATAAGTTCAAAAAACTATTAGGTCCCACTATTCAGGCTCCTCATGCCTGAACCATAAAGAAAACTTCCTATGGCAATCTCAATCAATGATTAACTGAGAAATAATTTTTTCGATTGAGACTTTTCTTTGTTTCAATTAAAACCACAAAAGTTTTCAAAATCCATGGAGTATAACTTGATATAATTTTTCTAATGATAATTAAATAGAAGAAAAATTCAGATTAATGAAGAAACGCATAGGGGGAGTTTGTGTTGTTGTATGTGTAAGACGGCAAGACGAGCATTGAGCATTTCTACTAAAGTTTTATCTTTTGTGTTTGAAATTGCATTATTTGGAGTATCTTGGGTTATGCTGAAGATTGTAATTTGGATGTTGGCAAGGAAGATTTCATCATCACAGGTTGTCAAAAATCTAGAAGGCTATTCCATTGTGCATATTGCGGACAAATTGGCAAGAAAGTAATAGTAGAACCTTTTATGGTGTTGAACGTCCTCATCATGTCACTGAACAGATTTTGTTAAGATCATTGTATGATTGGATGAATGCGTTGGCCATCATCCCTGCATTGTCCTTTTTAGAATTTCAACATCTTTTGAATTCCGGATTGTAATTATTTAGGAATAGTTGGATACACATCCGGTGTATTTGAACTATCTCCTTGTTTTAATAAAATGCTTATAAACAAAGAAGCATGCATCTCATAGGCATTCTGTGTGTCAGCAGCTAAACTCTGCTGCACAGATTACAATAATACACACAAGAGGTGCCACATAGCTTAGGTGGAAACAACTGGCTAACAGCAGACCCCAGGCCTGGTACAGAACCCCCTTCATAAAAATGTGGTCAATTTTTAGCCTAACCAATAGGCAGGGCTTAGAATTACACTAAACAAAAAGGGGAAATAAAAAAGGGGTCTTAGTAATAGTGTCTATATATATACAGGGACGGCCTCGAGAGTTGGGTTGCCCTAGCCCATCCTAATTTTGGTTGCCCTACTTATTATGTAATATTAAAAAAAAATAACATAAAGTCCAAAAAAAAAAAATTTATGCAAAATCAAATTTTTTATGCAAAATCAAGATTACATTGTATTTTAACCGGTTATGGTGCTTTATAATTAGCACAATCCGACTCCAAGAAAATTACTTCTCCTTGCATTTTTAGAAATAGAACCCTTTAATGATTTTGCCATTATATTTCTTCGTTGTTTGACTTTTCTATTATAATATTCCGAGTTTTGTTTTCGAGACCTCACTCAGTTCTTGTCATCATCATTCTTCATTATAGTACCTACGATATTACAATCTCGTTCAAATAATAAAAAATTATATTACAATCCTAAAAATCTAAACTAATACCTATTAATATTATTTTAGGTTTAATAGTCTTTTAACTAAAAAAATGTTTTACTGTTACTAACACTATTACACTCCCATAAAAAATAAAAATAAAAATAAAAACAAAACACAAACAAATAAATCTAATGCACACTTAACACTACACTACACTATTTGATCAATACAATCATAGCCACACCACACATACCAACATTTAAAGTCTCAAATAAATAATCAACCACACAACGTTCACACTAAGCAACACAAAATTTAAAGTATCAAATAAATACTCAACAACACAATATTTAAAATTTCAAAAAAATCAACAACATAATATTCAAAGTCTCAAATAAATACAAAATAAATACTCACACACAGTCAATACAGCAATCACACTATATTCGGTCAAGTAAAAAGCAATGACAATTCAAAAAAAAGACAAAAGACAAAAACTAAAAGACAAAATTCTTTGTCATTACTCAGTAGTAAAGTAGGCAGCACCACATGCACAGCACACACCACAAGTTCACAACCACACAAATTTGCATAAAAGAAAAAATCTAGAACAGTTCATACACTTTTAAACACTTGAAGTCTTGAAACACAAAATAGCATCCGAGAGAGAGAGAGAAAAATACCGGAGCTGGAGCAACTGAGCAACAGAGCAAGCAAGGAGGCGAGGAGCGGAGGAGGCGTGACCGCGTGAGGACTGAGGCGTCGTCTCGTCGATGTGCCGCGGTGCCGCCGTGGGTCTGCGTGCCGGTGCCGTGCGTCACTGGCTCGCTGCCGTGCGTGCCGGCCCTGATAGTAGGAGGGATTACAAATGAGAGTTTTGAGAGGGAGAGAAAGCGTGAGTAAGTAATGAATTCAGTGTTTTTATACAACTAAAAGCGTGGCGGCGTTTTCACTTTTCAGCCTTTGTGCGTATCTTTCGTTTGGAAAGGCGGCAAGCCAATTAGGTAGAATGCAAAAGAACCCAAACCCATTATTCTATCCAAATCCACCCACTAATTATCCAATCAAATTTACCTATTTAATAAATTGACAAATGGGTGCTAACCCAATTAGATCCAATTAAGATCCAATTAAGTTAAATTTAATTGGACTTTAATTGAATTACTTATTCGACATCAACAAAAACCCCAAACCGGACCAAAAAAAAAAAGGAAAAATAATCCATAAAAACTGAATTACGATTAATCTAACTAATCCAACGGCTAATAAAGGTTTCGGGGCTTACCCAGACCCGTTGAGCTCGTAGTAGGGCAAGTTGGATAGCAGAGTCTCATCGATATCGAAAACCCAAGCGTCGCTTCCGTTACCGGAGATCTCAACGGTCTTTGCAAACTTGAGCGAGTTCTCGGCGACGAGCTCCGAGTCGCACCGGTATCGGTCGCCGGTCATGTAGTCCTGCACGAATCGCAAGCACCTCTCCGGGATGGTGGACCAGTTACCTGCGTCGTTGGTCTCGATAGAGAACCTCCAGCTTTCGCAGTAGATATCGTCGTCTATGCGGATCTTGCGGTGGTCCGGCGAGATTTGGATGATCGATTGGGAAACGACGGTGGTGAAGATGAGGCAGAGGATGGATTGCGTGGAGGGAGGCCATAGCCGGAAAACCGAGAAAGTTTTGTTTGGGAGAGCTGAAAATTGAACGAAGAGAGAGAAAAAAAGTTTGGTTTCTACGAAATTTATTAATTTTTCAGATAAACGACCTTAAATCTGATACCGTTTAGATGCATTGGTAAAACGACTAAACTTTTTATGGATTATTTCAAGGTTTTAAGAATATTTGAGTGAGGTTTTAGGATATTTTAATTATATATATATATGTATAAAATAAATAGGTAAATGGGTGGGTTGGGTTTTAGCTTAGATAATTAGGTTGAGTTGGGTTTGGATAATATCTATTTTATTAAATGGGTTTAAATGGACTATTAAGTTTTAAAGGCCAATCCATTTAATACCCGCCCAAACCCACCCATTTGACACCCCT
>OU015761.1:67545186-67551662 GCA_907173295.1 Fagus sylvatica | reverse complement strand
GAGCTCCGAGTCGCACCGGTATCGGTCGCCGGTCATGTAGTCCTGCACGAATCGCAAGCACCTCTCCGGGATGGTGGACCAGTTACCTGCGTCGTTGGTCTCGATAGAGAACCTCCAGCTTTCGCAGTAGATATCGTCGTCTATGCGGATCTTGCGGTGGTCCGGCGAGATTTGGATGATCGATTGGGAAACGACGGTGGTGAAGATGAGGCAGAGGATGATTGCGTGGAGGGAGGCCATAGCCGGAAAACCGAGAAAGTTTTGTTTGGGAGAGCTGAAAATTGAACGAAGAGAGAGAAAAAAAGTTTGGTTTCTACGAAATTTATTAATTTTTCAGATAAACGACCTTAAATCTGATACCGTTTGAGATGCATTGGTAAAACGACTAAACTTTTTATGGATTATTTCAAGGTTTTAAGAATATTTGAGCCATTTTAGAGGTTTTAGGATATTTTAATATATATATATGCATAAAATAAATAGGTAAATGGGTGGGTTGGGTTTTAGCTTAGATAATTAGGTTGAGTTGGGTTTGGATAATATCTATTTTATTAAATGGGTTTAAATGGACAATTAAGTTTTAAAGGCCAATCCATTTAATACCCGCCCAAACCCACCCATTTGACACCCCTAGGTAGAATAGAAATGTACAGCACTAACTAGGTTGGAAGGAATCTTCTTTCAACCCATTATGTGATAAGTAAACAGACCATTCACATGTATATTTTAAAAAGTCACATGACTCATTAAAAAAGTCATATGACTAAATATATATGTGGATGATCTATTTACTTGTCACGTAGTGGATTGAAGAAGGATTCCTCTAAATTGGGTTGTAAGTAAACTATTTCCAATAGAAATATGATGTCTAAAAGTAAGATAGAGGTAATAGTTGTAGTTGTAATAGTTTTTTAAAATATGAAAAATGTCTGAAGTAATGGATATGGGAAGAATTAGCACAAAGTAAAAAGATCTGAAAGTATAGCACAGAGGGACTCAGCGAGGCAAAATTTGTCATTTTGTCATTAAGGGGGTCAATTTGTTAAAACAAGTTATAGAGGTGGGGGGTGGGGGACAAAATTTGTCCTTAGGGGTCAGTTGTTCAAATTTTACTTATTATAAACCAATTTTAAATTTTTTTAGGAGGGCACTACTACACCCCTTCTCCCCCATTGCTTAACATGGTTTGGCGCTTTAGTAGAGATGGGTAATTTAATCCAAGATTCTCTTTATAAAGGAAAGCAAGTAATAATATCAATTAATTTACATTGTTCTTAGCTATAATTCAAGATTTGAATCATAGATCTTTTTATAAAGGAAAATAGACAAATCACTGAACTATAAAGCTTTTGGCAAAATTTATTAGATGCTACTAACAATTTTTTATTTTATTTTATTTTTACATCTAAAGGCTTTTTCTATTATTTAAAAGTATGCTTGCTAGCCTCTTTATATGGGTTTAACGTGTAAAAAAAAATTGGATAGGACGAGTGTAGAAGTAAGATAGAACATTAAGAGTGTGTTTGAATGGGATTTTTTTATTAGTAAAAATAAAACTATAAAAACACCAAAAAACTTTTAAGTTAAATCACATTTTTTGGTATTTCTAAAGGAAATATGTAACGTTGGACTCTTCCTTCCCCCCGTTTAAAATGTATCAAAACAAAAAAAGTTTTAAAAAATATTTCTTGACAAATTATAAGATTAACTAACCCATTATAAGTTTAAGTTGTTTTAGGAAAAAAATTATTTATGTTCTTTTATTAACTCATTCGCAAACAAGTCAAGTTAAAGCTTAGCTTTAAGCTCAACTATAAATAGGTTACCCTCAAATTTAATAATTTGTTTTTAAACAAATTCATAAATATGAAAATTGATTTGAGTATAACTATTAATATATGTTTAGATGTATATATGTATAAAAAATATATTTGTATAGACTGGGTTGTGTAAGTTTGTGATTAAGTTCATAGATATGAAAGAGCCTTATACCTTAACTGGTTAACTCTTTTTTATATTTTTCAAATCCTTCTTCCTCCAAATATCGACTTATATATATATATATAAAAAAAAATCAATGATTATTTAGACCTTATTGATAATACAAACATGTTCATTCGTAGCAAACAATATATGTAATTTTCTTTTGCTAAATAATATATGTAATTTTTAAGAATACAAGATTTGTGAATTTAAATTTTTATATGTTCATAATTTATTTAATTAACTCAAATAATATAATTTCAACTATATTTTGGTTCTTAATTATTATGATAAATTTTCAAAAGGATAAAAAGTTATAATCATGATGTTTACTATACATAGGGAAAGAAGTAACTTGTAACCAATCTCAAGTTTAATCGACAAGAAAATAAACCAAACTTAAAGATGGTATGTAATTTGACAATCATATCCTAAAATTAAATAAACAAATCCTGAATATTTAATATGAGTGTCCCCTTAAACTATAACCTTTACACCATCGAGGGTGGTGGTCTAGCGGTAAAGAGTGTAGTCCCAAGTGGTTTGGGATGTGGAGGTCCTAGATTCGAATTCCGCAATGGGAAGCGCCTGGGATTAAACCCAACAATCCTCACTCTGGACTTGCTAGTGCTCTCATAGGGCTGGGATAACAGATATGGCTCATCAGTTCCCTCTGGACCCAGCGGATAGGATGCTACTATGGTCATGCCCAGGTAGGAAAGTCACTCTGGTCGCCCCTCCTACCAATTTTTTTATCAATAAAAAAAAAAAAGAAGAAGAAGAAGACTAGTTTAAACAAAACCTTAATTTAAAATATACATTAGATTTATTGTGACTGACACTGTCCTTGTGTCCCTCCAAAAACCCAAGGAAATGTCCCTCGTTCTCCTTGGAAGTTGGAACTCACTTGTGCACCTTTTCACTTGCCATTGGTTTTGAGCGAATCAGATTATTCAGCAACATGTCCAAACCCAAAACAAGACTCTCTTCCAAACTCCTCCAATCCAAAACCCAAATGCCAGGTCATTGTGAACAACAAAATTGTCACTTTGCGCTCTCTCTTGCTTGTAATGTATATGTATGATATTCTAATAGAATCCCATTTCTTTTCTTTTTTTTTTGAATGAGTTACAGGCTCTGAATCTTCCAATGGCGATTCTGTACCAGAACTTGGTGTTTCTGTGAGGAAAAAGAGAGTTGAAAAGATTGTAAAAGTTGAAGAAGAGGATCATGAAGCAGAATCAGATGACAAGAAAGTGTGAATATATCTTATTTCTATTTAATTCAAAAACCGTTTTTTAGTTGTTTTATGTTTGATTCAGTACTTATGTGACATGGGTCTGTTTTTGTTTTTGTATTTATTACAAAATCATCAATGCGTGTATTTGTTATTTGAATGTATGTCTCTGGCTTTTATAGTAACTTTCTCTTATAATTATCCATGAAAGAAATAACGTTTGTCAGAGAAAGGGTTTGTCATTTTAAATTTGATGAAATTATCCATATCTAATTTTGCAAAATGTTGTTCTAAATTTTATTGGAATACCCATGTTTTATTTTAGAATAAAGTTTCTGATTTGATTATTTTCTCTTAGAAAACTTAAAATCTATATGGTTGTATCATTGTTCATATTATATTCAGTGGTTCCTTTCCATATAAAATCATATTAAATTATGATATGGTAATCCATGATATAATCTTTCAATTGTTTAAGAATGGAACATTAAGTCGCTATTGCCTTAAATATGATTTTGAACAATTAAGAACCATGTTCCTTCTAAAATGAATGAATTGTAAGGTTTACTAATTGCTTATATGGGAATGAAACGGCTTAAGTTTTTGTTTTTTATTTTTTTATTTATTTTTTTTGACAAAATGAAAATGGCTTAAGTTAAAGGCACTAAAAGCCCAAGAGAAGGCCTAAAAGAATGTGGATTGAAATTGTCACAAAACGTTTCCTCTGATTTAACACAACGTATAGACTTCAGAGCAAAATGGAAGAAAGAATGTACCTTAATCAAAGCAGTCAGACTTCCTTTCTAATATTTTCAAAAGCTAATCCACCAACAAGCCATAGCTCAATTGGCACTTCCTCCTCCCATAATGATGGGGTGGAGGGTGAGATAATGGGTTCAAATCTCACTAGTGTGTGCCTTCCTTAGCCAAGGACAAAGCTAAGATTTTACATGAGTGGGGGTTGGTATATCAATCAAATTTTTTTCATGAAAAACAAATAAAAATTATGTTTATTTTGTGCACTAGTATATATTGCACAATTGTTAAACACAATAATTTTGAGACCCATAACCCACAACTCAGTACACAACAAGTCAGTAATTAACAATCAAACACTTATTGACTTACATTTATTCTATATACACTTCACTCACCATTCACCCATACACAAACCGACAATGAGATAAAGACAAATAAAAATTATTGAAACAATAAAAAGCACAGAGCACTCAAACAGAAAAAGAAAAAAAATAAGTATTAGAAACGGTATTAATGAATATTTAGCAAAAAAAAAGTGGTATTAATTCATAAAAAAATAAAAAATAAAAATAAATAAACTATTTATCTGATGCTGCAACCTCCTCTCATTTTAGAATATTGCTCATATTTTATTAGCTCTATAGTCTATATGTCTCTATATTTACGTGGCTGAAGCAAAGCCTTTTGTTATTGTTAGTCTAGGACTCTTTTTTTTATATAGTAATTGTTAGTATAGGACTCTAATTTAAGGCTATCCTTATCTTGATTTCAGTCATTCTTTGGCTTAATTGAACACCCGAAATTCATAAAAAAAAAATAAATAAATAAATAAAAATAAAAAAAGAATTGAGCACCTGAGAGAGAGATCATTTTATTATATTACCTTCATTTAAGCACCTCGGAATTTAAAAATGAGAAAGAAAGAACTTGAAAGATAAAGAAGAGAGAAAAAGAGGAAGAAGAAATGCAGTAGATCGAAGAATAATGGTGCACTGCTGCACTGGTTTCCCTTGAAACCTCTCCTTTTTTCTTTTTTTTTTCCCTTCTTGTTGAGCTAATTTGTTGTTGGAATAATTTTTGTTATTTTGTTACAAATGATTGAGTTATTTTATTGTGATTTGGGCTGGATAATTTTGATTATTTTGTTTTGGGCTAATTTTTTGTTGAAATGGCATAAAAATAATGTTAGTAGGGACCCAAAAATTATGAGTGGGGCCAATTAATCTACTCTAACTTATTTTTTTTAGAGCCGGCAGGGGCCAAGGCTCCCTTTGGTCCCCAAGTGGCTACCTCCCTGGACTTACCAATAAAAAAATAATTTTTAAAAGCTGATCCGTGCATCCACATAATATTTGTCTTGAGTGATAACATTTTCTGATAATGAATCTACAATACAGAATGTAACCCAAGTTGTTGCTAATTTTTATACAGTCTTCGATTTGCTTACATACAGTTACTTTTGCTATCTTAATTCAGAAAATGTGTGCAAGTCAACTTAACTAAGCCTAAATCAATTATTTGGTGTTGGCTGCATGGTTATTCTTATCGTCATCAATGTTTGAACTTATAGACTTGATGATTTATTGCTTAAGACATCATGTATAACTTAATTGAACAGATGTAGCCTACTTTGATACTTTCATCGCTTTGCAAAGTCCTTACATTCTTGTGGCTAGGCAGCTGGAGGTTTTCTTGGTTTTTTTGCTAGACAACTGAGGACCACTAGAGCTTGTTGTATTACAGGAATTTTTCAACTTCAATAAAACTCCTTATATTGTCAAAATCATTAACCATTTATGGAATGGCTTGTTCAGCTTTAAATTCTGCTTAATGATAAAATTTTGAATAATAATACATAAAAAGATTAATATCATGATCAGATATTTCTATGCAGCTGTGTGTCCTACCTGACATTGAAGAATTTGCGTACGAAGGAGCGAATGGTTCTTTTCTGTCAAGTTGAAGCCGATATGCAGCAATTAGCTTTTGCTCCTGGCAATGTTGAAGCTGCCCAGCAATTTAACATGGGTGCATCTTCTTATCATGGAAGGAAGCCATATCATCAAGGGGGTGGTTGTTTTGCAGGTGGGAGAGGTTGGCAGCAATCCAAATGATGGCCTGTGTGCTGCTGCATTAAAACTCGTTGACTTTAATCTATAATAGGCCATGGCCATTGCAATTTTGGAATCGCTTTGTTTATCTGTTTCATGTACGCAATTGATAATGTGTTAAAAAATATCCCGTGTGCAGATTATTATGTTTGTTGGTTTTGTAATAGAGGCAGCCTTGTAACATATCATATATGACCAAATTTCTAATCCTGGACTGCAGAGGGAAGAACATATTGGTTTGAGGATATACCAGTACCAGGTATGGCCGATATAGGAGCTGTTTTTGAGTCTGGAGCTTCTCCTCAGTACCCCATTGAGTCTGTTCAAGACCCACCAGTACCAGGTATGGCTGATATAGGAACTGTTTTTGAGTTTGGAGCTCCACC
>OU015761.1:67472686-67540186 GCA_907173295.1 Fagus sylvatica | reverse complement strand
TGCTAGGAATACTTAATAATTTTACATAATAGCATCCTAAGAGAAGAGAAAATTAAAATTAAAATTTAGCATTGTTTGTCATTTATTTCCGATCGTCAATGCCGTGGCCACATGCATGCCAACATCTAAAGCATAATGGCATTGACTAGTTGCCTAAAAGGGTGTTGACAGTTCCATTTAGAAGCATGATATTTTTCTGTAGCTAGGGCTGGTTTGAGGAGAGGCAGAACTACCTTTTAAACAAGGGCCCCCTTCCATTTTTTTTTAAATAATATAATTTGTATCTAATTAATACTTTAAAGTTTAGATCCTAAAAATTATATTTGGCCTTCAAAAATTGAGAGTTGATTAAAAAATACTAAAAAAAAATGGTCAATTAGTTGTCCCTCGAAAAAAAAAGTAATTTATGCTTTAAACCCAAATATGAAATCCTAATTTCATTTATGTACATTAATTGAGAATAGATAATTATAAAATACTCTCAAAATACATTAATGTCGTACTTCATCCTCTTACATAAATATGAGTCTCGTTAATTTAAATTTATGTTAGAACTCACCATTCATGTGGGATGAAAGAATAAAACATTCATATATTTAAGGAATATTCTATAATTTTCTATTAACAAAATTTGATGAAAAGTGTATGAAGCTTGCTATAAAACGAGAAATTTGAACCCATTTTTTCTCGTCTTTTTAATCTTTTTCAAGAATTATATGAATTCATTATAAAAGATTTGGTCATTTACTTGATGTGGGGTTGGGAAGAGCTCGGTGGTGGGTTGGTCGGTTGGTCAAAATCAAACATGAGCGTAACCATGTAAGTGGTGTCCATGCGTGGGCCAGCACTTGCAGCATATATGCACAAAAAAACTTGGAATGTTTACGCACCATGCAGCAACTCCTTATCTAATGTCATATTCATTTCAATTCTGTCTTTCTTTCCTCACATGGGAGCTTCGTTAAAGTTGTCCAAATTCTATGAACTATGAAGCTTATCTCCGTAAAAGACTTTACATGTAAAAAGTGATGGGCATGTACATATCTCAGTCCTTTCAGAAAAAATGAACAAAGAAACATCTAATTATGAATCACCGATCATATTGTTTATAGTGGTAAATGGTAATAATGATGACAATGATGAACAAAGCAACATCTAAATTCTAAGGAGCTTATCTTGATACAAAACTAGCACTACAAAAAAAAACAGCATATAGAGGTGGTTTTGAAAAGCTCATAGGTAGGAGTTATATATAATATAGTCCTCTACCATTAAGAAATTTTCTTAAATGGAAGTTTTTGGTCCAAACCTCGCTGCTTTAGGCTTCTGCCCACACCAAACCCCTTGACAATGTTATCTCCTTGGTAGGATCATAATCTAGCCAAGTCAAATTTTAAAAAGTTTTGGAGTGGTTCATTCAAAATTAATTATTTTTTGTTTAACAAACTTAAGTTTGTTAAATTACATAATTATTTTTTATTTTTTATGTTCATAAATATAGTAGATATACTAAGCAAAAAAAAAGAAAAAGTGGGATATATATAGAAAGAGAGGGAGATATAGGGTAAATATTAAATTGCACATTACGGTGTGTACACATCACCTAATATGAATATACATTCACAAATGTTCACAAGAAAAAAATAATAATAATAATAATAATAATAATTGGACACCAAAAGTTATCACGCCATCCATGTGCAAAAAAGATATTGGTCTCTCAGAGATCATAGGTGACCTCTCACTCTCACTCAGTTCTTTTTTCCCCAATAACGTTGGTCTCTTGAGTAGAGCTTTTCCTGTTTAGCGGGCTATGAACCTTTCATGCATGAAATAAGAATAATTTGTAAGGGCACACTCAATTCCTATACAAAAGTGCCATCCAAACAGTTTCATTCCAATAATTACCACAATCGTGTAGGTTAAGTAATACACAAATAATGTAAGAGTGAGAAGCATTAATTTGTAATGCAGTTTCCAAGTAAAGAACCACTTCTTAAAAGTCGTTTGAACATATTATGTCCTTCACATGTATTCCATTTGATTTCATAAGACAGCTGCTAGAATGTTGAACTTTCGGTACTTTCGGTTAATTTGGAAACTCCTTTTTGATCTATATGAGTATGGAGTGTTCAATTTTTTTTATTTTTTATGTTTATTCTGGAAAGGGGCATATTGAGTTGAATGTTGAACTTATATTCAATTTCTAAAGATAGCATTATTGTAGGACCACCTTATAGAGTTCCATACTAATTTTTCCCATAATGATTTTAAATTATGAAACTATTTCCTCTTATAAGGTAGCAATTATTAGTTGGGGGAATTATCAAAAAAAAAAAATTATTAGTTGGGGGATTTAAGCAATATATAACTAGATTTCTTCCAAATTTTCGTCAAAGCATTTGAATTGCTGAGAATGTATTGGTAAAAGAAAAGAAAGTAAAAATTTTGGAATAATGTCTTTGTTCAGAACCTGGTAATGCCGAAAATAAAACATCAAAAGAAGATTATCCTAGCAGAGGTGAAGTCTATATATATTATAAGAATGCAATAACGCATTTTCTTTTATTTTCTTATATTTGGTTTCATCAATTAATGTCTTTGGTCTTTGCTTTTATAGAGGGCGAATGTTACGAGGCTTAAGGGCAAAAATTATATTCTTACGAGGTTTAGTGGCCACCCTTTAATTTATCAACATGGCAAAGTTCAAGACAAAGTTCGAAGCAAAGTTCGGTTTCAGGCCAATTTTTGGTGTTATTATATATTCAGTACATATCTAGACATGGAAGAGGACCTAATTTTTTCCTTTCTTGATTGATATCGGCTTTGAGGGAAGACTCTTGTATTTTCTTGAATTGGTTCCTAAGTTATATATTACAGTATCAACACTATTAGATCTTAAAAAAAAATTCTTAATCGTGAAATAAACTCTTTAATTTCAATGAAATGAAGATAATCATGTTCTAAAATTTTAATTAATGTGATATTTTATTTACTATTAAACCTAGTAAATAAAATTTTAATCTTGAAATTGAATTTTCTCTATTTAAATGAAATAAAAAAAAAATTTCATTATATATTCCTCAATTTTAATGGTGGGAAATGGGAATATCCATCATATTCTCTCCTTTTGATGCAAGTAAAAGATTTAACACTTAAACATATGCTCTAGTTGATAATAATAGACTGACCGGTGGTGGCATTACTGATACTATTATAGATGTATAAAATAGTATCATGATTTTGTCATGCCCCTTAAAGTGTGGAATTATAAATGACAGTATTATTGTCTTTATATTTATGGTTAAATTATGGATGATGGATCATTGTTTATAATTTTATATACTAATTGACGTCTAAATTGTTATGCATCTAGAATATTATATAGTCACATCTCACCTGGGTTTGTCTCCCAGGCGGTTTTTGGACTTTTGATAAATACAAAATAAAGGCTAAGAATATCAAAAAGTACTACAAACTTTCTCTAAATAAATAATAGTAATAAAAAAAGACTAAGAATAAAGGGAAGAGTTTGAATGAATATGATACATTTGATAAAGAGTTGGACCGTGAGTTAGGTTAAAATACAAACTTTATGCGTGCATGGTAAACATACTAACTTTATGTGTGCATGGTGCACATAGCTGGCCACGTTTGGACGGTAGTATAAAGTGGAATTTGGCATTTACATGCATAATGCGACACTTTGTATTCCTTTGTCTCGAACATATTATGCATTACATCTAAACTAGCTACTAGCTAGGCACTTTGTATTCCTTTGTCTTGATCTCGAACATATAATGCATTACATCTCAACTAACCAGACACTAAGCCTTACACGATACTTTATATGTTAACAAAATATATAAAGTAAGAAAAGCAAGCAGTGAACAAGAAGAAAGAAAGAGAGAGATAGAGAGAATACTCAAGAAAGATTAAATGCTTGCTTGATTAATTTAGAACTAACAAACTTGTTTATATATAAAGTGAAAACAGAGGCTTCAACAGGAAGCTTAACTCAGTCACAACCTCCACTGACAACCAAAAAAAACTAACTCCATTAACTATCTAACTAATTATACATTATCTTAACTATATATAGCATAGTGATCATTATGATAATATTGTATTGTAAAATACATGTCCTGTAGAGTTGCTCTTCTAGTAATAAAACAGCAGCAACTTGATCTTCACAATTCCAAGTTCTTCTACAACATTTAATAATATATTTGTTTGAATTATTTTTAATTTTATAAAGAAACCTTTTAAATATCTATTATTGAGAAATCTGTCACATGTCAAGTACTAAAAAAACTAAACATGAAATATGGAAATATAACAAACTCTCAAGGGCTTATGCAAAAATAATAAATCTCTTAACCCAAAGAAAAGCTATAATACTTCACCTTAGTCAAATAAAAATGGAAAAAAACTTGATAAGAGAGGTGGAAACAAATGTTAATTTCTTTTCGTACATCGTCAAAATAGAAAGAATTACAAAGAACAAAAGACAAAAGTGAACAATTCAAGACATAATTGACAAAAAAAGAATAGTTTAAATTATTGAAGAAAATTTCTAATTCAGAGACAAAGGATGGATGAATGAATTTTCTAGATTAAAAACTTAGAATTCAACTAATACGGTTGACTAGAAGGAATTAAGTAAAACAAGTTTCATTTTGGAAATAATTTTGTTACATATCCTTACTTACACAAGCAAAACCGAACTCATGGACACAAGCCACCAACATAGATATAGAAGCCAGGTTAGTGAAAGACCGAAGTTTTTTTTTTTGTTGTCTAAATTGGATTGAACAAGATTTTTAGGTCATATGTGGAAAAATACACGTGAATCAATTTTCAATTGACTTGTTACATAATAGGTTGGAAGAATTTTCTTCCAAACCAATTTACAGGAAAATTCCATCCTTGGCGAAATTACTTTTTAAGTTTGATTTTTCGGCTGAAAAAGGAAACCCAATTGGGCTTCTAGTCCTTTTCTGAGTTTATTTATCATCAATTTTTTCTTTTAAATGTTTAACTTATTTGTTTATGTTTAACTTATTAAAGCACTTTTTTCTTTTTAAGATTATAAGATATTATCCTACTTTAATAAATTTCCAACAAATAAGCAATACATAATCAGCTAAAGGCATATCCAAACACACACTCAAAAGTGGATTATATTTATTCCATCTTAATATCTTATAGTGAAATAAATCATCCTAAGGTTGTTCTCATATCTTTTTTTTCTTGGTCATCTCATTGAACGCTGTTCAAGGTCTTATGACTGTAGTGCTACACATTGGGCGGACTTAGGGACCATATTCCTCCACGTCCAACAATTTTCTTAGAGACATGGCATTTAGATGTATTCTATGATCAACTAAAACGGAAGTTCTATATCTATCTCATTTTGGATTTAATGCTGCACATTATGATCATGTAATAAGATTAACTGTAATTTTTTTTCTCTCTCTCATTTGAAACAAAATAATATGACATAAAATTAGCATAAAATAACATTTCTCTAATATATATAATAAGATTAACTGTATATTTTTTTTTCTCTCATTTGAAACATAATAATATGACATAAAATTAGCGTAAAATAATATTTCTCTAATATATATATATATATGTTTTTGATAATATGAATTTGGGTTTATCTTAACTTTTGAGGGGGTAAGGGAATAGAATGGAAGGAAGTTTAACAAGAAATAATGGAATGACCATCCTTCTAGGCATTCCTCTCAAAAGTGAGAAAAAGAACATTAATTCCTTTAATGAAATGGAGTGGAATACCAATTTTATCCTTATTTTAAAAAATTACAAATAAAAGATAAAGCAATAGTAATAAATTTATTTTATTTTTTTAACCTCTATGAAATCCCCAAACACATTAGAATAAAAAAAATCTTATCTCATTTCAGTCCTTTATGAAATCCTAAAGATGGTATACAGGAATGTGTAGTGCGGTGATGAATTTGCCTAGAGCAATCAATCCTTGTATAGGTGCGTGTTTTCAAGCTCTAAAATTCACGCTGGAGGTGGGGTTTTTTTTTTTATGTTATTTTTGAAGGTCCACAACCACAAGTGCGATTTTTAGATGTGGTGTCTTTGAGTTAACTGGAAGATTTTGTTGAGTCCATGTGGGCTAAGGATGTGTGGGGTTTGCAGGGGCGGAGCTAGAAAAATATTTTGGGATGGGCTGGAAGTATTATGTAAATACTGACGATATAAGAGAATTTTATTTAGTTAAAAAAAAAAAAATTACACCTTATCAATGAACATATTAAACCTTACTCTTAAAAACAAATTCTATAGATAAGCAAAGAAAAACATACATACAATGCAAATATAATAAAAAAAGCTGTTTTCTTAGCTTCTTCATACCACATAGTCAAACTCACATATACCATAATTATTATTATTATTATTATTTTTACAACAATCAAACTTCTCTCAACAAAGTAATTTTGTAACTAAATTCGTAGGCTCACTTTAATTTAATTCACCACAACTCAAGACTTAATCTGAATATAAAATAAAATAAAATCACAAACCCACATCACACACAAACGGACACATGTCCCCACCAACACCACACACATTCACAATATCTCATTTCATCAAAGCGTACACATGCAACTTTTAGCAAATTAAAAGCTTGATAAGTAAAAGCAATCCCACCAAAGCCCAATCTCACTACTCTCTGTGTCTTTCACAAACATCAATTTTGAGTTCCCACCATGGACTCTCTCCAAGCCACCAATTATCTCCAACCAGACCCACACCCACCACCACCGAATTTTGTATAATTTAAATTTGAATATTTATTGTAACTACCTCTCAAGCTAAAGTGATGGCTGATGTACTATACTTTCTTTTCTTTTCTTTTTTTTGGTTGAAAATGTACTATACTTTATATATATATATATATGGGCAAGCTTTTTTCTTTTTTGGATAATACATATCTGGGCAAGCTATTCCCAGACTTTGCAAACTACTCACTTTAAAATATTTGTCTTCGGTATATATTATTTCAAAAAATTGCCTAGAGTACTTATAGAGTGAGTCTCCAGCTTGTTAATTATAGGTAGAGAACAAGAATGTTAAGCTCATTCAAGGCCCGGCATATAATTATATAAAGGATCATAACCTTTCATACTTGTGGTAATTAAATAAGATAAAAAGGAGGCTAAAATATGTGTGTTTATAGCACGCACACAACATAAAATAAATTAAAAAATAGTTGGGTTTGTCACCTCCATATAACCTATCATGCTTGTATTGCTGTTGTGGCGCGTGATCACGTTGGCCTAATCATTTCTGCGTGGACTAAGAGAGTCAGCACTAATGATCCTTTATCTGCTGAAGCATCGGCGGTTGTTTGGCCCCTTGAATTTGCTAGTGAGCTGAATTTATTTTAAGTAAGTGTAAATTTTTAAGATTAGATTAATTGTATCTTGTTGAGCCCAACAACTAAAAATTATAGCTTTTACTAACACATGCACATGTTTTTCTAAATGGTCCTTTTATCTTCTTTCTTTTCATCTCTTTTGTTTAATTGTATCCTCTCTCCCTTCCTCTCTTATTTTCATAGTTTTTATCATGGGGCCACAACACCACAATGGAAAGATAATTTGTTTGTGTGACAAATTTGATTATAGTTATTATAAATACATGTTTAATTGACATTTAGTTAGCTTTGTTAAATATGATTGTATAATTGTATAATTATTAATTGAATATAACCCAAATTGAATTATTAACCAACACCAGGTCTGCCTGGACCAGTTCCTTCAATTGCAAGTCTCTGTATAGGCCTTATCTCACCAAAGTGCCATAAATTTACTACTATATCTCAGCACTTCTCCGTTTTTAAGTTCATATTTTTGCCCTTTGATACGATTTACGTACCCTCAATCATATGCAAAAGTTCAGTGCTGACCCGATTTACGTACCCTCGATCATATGCAAAAGTTCAGTGCTGACTCAATAAGAAAGGCGTTTTTCTTTTTATCGGCCCACGTGTTTGCCTTAGCCAACCTTTTAGGTTTTTATGCTTTCAAAATAGAATGAAAATATTCAAATATTTTACAATATTGAAAATGAGAGCTTTTTTGAAGTAATATTACAAACATAACAAATAGCTAGTCACAACATTGACAATATCATTAATCACTTGAATTGACAAGAATTGACAAGAATTTTATTAATTTTCATCCGGACTTATCATTGACAATATCATTAATCACCTCCATAGGTGTAAAAATATTTTTGTGCCTTCACTGTGTTTTTTAATCTTAATTTGAATTATTAACTAACTCGTTGGATATGATGTTGGTTCGTCTTTGCTAATGTGTTTTTTTTTTTCCACAAAAATTACCATTTCATGAAAGGTTGGCATTAAAAAAAGTACTTTGAAGATTGTATAAATCTTGATAATTACTTGGCGGCCATAACTGATTACCTAAAGTGAGTATAGCGGAAAAACCGGCTTTGAAGTTTGAACAGAATCTCTCAAAAAGGTAATGCAGTGCCTTCTATTGACATTAAAAAACTTCAAAGCGTTTCAAGGATACACCTTTACGTGAGAGATGGTTTCCTTTGTGGTAAAACTTTATACCTTCTTACCTAATTCTACCAATGCATTTGTGGTAAAATTTTTATTCTATATAAAGAGCGGACCAAGTTGTTCTTAACACACTTACGTATAGAAAAAACATCAAGCTTCTAAATATGCTTCTCATAGTCATGACAGTGCTTTTATTTCTCATGAGCATCCCTGCACATGAGAGTATAAGAGTCTTCAATGGAGAAGAACAAATTATGATGAACAAAAACAATTTGTTAAGGTCAGTGAAAAAGACTTACGTCCCACCATCCGCGCCTAATCCGAGCACCTATATTCCTACACCGAGTCACAAACATGCTCCTTTGCTAGGCCAACAGCAGATGAGTCCTCCACCACCTCCGTCCATGCTCAAAGGGGCCTCATCTCCATGCCCTAGTCCAGCTTCATTAACAATCAGCCAAAGCAGTTTAGCAGATTGCAAGAGTACTACTAAGCCCTAGTTCATGATGAAATGAGACCCTATAGACTTGCACCAAAGGAAGTTGGAGGTAAGACATGCACGTGCACTGTGACCGCTATAGGGTCTCAACTCTCAAGAGCTCATTTAAAGTACTATTTTATTTGGAACCCTAGCTATTCAGGAAAAAAATAAATTTGGAACCCTAGCTATGTCAATTCTAATTCCATTGTGTTTGCCGTTTTATGCCACTATTAATGGATCATGTACTCTTTTTTCTATGATATTTTGGTGTAAATCCTAATCTCTCTCTCTCTCTCTCTCTCTCTCTCTCTCTCTCTCTCTCTCTCTCTCTCTCTCTCTCTCTCTCTCTCTCTCTCTCTCTCTCTCTCTTTGTGGTTGTGGGAGTTAGCAAAGGCAAGTGGCTTGTGAAATTAGCTGTTAAACAAAATTAAAGAAGAGAGAAATCAACACAGAGAGTATATGTGTTTCGGTAGTAATCCTACGTCCACGGAAGTGAGTGGTAATCAATCCAGTATATGAGAAAATTAGGTAACAATATTTATATATTCCCTATTGGAACATTTTAATATTGAATTGAATTAACATTTAATTTAAATTGACAAATGAAATGAGAACTTGAGAAGTGATGAAAGTTTGATGTGCATGGTTAATGAGTTTTAAGTGAGTAGAGTGTTTTGAAAAAAAAATCTAAATCCAAGATTGATAAGGAGAGATAATCATTATTAATTTATAAGCTCTTACAATTATTGGACTTAGGCATCTAATGCAGTAGAGATGAGTTCAATACATGCAAATGGGAGAAGGTAAAGAGGATGAGGTATAATCCGCCATTGATGGGTGATCTCGTGCAATCTTCAATAAGAGAAGCTATTTCTATATTTCTTGTAATTTTTATTTTATTATTTTGTATTACTCACTAATATACCCTAACCCTACCTAGTGCAAATTACAAAGATACCCATCCGGTTTATCGTATCGATGGCGAGTTGGCCGAATAACAAATATGAGCCAACTCCAACATGACTAAACGTGCAAAATATCAAAACAGCTCAAAAACCAAGTCAAATTAAAGTTTGAAACCATCCAACACCACATTATTATATCAGTTTTCTCTTAATTTTAATTAGAAGAAAAATTAAAAAGCATTAAAAAATTAGAAAATTGAAATGGAGATTGAGAGGGATTGTGGTTTTGGGTTGATAAGAAAGAGTCAAAGACTATGAAAGTAGTACGTCACTGATATTATACCCCCTATAAATATTAATGTATTTACTATTTATTTATTCTGTACAAAAACATATTGCAATGATGGGCAACCAAATTAGTATGTACTTCATGTGGCAGTACATGCTAATCAATATTATCCTAAATCAATTGAGGAAGTCTACCAAAAGTGTTAAAACATATCAAATGATAAGATTTTAAACAGGCTCATGCTTAGTTAGATACTACTAGTCCTTCACATGTGCGATTCACGAAAATAGTTTAAAATATTGATATATACATGTGTCTTTGCAAACTACTCACTTTAAAATATTTGTCTTTGGTATATATTATTTCAAAAGATTGCCTAGAGTACTTATAGAGTGAGTCTCCTTGTTAATTATAGGTTAAAATGCATAATCATCTCCTGGGGTTTGGCTCAATTGCAAATAGACTCCTGAGGTTTTGATTTTATAATATAACCACTTGAGGTTTTTAAATTGGTGAAATTGATCCTTCTAAATATTTTTTTTGTCGATTTTGTTAGTAGAAATTTGTGACGTGCATTGCACTTAAGTTTATAATAATAAATTTTTTATTATAAAATGATCAGATGTAATGCACGAATTTTGTAATAATACGACTTCGCAATATTCCAGTTAATTTGGCTATAATCTAAGACCGTCACCCTTAGTCATGGCTCACCAAAGCACAAAAGTTAAAGAAAGACAATTGTCTTTCAAACGATAAAAAAAGTGTTTCCAAAATCCAAAACCGACACGCCATGTGCAGGCCATGGAAAATCGTACACGCCATGGCTGATGTACTATACTTTCTTTTCTTTTCTTTTTTTTGTGAAAATGTACTATACTTTATATATATATATATATGGGCAAGCTTTTTTCTTTTTTGGATAATACATATATGGGCAAGCTATATATATAATAATTCAATGTTACTTATAAAATAAAAAAAATAAAAAAAATTCAATGTGTTAGAATTAAAATTAACAATGAATATTAAACCATCTCATTCTTTTTTTTCAGAGAGTGGCAAAAAACGAACACATCCTATACCAATGATACCATATAAAGAAAGTTGCGTATCTTCTCAACGCCAGCTTGAAGTTCCGTATACTTATTATTACTAATTATTCCATTAACAGTCGGTTGAAGGATAAGGTTATCATTACTCATCAAACCCTCAGCTATATTGTGTTTTATTTAGCAAAAAAAATAAAAATATATTGTGTTTTGTTAAAGCTACATGCGTCACAAGTCAGAAGGGAAGAGAATCAAGAGATGACTTCGCCAGTACATTATGATTTTCTGTCTTATGCATTTTAGGTTATATTGTACCAGGCCTACCAAATCAGAGTGGAAAATTGAGTTGGACCAGGCCTACCAAACCTCAGAGACCAGAAATGAATTCAGAGCCAAATCAGAGCATGTGTAAGGCTAGCTTCGACTTCAAAATTTTTAAAACCTTTATAAATGTGTATTATTATTATCATTAATTAATAATAACATTCATAGTTGATGATGATTAAATAATATGGATGATGATAATCATAAAGAGGAACAACAATATTAATTAATAATAGTAAAAGCAACGTAACACAACATAAGAATTACAATATTATTAAATTCTTAGGGTTTCTTACTTACTATGATAAAGAAAATATAAATAATTGTTTGGGGTAATTGTTGTAGTAGTAGTAGTAATAATAATAACAATGATGATGATACTCAAATAAATAAATAATTAATAATAATTATTATAATTCTAAGAGTAAAATTGGATTCACTTTAACAAAGTGGAATCGAGATGTTTAATATCGAGATTCACTTTTGAAAAAATTAAAAAAAAAAAAAAAATTACAATCCAAATATTAAAGATTTGGATTCCTTATAATCTGTTATATAACACAAAAGCATAATTTATTTAACCATTAACAATAATTTTCCAATTGCCTTAGGCATCATGAGTTGTAAATAAATTTTAGACTCCTTTTATTTTATTTTATTTTATTTATTTTTTTATGAGAAAGGTATTTCTTTTATTTTATTTTATTTTTTTAATAATTTGATAGCTAGAGGAATCGAATTTAAACTCTAAATATTTCTGTAGAAAATACTATGAAATATCAGTTGAACCATAACAATCTTGTGATATATACTTTTTTTTTTACTTCACATGTGATATGAGTAATATAGCTTCCCATCTCAATAAATAAAAACTTAGTGCGTGTTTCTCTCTTATTGCCCGGCAGACATACCATCTTAGAATCCAAATCGCAATAGTTTATATATAGGCTAAACTATTTTGTAGTGGGCAATGAATAATCAGGAAATATTGTGTCAATTGTAGCATATGGCCTAATGGCTATTGGCCCATTGCCTTATTGGTGGATTCTGAATAGGGGGGGATCTCTCTTGGGGTTAGTGTTCTTTAGATATGCTGGGCTTGCTAGCCCACTAAATATGCTGCTCTATACATACTTCCGAACTGGTTGTTTGTTTTGTATTGTAGTTGCTACTTGCTAGTGAGCCGAAATAATTTGTTAAAATTAATTTTAATATTCATCTAAACATCTCCATGAGCTCAAACAAAGGGACACCTAATATGTTGGGACAATGAAAGCTTGATACCATTTGTTGTGTAAGTGAAAGCTCTAACACTATCTTGTTAGGTCAAATTACTGTTTATGTGTAAATTAAATAGAAAAATTTCAAGTAAATAGTGAAAATAAAAATCACGCCAATGCCGAGAAATTAATCACACAAGAACACATTGAGTGAAAAAACCCTCCATTATAAAGAAGAAAAAAAAAAAGCATGATCCTTTAATCATTCCAGTATAATAAAATATGGATTATGGCATTAAAGTTTATACTTAAAACTTGAGTTTAAAATAAATTAGGAAAAATATAGGAATAATTCTCTAAGAATAAATACAATCTCACCACCAAAAATAAAAAATAAAAATTGTAACCCAACGAAACAAATAACATAGCAAGATCTTCGTTTTAAATCTTCAACTCTTTATGGTTGTAACACTCAAAATCTCATCCTATAAAAATCCTAATTTATCTCCCTCGTTCTCTCCAATTTTTTCCTCACACCACACTATGTTGGTAAAAGAAAAATAAAATCTCTAAGGGGAATTCTCTGCCACACGAATTCTGTCCTATTCTATCTTTTACAACTTATACTATCCTCAAGTTGCATCACACAACTTTTTTAAATAACCTAATTAATTTTATTTCTAATGAATAAATCTATGGACACCGATTTGAATATTGATTTTTTTCACCGAATGCATTGCTTTTTGGTGTTGTGGTGGGTCCAGTTGAGGTGAGTGTGTGAGAAAGAATACAATTTAAACTATTTCTAATAGATTTCCTTGACATGACTTGTTCAGTAAGCTCATTACATGAGCTTTACTTTGGTTTCAGTTGGACTATTAATAAGGTGTAGTGAACCTCAACAATCTCCTTATTTAGCCCACTACAGAATGAGATCTTCAATCCAATTCTTTAGTTAGAATCCATATTGGCTAACCTAACACAAAGCTGGGGTTTCTCTTTGGGCACAACCTTGGTCAACATGTCATCTGGACTTTTCTCAGTTGAAATAATTGTATCTCACATCAATGTTCCTCATAAATGAATTGTATGTATAACTCTTTCTCAAGTCTAATGTGCTTTTATTATCACAATGTACTACATATTCGTTTTGATTCAAACCCAAATTTGGAGAAATCGTCCCTACAGTGTACTCAGCTTTAGTTGTAGATAAGTCAACATGTACACTTTTGTAATTTGAACTATCATAACAAAAATCAAGTCTAATTTTGATTGCCATGATACAACTCCCCTTATAAAGCAAACATGCATCAGTGCACGTGTGGTCATGATCGGACAATGAATTTTTATTTTATTGAAATAATATGAGATGAGATGGATTATAATCTGTGGAAATTATTTTTTAATACACAAAGAATTCTTCTTTGAAAGGTTATGAATTAATCTGAAAAGTCATAATACTAAAAAAGGTACCAATTCAAATGAAGAGTCATTACTCTTCATTATTTATAGATTAAAGGGACCAAATTAGAGTCAAATAGACACTTTTGGTAAGAAAATCTTTTTTAAAAAATATATAAGAATTGATGTCTACAATTGGTAATTTTATTGTACCTTAGAGGTGAATTGCTCATAACCCGACAACATGCAAACTCTTTTTAAGTAACAACAATAATTAGTGTTTAATACAGCTCTCATTGTTGCATTATCTTTTCTTATCATTGTTTCATTTTCCTCAACAAAATGCGTGATTAGGGGGCAAAAACCCACCAAACCCGACCCACCCGACCAAACTGTTTGATCCGTTCGTCCGTCCGTTTGTCCATGAGCATATATATGGATGGATACGGATACAGATTTTTTTTTATATACGGATATCGGGCGGATAATGGATTTAAGGTTTTTGGTCGGATGGATACCTGACCCGCCCGACCATTTACTTATATAATATTTAATTAAATAAAAAACTTAATTATAACCTAACCCATTACCCATACCTAGGGGTGGCAAAAAAAACCCAAACCCATTAGCCCACCAAAACCCACCCACTAATTGCTCACCCAAACTCACTTATTTAATAAATGGGTAAATGGGTGCTAGCCCAATTAGACCCAATTAAGTTGAGTTTAATTGGGCTTTAATTGGGTTGCTTATTGGGCATCAACAAAAAGCCCAAATCCAAAAAAAAAAATAATAATAAAATAAAAAAAGCCCAAACACGAAAAAAAAAAAAAAAAAAAAAAGAAGGAAAAAAAAAAAAAAAGCCCAAACCCAAAAAAAAAAAAAAGATTCTAAGAGGTTTTGGTCATTTTGGAGGTTCCAACTAGGAGTGTCAAATGGGTGGGTTTGGGTGGGCATTAAATGGGTTGGGCCTTTCAAAACCCAATAGCCCATTTAAACTCATTTAATAAAGTAGATATTACCCAAACCCAACCCAACCCAATTATCTAAGATAAAACCCAACCCACCCATTTAAACCTATTTAATAAAGTTAATATTTACCAAAATACCCTTAAAGCCTATAAAAGGATGAAAAAACAATTAAAACTTAAAAAAATTACTAAAATACCCTTCGAATTAGGGGTGGCAAAAAAAACCCAAACCCATTAGCCCACCTCAAACCCACCCACTAATTGCCCACCTAAACTCACTTGTTTAATAAATGGGCAAATGGGTGCTAGCTTAATTAGACCCAATTAAGTTGAGTTTAATTGAACTTTAATTGGGTTGCTTATTGGGCATCAACAAAAAGCCCAAACCCAAAAAAAAAAAAAAATAAAAAAATAAAAAAAAGCCCAAACCTGGAAAAAAAAAAAAAAAAAAAAAAAAAAAAAAAAAAAAAAAAAAAAAAAAAAAAAAAAAAAAAATTCTAAGAGGTTTTGGTCATTTTGGAGGTTCCAAGGGTATTTTAGTAATTTTTCTAAGTTTTAATTGTTTTTTCATCCTTTTATAGGCTTTAAGGGTATTTTGGTAAATATCAACTTTATTAAATGGGTTTAAATGGGTGGGTTGGGTTTTAGCTTAGATAATTGGGTTGGATTGGGTTGGGTTTGGGTAATATCTACTTTATTAAATAGGCTTAAATGGGCTATTGGGTTTTAAAGGCCCAACCCACTTAATGCCCACCCAAACTCACCCAAACCCACCCATTTGACACCCTAGGCCCATACCCGATACTCCTCACCATCACAACTCACAAGTTTCTTCTCACTCTCTGCCTCTCTCTTCTCACTCTACTTCTCAGCTCCCTCAGAACTCACTCTTTCATATCTCACTTTCTTAAACCCTAGCCGCCGTCGCCTCTTCATCCACTCAGACTGTCTTCCCTCTGACCTCATTTTCTCATATCTCTCACTTTTTCAAACCTTAGCCGCCGCTGCATCTCTCCCTTTCTCAAACCAAAGCCGCCACCACATCTCTCATTTTCTCAAACCCTAGCCGCCGTTGCATCTCTCACTTCATCAAACCCTAGCCGTCGTCGCATCTCCATTCAAACCCTAGCCGCCGCCACCTCATCCACTAAAACCCTAGCTGCCGTCACCTCATCCACTAAAACCCTAGCTGCCGTCACCTCATCCACTCAAACCCTAGCCGCATCTCTCACGATCTCACCTTCTCCACATCGATTGCGATCTGGAATCGCAAGCCTTAGAGACTGGTAAAGATTTGATTTGGTGAGGATTTGGGTTTTTTTTTTTTGCGTTTGGAAAGTCTGTTCAAATTTGAAAATTTGTGAGTTCTTGATATTTTTTAACATTATAGATGTTTCGGTTTGATGTTGTATTGTTGAGTTTGATGGAAATCTGTTCAGATTTGTATTTTTTTTTGTTTTGTTGCTAAATCAGATTTGTGTTGTTGTTTCAGTTTTGTAGTTGTGTGTGGTAGTGTTGTTGTGGTTTTGTGTGTTGGTGTTCCATCTAACCCGCAAAACCCGACTAACCGATCTGCCCAATCCGTGCCAATCAATGGATGGTTAACGGACGGATTAGCCATGATCCTAAGTTCTACAGATAGACAATGGACAATGGTTTTTTGTTTTGATTTGGTTTTTGGGGTTAAATTCGTTCAAGCCAAGCATTAATAACTGGATTATCTGTCTTGGGTTGGCTTATTCTGCACATCTTTTAATTAAATCAGTTGACAATATAATGTTTTGTATAAAACTGGTTTATAGGTTGTTGCAAAGTCTTGGTTTTGATTTTTTTTCATTGAGCTTTAAGTTTGCAGCTATATTTGCAACTTATGCTGCTTTTGTTTCCACAGCTGTAATGGGTGCAACTAAGAAAAAGGGTGGTGCTAAGTCACAAAATGCTCCACCTAAAAAGAAGCAAAAGAACGAGTTTTTCACTGCTAAAGGTGCAAAGGAAGATGATCTTTCAGACCATTCTGATAGTCCGGATGAAGAAGAAGTATTGGAACAAGAGGAGTTTGATGGAGATGAGCAAGATTTTGGTTCTGGTTCGGACATTTCTTCTGATGTGGATGATCCATTAGCTAATGATTTCCTCCAAGGAAGTGATGATGAAGGTATTATGTTTCTCGATGTTTTCGGTTCGTGTTCTATTTATTTTTATGTTTCTAGCTATTCAATTATTTGATTTTTTTATTTTTTTTATTTTAATCTAGGTTCAGAGAAAGGGTCGGGCACAGATTTGGATTTAGATTCTGATGAATCTGATATTGAAGAGAAGTCAACCATTATTGATTTAGAAAAGGCAAGGGAAAAAGAAGAAGCTGAGGAGGAAATGCAGCTCAACATTAAAGACGAATCTGACGAATTCAGATTGCCAACCAAGGAGGTTTATTCTTGTTGCCACATTATACTTTGTACTTTAGTTATTTGACTTCTGAATTTCAATGAAATTTGTCTTGTTCAGTTTGAAATAATCTATTATCATGCTTATTTTTCATTTCTTCAAATGACTTAGGAACTTGAAGAAGAGGCACATCAGCCCCCTGATCTTTCAAATCTCCAAAGAAGAATAAGAGAGAGTGAGTAGTATTCCTTTTTCTATTTTTAAATTTTTATTTTTATAATTCTTTTACTAACTTCAATGTTCATCTGCTCTGTTGATCTTCAAATTTAACTTTAATTTTTATCTTTAGTCAATCGAGTACTTTCAAATTTTAAGGCTTTGAGGCAAGAGGGGACAGCGAGGAAGGAATACATTGAGCAGCTTAAGAAGGATTTAAGTTCATACTATGGCTACAATGACTTTCTAATTGGGGCTTTAGTGGAGGTCGATGATAATTTTTTTTCTCCTCTCTCTGTCTTGTCCCCTATATTCACTTATGTTTCCTCTCACCCCCCAACAAAAGCAAAAAAATCTTCGGGGTGTTTCTGGGACTTCTCTATAACATTTTTGCTTTCTTTTATAGATGTTCCCAGTTGTTGAACTTCTGGAGCTTATTGAAGCCTTTGAGAAGCCACGGCCCATATGTCTACGAACTAACACTTTAAAGGTAACATATCAGTTGTACGCTACTAGATTTTGTTTTATGTTTTCCTACTCAATATTTTACGTCCTATTAAATATATTTTTTTCTGTACTTAGACACGGAGGCGGGATTTGGCAGATATTCTGATAAACAGAGGAGTAAACCTAGATCCCTTAAGCAAGTGGTCAAAAGTAAGGAGTGCCTTTAAAAGTTCTTCCAGTCTCTCTCAATCTTGTTTTTAACTCAACATTACAAGACATACCCATATTACCATTGCAGGTTGGATTGGTTGTATATGATTCGCAAGTGCCCATTGGTGCAACTCCTGAATATATGGCTGGTTTCTACATGGTAGGTGACTTATTTAGTTTACATTTTGTCTACCTTATTTCATTTTGTATATTCCATGTGGTGTACTTAGGGCTCATGTTTTGGTTGTTTACAGCTCCAAAGTGCAAGCTCTTTTTTGCCTGTCATGGCTCTTGCTCCTCAAGAGAAAGAACGGGTCATAGATATGGCGTAAGTGTTTACTTACAAATGAAATTGTTAGCTATTATTTTGCATTGATCTTCCCACAAGTATGTGGTATCTTGATTTTATGGTCAAGCCATGTGAAACTGTACACTCATATATTTGCAAATGCCTTAGGCAACTTGTAGATCCACTGGAAAAGTTCATGTATTGCAACTCTGTACTAGTGTAGCCACACTTTTGACATAATCTCGGGAAAAGAGAGTAAAACATATGCATACTGGTTATTTTAACATCTTTTGCTTATTATGAAACTATTTTCTTTGCTCAAGCCTTTAAGTAAAAAGAACAGTGAAGTCGAAATTCTGATGGAAATGTGGTAGATACATGATTTCTGCACATTTACAACTTGCTCTCTCTCTCTCTCTCTCTCTCTCTCTCCCACACACACACACAAAGAGTTTGTATTGAAAATATAAATGTTGGAACATGCATAAGACAATGTTGTCCTCTTGGTACCAATGTGCATTTGTTGCATTGCGAGCTTGGTTGTATATCAAGGAGGGATTAATTTTATTATAATATGAAAACATAAATGCCCATAATGTTATATAACTCTTGCAATTACAATCAATATATTTTCTCTCTTTGTATAACAGTTTGTACCTTTGCAGGGCTGCACCTGGTGGCAAAACAACTTACATTGCTGCTCTTATGAAAAATAATGGTATGTGGTGATATCTAATTGATTCGAATGTGTTTCTGTGTACATGTATGTTTCAATTCTAGTTGTTTCTCCTTACATATTATAGTCATCTTTGAATGTCAGATTTAGAAGTCTTAATCCCAGCATGGGAAAGCTTCTCAAAAGTTGTAACTGAATTTTCTTCATTCTGATTCCATTTATTTTATGCATGAAGCAACTTATCTCGTTAAACAGATTTCTGTTACGACACTTTTCAAGTTTCACTTTTGGATCCCAATTATGAATTCTAATTCCTAATCATGAATTGCTTTGAGGAAAATTGGATCCCAATTAGATTTCTGTTAGGACACTTTTCAAGTATTCTAATTTCTAAGTTGTCTATCACTTTTGGATCCCTGTCTCTGGCTATTTTTGGGACATCTCAAAATGGAATGAAGGATCAACAAAAAGGGACGGATGATGTATTTATTAACTTACAATGTTTATCCATCATGTTAGTTGCATGTTTTCCTATTAATCACAACACATTATGGTAAAGGCAATTAAATTGGTTAATGTAGATTATTAAATCATAGAATCTTAATTATCAAAGGGTCAAGTGTATTATACATGTGCTGCCATGATCAGTACTCTTTTCTTATTTGTTAAGTACGGTTTAGAAGTTCCATGTTTCAATTCCATTAATTTTTGGTGTTCTGATGCCATTTTCACCAGGAATCATCTTTGCAAATGAGATGAAGGCACCGAGGCTTAAGTCACTCACTGCAAATCTGCATCGTATGGGGGTGACAAACACTGTAGTTTGTAACTATGATGGGAGGGAGGTTAGCTTCTTGTTTCTGTAGTTCTTTCATAAAATATAGAAAGTTTAATGTTTTGAGGACTGTACTGTTTGATTTTACTGACTCTGCATTCTTTGTTTAGTTTGCAAAATGGCTCTTTGTTGATTAGAAAAATATTTTTATATTTTGTTGCAAAATGATTCTCAATCTAATTGAGCCACGTAATCTATTATGTATGACGATAGAAACATGCCAATTATCTATAATGTTAAGCATGCTAAATATTCACATTGCTTTACAACATAGTATCATTGCATATCCAGAAGAAGAAGATAGAAACATGATATATAGATAGATAGATAGTTTATTGCTTGGAACAGCCATTTTGTGTGTTGTGGTAAGTCCTAAGAGCATGTCCACTCATCTCATGTATATTGTTTTTCATTCTTCTGTTTCAGCTCCCCAAGGTTTTTGGTAACTTGGCTGATAGAGTATTGTTGGATGCCCCTTGCAGTGGGACTGGGGTAAGCAATTAGGGTGATCTTCAAGTATTCACTCTCTTTGGTGGGCTTCTTTTTTCATTTACTATTTAGTAAAACTAAATGACCTCTACTTATTTTCCAGGTTATATCTAAAGATGAGTCTGTTAAAAATTCTAAAAGCTTAGAAGAAATACAGGAATGTGCCCATTTGCAGAAGGTAGATTCAGACTTTCTGTGTGTTCTTAAGCTAATTGGTTAGAAAGTTTGGGTCTAAGAGGGCTTGGGGTTTACTTCTTCTTTGTCTTAGACTTCTTAATTATTGATTTACATTTGAATTACTTCTTTAACTTGAATAAAATTATTAATAAAAAAAAAAACATCGGTTAGAAAGGAGTAGAAGCACAGTGCAATTAAGCTATTTCTCTTATTATACGTATTAATTTAAAGCCGGAATATCAAAATGTAATGCTAGTCGGTGCTCCACTTTCCTTAATATTTTGAAACTGATTTGAACTTGAAAATCATTACTATTATACTATATGACCTATTTTACGTGCCTGGAGAAAGGCAGATCATTCTATCCTTTCTTAGTTAAGTTGATCATTTCAGATGTTTTAACATGTGGACCTCTTTTGAAGCTGTGTTCTTTTTTCTGTAGCAACTGATACTTGCCGCAATTGACACGGTGGATGCCAATTCGAAATCTGGGGGTTACCTTGTTTACTCCACCTGCTCCATAATGGTTGCTGAGGTTTGTCTATAAGATCACCCTTGTCATTTCCAATTCCGCTTGGCCTCTTTTTCTTTTTTTCCCTTTACCCTCTCTTCTTTTCTTTACCCATCCTAAAGTTATGTCTCTTGCAGAATGAAGCAGTTATAGACTATGCACTCAAGAAGAGGAATGTTAAACTGGTGTCTTGTGGGCTTGATTTTGGGCGTCCAGGGTAATGATATTCTCACACTCTTGTGCACCACATCTGTTGTCATATCTTGTTGTAATCTATCAATTAATTATGCTTTCCTATACGACAGGTTTATCCGGTTTAGGGAACAACGCTTTCACCCATCCTTGGAAAAGACAAGGCGCTTCTATCCTCATGTTCACAATATGGATGGTTTTTTTGTGGCAAAAGTAGGTATCGATCTTTGAAAGTGATATTTTTTTTCTTAAATATCAAACATTTTCCCCTTGTGAAGGGGACTCCATTTCTTTAGCTTCCCAACTTGGCTTGCTAGACTGTATTGACATGTAACAAATGACGTCGGAGCTCCTTATGTATTTATGAAAATGCTCAAACTTTTTAGTTTCTCAATTATGTTGGTAGCCAAATTGAAAGTAGAAAAAATGTATAGTTGACATGCATGAGGGGTAACAAGCTCTTACTGTTAGGGTCTTTAACCGCTCATAATTTTAATTCTAAACATTTATTCCAGGTAGTTAGATGTAGTTTGTATTGTATGGAAGTTGTAGTCTATCAATCACAGTCTGCCCATGAATGGCCTGCAGTACCAGGATTGGAATGGATATGATGGACAACTGCATTGTAGTTGAAGACTGGATCAGGAAGCCTCATTGCTGCAAAAAACTTTGGCCAAAATTATTTTTCTTGAATAGTCACTGCCCAAATTTATTAGTCTGGACCTTGTCTTTTGAATATTTTATACAATGTCATGCTCTGTAATTAATGCGGGTTTTGATTTCTTAATCTTATTACTTTTTTACAAATATTTCTTGCAGTTGAAAAAGATGAGCAATTTGAAGCCATCTGCGGAAACTTCTGAACCATCAGAAACAGTGGAGCAAGGTTTGATGACAAATGAGATTGGCATTGGAATGAATACTGAGGAATTGACAGGTAGCACTACAAAAGAAAACGGTGTTATTGAAAATGGCAAAAACAGGAAGAAAAGGAAATTCCCATCTAGAGAAGAGATCTCAAAAGCAAGGTAAAAGCTGTGCCCGCGTTTAACCTACCTCTTTTCATCCAAAAAAACAATTGCATCTATAAATCCATTTATAACATAAGTTAAAAGGTTTACATCATAATAAGGTGTTGTGAGAACTATGAGATAAATAATGAAAAATCCAATGAGTTTAGTCTGGTTTTATTCAACATGCAACAGATTTATGCATCCTTACCTCTCACAATGTGTGGGCCCCACAAGGCTCCACACTGAGGGGAGGATACATATATCCGATGCATAAGATACCTTCTCCTAATTTTGATACAACAGAAACATAATTTCTCTCAAACATCTGCAGGGAAGAGAAGAGAAAAGCATCGAGGGAACAAAAGCCTGCCCGGAAGAGGACTTGAAAGTGGAGTGATCAGAATCATGATCAGTAAATTACTAATGGCTAAGTTCTTGAACAATCAACCAGCAATACTGGATTCATAGTGGGATTCTTCACCAATGAAGCATACTGGGTGTTTGCAATGTGATCTCAGCAGAATCAAGGAATGGTTTTTCTGTGCTGATATCTCCAGCTTTATATTTATAATTTCAAAATTTTGACTTTGTAAACATCAGTGGAGTGAAGATTTGAAATTGCTCACGTTTCTCTGGCTGTACAAGTCCAAGAAATTTTGTTTCTCTTTGTTTGTCAAAGAATCAATTTTGATAGTTACTAATATTATTACACTGTGCTGCTGTGGATGCATTTCATATCTGTGTTTAACTGTCTACCAAGTGAGCCAGGATTCACCAAGTTGATGCGATGTTTGCCCGGCTATCACTTGGAGCTAAAAACTGTCTTGTTCTTCTTGGACCAGCACAAAGAAGTGCCATAGCCTTATATCCCCAAGTCACAAACTTTCACAAACTTATATCCCCAAAAGAAAAAAAGAAAAATAAATCTGTTCTTGTGTTGTATAGATAGAGTAGGCAGCAATTAATTTGTTGATACTAATTTTTGCTGAACATCAAAGAGAGGTGGAGATAGTAAGTTGTTTCAAGTTCAATCTTTAGAAAGTTATATTCACCAATTCGTGGCTCGTTTGGTATATCCCTTAAAAAGAGCCATAGTCATACCAAGTTCATGTGGTTATTTGGCTTATGAGATGATTTATGAGGAATAAGCAATTATTTGCCAAAGGCAAGAAAATTAAATTGCAATGTATTTGAGACCTGTAACTGTAATCCCTAACAGCTTAAGGCAATATATGAAGTGAGGTTCGCAATGCATTTGTCAATCTAAGCAACCAACAAGTGCACCAAGTCAAGATTCAATCATTAATCATTATGAAGCGAAAGTCATAAATTTCAAATCCGATCGTATCTATATTTAAATTAAAAAAATAAAAACTATTGGTTTGATATTAGTCTAGCTTATTGCCTTCGGCCAAAAAATGTTTTGGACAGTACAAAGTACAAAGAAATTATCCCAAATCTTTACAAGCTTGAAAAATGTTGGTCCTATATTTCTATAGAATAAAAAATTATTGAACGATATTAGTGTTTTTTTAAAAACAAGAAAGAAAAGAAAAAAAAAATAGTATCCTTGATTTTGACATGAACTTTAAATTAAACTTTAAATTTTTGATTTCAACAATTAATCCCTTGGACAAATCAAATAATATTTCATATTAAAAATTAACTACATGATATGCACATAATTTCTACCATATCATCAACCTCAAAATCCAAAAATAATAATGGTAAAAATCCCATAATAATAACAAAAGGTGTAGACTTTGGAGGAAAAAAAAAAAAAGGTTATGGAGGAAATACAAAACCCAAACCCGCCGACCAGACCACGTCACCTCTCCCTTTGTTCAACCCTAAAACCCTAAACACACACAGACACTCTCTCTCTGAACCTCAGAACTCCACCAACAAAAACAAAGAACACAGAGAGAGAGCTCTATCAAAACATGGCCAAGAAAGACGAAAGAATGTCAGAACAAGAAGAAGAAACTGGAACAGAATCAGAATCAATGTCAGAATCTGAGTCTGATTCTAGAGCCCAACAACAAAAAGAACAATCAAAAAGTGGAGGAGTTGGACTAGATTACATTATGAGTCTTCCTGACGTGCCTATGAATCTCCCACCTCACGTTGAGCTCCAAAGAACCCGTGTCTTCTGCAACTCTGACGCTCCCACCCATGTATTTCTCATTCTCTTTACTTCAATCTTCAATTTTCTTCAATACACATTTTTTGTTTCTGCCTCTTCTTCTTGTTTTTATTGTTGGGTTTTTTTTTGTGTGAAATTTGGAACAACCATGAATTATACTACATGGGTTTTCTTAGTTGAGTAGTCTAATTGGTGCTCTTGTTTAATTTTCTATGACTGTGCATGCTTAGCAAAGGAATGTCTAGCTACATATACTTATATATGTAGCCGCAGCTAAGCCTTTTAATACAGTGTGTATACTATTTTTTTTTCCTAATGATTTGGATTATAGTTTTTTTGTTTTAAGATTATTTGGAAGTGAAAGAACATGAGTTTATCCCTCTGCCAGTAAAATTCAACTATATATACTTATGTGTAGCTAGCAGCTAAGCGTTTTGATACAGTGTGTATACTAATTTTTTCTAGTAATTTGGATTAAAGTTTCATTCTTTAAGAATATTTGGGAGTGAAAGAACATGACTTTATCCCTCTGCTAGTGTAATTCAACTATATATACTTATGTTTAGCTACATATACTTGTATATATAGCCGCAGCTATGCCTTTTAATACAGTGTGTATACTATTTTTTTTTTTTTAATGATTCGGATTAAAGTTTCATTTTTTAGATTATTTGGGAGTGCAAGAACATGATTTTATCCCTCTGCCGGTGTAATTCAACCATATATACTTATGTGTAGCTGAAGCTAAGCAATATAATGCCATGTGCACTATTTTTCTTTCTAATAATTTTGTATAAAAAATTCATTCTTTTGAGATTGTTTAATGAAAGAACATGACTTTATCCCTCGGCTCAGTGTAATTCAACTATAAGCTTAGTTATTGAAGTAAAGTAGAACTTTCGATTACAATTATTTTATTTTCAAATGATTTTGAAGTGAAAAGACAAATAAGTATTCCTCTGCCCAGTCTAATTTAACTGTAAGCTTAGTTAAGTTTTTTCTTCCAAGTGGTGTAAACAGGAAACCAGGAATTTTAGTCCTTTCCATTTTCCATTGTAACTATTACCCAGGTTTGGGATTTGGTGGGTTTTATTGTTGCTCTCTGTTTTTGTTTATTAGTTTCTTACATTCTGTAATCTTGGTGTGTGTAGACAGACTCTATACAGTACTCTGGTGCTTTTGCGTCTGTAGGACTAGATAATAGTTTCCGATTGGACCATTTCCGCAACAACTTTAGAGTTGAAGTGACTCAATACTCGAAAGATGGCTTGGACATGGAGTTTGATATGATTGGTATTGATCCGGCACTTGCAAATGCATTTCGGAGGATCCTGATTGCTGAGGTGTGATATTATTACATGATTTTATCATATTGGTGTTCAAGAATACTCACATATGCATGATTTTATGGATCATACTCTATGATTTGTTAATAGTTTGTTGCATTGATTAGTGCTACTTCCTAGTTCTATGTTCTTAAAGGATTTATAGTATGATGATTAGCTTATTTGGTTTCATTTTCTCAAGTTGAATTAGTTGGGTGACTTGGGTAATCTAACGATCCATGAGGTAGATAGGTTACAATATTTATTTATTTCTTTGTATTTTTTGTCAGATTGGTAATCACTATGCATTTACCTGTGTCTAGTAGATCTTGTTTTACATTTGATCTGTTTATGCATACTGATACTACTGAGTTGATCTCAAGAAGATTGAGAGATAAAGGGAAAATGCTTTAGAACAGCCTGCTTCTTAAATATCTTATAAGCACTGAGGCACTTGTTTATAGTTCTTCTTCATCAATCTTGTATGCACGTAAGAGAAATTTTTATTTACTGCGCTTGTTGCCTTTTTCCAGAGTTGCCAGATTGTTCTGCTCAATGTTTTACACAAATAGAGAAAACAAAGAAAATCATTAAAAGGCTTCTGCTAAAAAGAACTTTTGCAAGATAATAGAATAGAAGATGTTAAGAAGAGGCTTACCTTCCATGAAAGAGGGCAACATGTGTAATAGTAGCAGTTAAGAGTAGCAAAGCTCAACCCATAATCTAAGGCAAAGAATGCACTTAGATAAAGTTTGCTGTAACTATCATAAGCCACACGATCAAATTCAAATGTTTTGGTATTCAGAATTTTGCTTAAGTTGTAGGGTTGTTCAGTGTAATCAAAAGTGTGGGAAGAAAAGATTGGAAACTTCTTGGCATCATATGCATTACTCCAATAAAGAATTGGGTTAGCGATATAGACAATCAAGACAAACCCCACAAAAATATTGATGATGGCAAACCCTGGTGTGGCTAAGGGGGTGCCCAAAAAGCCAGCTATAGCGGACCAGTCAAGGCCAATTGAGCCTAGTCCAAGGCCTTGCATCCCTCCACCAATCTGCTGAGCAGTGATGGAGTCCTTCCAAATCCAACAAATAAAGGAGATATATGATATTGAAGGGAAAAGATAGCTTGGAACAACGTAGTTGGCAAAGCTGGCTACAAAAATCATGAAGAAGAATTGTAGCCTTGTATGTCCTCCTTTGGGCCTCTTTTCCTTTTCATGCAATGCCCTGCATTTCACATATAAACTTGGTCAATACAAGGGAAACCTACCTGGCAATTAACAGTGGCACTAATTATTCTTGTGACACAAGCAATCTCAGTATAATAGAGGACAATGTACCTGAATAGAGAGACTTGGACAAGGTTTGAAGGCCACCACATATAAGGTGAGTCAACAAGGTATTTTCTGAACAGTCCAGCCCATCCATATCCAAGCATCTGAAAAATTCATATGTACAAAACAGTGAGGTAAATTGATGGCATTTTTTTTTTTTATACACAGTAGAGCGGCTTATATTCTCAATGTGAACAAATAAATTATTGTATCATACAGTGAAAAGCAGGATCAGTTGCCTATAGCAATGATATCATTAAAATGAAAAACCAGAATCCAAATATACCTGAGTAGTTAGTGATAACAAATAGGCTGCTATAGCATGGAGATCCCTGCGGTAGAAAGCCTTGACACTAGTAACAATATGAACTGCATACAATCCACTAGAACCAGCACTGGCAAAAATTGTGAACAAAACATGTTCCTTCAAATTGAATGGCCCCGGATTCAATGAGAAGGACCAGTTTGTGAGTGGGACTCAAATTGGCTTCGATGGAAGATATGCAGCCATTAGCTTCCCTATTGGGGGCACAAGAATTTGTGCAGACACTGAGGAAATTGTCAGCTGATTTTGGCGGTTCCCGAAAAATTGGTTCACAAAAGAAAGAAAAACACATGACAGCAATCCGAGAACCCATGTTCGAAATGTCAATGCTGGCAGTGTTGGATCATCGGTTGGTGAAACTGTGAGCCTAACTTGCTCAATTGGGCTATCATTCTCTTCATCCCCTGCATATAAGTTAAATCGAATCACAACGTTATTAAAACTAAACTGAAAAGGCTCATAAAAGAAGCAATTGGTCGTGACATCAATAATGGTGAATTGGTAATCCAGTAGACTATGGGAGAAAGCCACACTATTGGTGATCCAAAAGGCCAGAGACCATAACATTGAATATTGGTGATCCAAAAGCCCCATTGGGAGAAATTAAAGTCATCCTTCTGGCAATCCGAAAGGAAAGAGACCTATTGATAAGATCATTTTGGAGGGAGACTCTCAGAATCAAAGTTTAAAATTACAGGCATTATTGAATTTTATGAACGAATAATATTTTTAGATTTGAACAAAAAATACATAAACTAATGAAAAAAAAATATATATATATATATACAATGAAAACTAATGGAGGACAAAAAGTAAATGGATGATGCTTCATGGTGCGTTCCGAAAAGTGAGGCTTACGAAGTGTGATAATGACTTTGTTTGGATTAATATAAAACTCTATGATAATCAGCTTTTATGCTGTGAATCGAGAAAGTCTAAAATATTTTAAAGGAATTAAACATAACGTCTTCAATTAGCTTGCTCTGTCTACAGTCTTCTAAAAAGGAGCAATGATGAGTTTTAAAATTATTCATACTAATGCTCATAGCCTAAATGGATCTAGTCTACTTTTCCTTATATTTAGATGGAGTGAGACAGGGGAAGAAAAGATTATGGAGAATATATTAAAAATTAGTATATTTATCTTCTCTCTTTGAGTATTGTACTCTCTGATCCCCAAAACAAAATTGTGTTTCATTTAAAGTAAAAACTTATTTAGTTCACGATATATATACACATGCGCGTGTAAGTGTGTATATATTACCTATCATGAAGACCAAAAGAGGTAATCAATAAAACAATTGTTCTAATGCTAAGGTGTTTTTTTTTTTTGGTGAATAATTCAATAGTTAGGATAGATAGATTTGAATCTTGATATTTTCATAAAAAAAATACCAAGACGTATTGGTTAAATTACAAAGCTCTTGACCTAAAACCAAAGTTAAGAAGTGAGTGATGATGTGTGCTTAAAAATGCCATAACTATCTAGATAATTAGAATATCCTGTTTAAAGTAGACTTGAGAATAACACCTATAAGCCTTGTATATATTCGTTTTCTTGAAGCATGATATTTTTCTATAAGAAACCATGCAATGTGAAGTTGTGACCGACTTCTTCGTAAAAATTATTGACGAATGTTTCAAGAAAGAAATAACACACAAAAAAAATATTATTTGTTACTTTATGTGTTCCATGTTTTTAGTCATTTTTAACAACTCAGTTTTTTACAAAATATCATTTAATACAACATCTCTCAACTAAAAAGATGCAAATTTCTAAAATTCACTTAAACCAATGATGTCAAGAGACCCAAACCATTACACAAAAACAATGGTTGTAGGTAGGATTCAACCATGAGTTTTATTTTGATGCAGGTAGGATTCAAAAACATATCCCTTATTTGACAATCAAGAATTTTATCAGTTGAGTTAACTGAAATCCACTATAATTGAAACTAAAACTAAGGAATTGAGTCTTCAAATAAAGACTAAATTACAATTTACGCCATTAAGTTTGGGGTAGTTTTGATTTTTCCCCTAAGTTTCAAATTTTGAATTTGTACTCATAACATTTTGTATCGTTTGAAAAAATAAATAAATAAATAAGACATTTTTGTCCACATTTGTAAATGATATGGTCGCTAAGTGAAATTTCGTCACATAACAAAGTTGTTTTAATTGAGCAAGGTGGTACTAAACAGATACTTTATTAATATATATATATATATAATGACTAAAATTCAAACGCTACCTAAATGTCAAGGGTGCATATCAAAATTTTGAAGCTTTAAAGGACAAAATTGAAATTGACCCAAACTTTATGGATGTAAATTGTATTTTAGTCTCAAATAAAGTAAAGAACATGTTGAGAAATTTATTAATATTAATATCGTGTTCATTTTTCAAAATGACCAAATTTTAAATATCCAAATATAAAATAGAGGATCAACAATATTGAGAGGGAATGAATATAGGAATACTTACTTTTTTTTTGAGAAAAAATTAGCAAAACTTACTTAATATCACCCTTTGTAGCCTTACTTTACTAGTCATAATCGCAATTAAATGATCCAAGTGGGGTTTGGACCCCTCACAAGTCTATTATATTATTCCAGAGATCTGTTAATTTAGTAAATATATTTTACTATGGATTTATTATAACAGACAGGGCTTGATAGTAAAAATGTAATCATTTCAAAATTTTCATTAATTATAAACATGCATGGTTGTTTATTATAAACTTTTGAAACTATAGGGTTTAATTTGTTACACCCCCTAAACTATAAGGTTTAAAATGTAATTTTCCCTTATTTTTTTTATATCCTTTTTCGCTTTACTTCTTTCTAAAATTTATTATTCTAACATGGTATTAAAAATAAATTATTTTTAACAATTACAAACAAATTGAATTCTATCATTTTTTACAATTTTAGATTTGAACAAAAAATACATAAAGTAATGAAAATATATTATATATATATATATATATATATATATATATATATATATATACAATAACAACCAAAAGAGGTCAAAAAGCAAATGGATGATGCTCCATGGTGCGTTCCGAAAGTATTGCTGACTTCCAATATATATGAGGCTTATGAAGTGCGATAATGACTTTGTTTGGATTAATATAAAATTCTATGATAATCAGTTTTTATGCTGTGAATCGAGAAAGTCTAAAATATTTTAAAGGAATTAAACATAACGTCTTCAATTAGTTTTCTCCCTCTACAGTCTTCTGAAAAGGAGCAATGATGAGTTTTAAAATTATAAATACTAATGCGCATAGCCAAACTCGATCTAGTCTACTTTTCCTTACATTTAGATGGAGGGAGACAGGGGAAGGGGAAGAAAAGAAGATGGGAGGAAAAGATTATGGGAATATATTAAAAATTAGTAAATTTATCTTTTCTTTATGAGTATTGTACTCTTTGATCCTCCAAACAAAATTGTGTTTCATTTAAAGTTAAAAATTATTTAGTTCACAATATATATATACATATATAATATATATATATATATATATATATATATATATGCGTGTGTATATATTACCAGTCATGAAGACCAAAAGGAGTAATCAATAAAACAATAGTTTTAAAGCCAAGGATTTTTTTTAGTGGATAATTCGATAGTTAGGATAGGGAGATTTGAACCTGCATATCTTCATAAGAAATACCAAGATGTATATGTTGAATTACAAAGCTCTTGGCCTAAAGCCAAAGTTAAAAAGTGAGTGATGGTATGTGCACTTTTTTTTTTATTTTTTTATTAATACGATGGTGTGTGCTTTAAATTTCCATAACTATCAAGATAATTAGAGTATTCTTTTTAAAGTAGACTTGAGAATAACACCTCTAAGCCTTGTATATTCGTTCTCTTGAAGCATGATATTTTATTATAAGAAACCATGCAATGTGAAGTTGTGACCGACTTCTTCGTAAAAATTATTGACAAACGTTTCAAGAAAAAAATAACTCAAAAAAAAAAATTATTAATTGTTACTTTATGTGTTCCATGTTTTTAGTCATTTTTAACAACTCAGTTTTTACAAAATACCATTTAATGCAATGTCTCTCAAATGAAAAGATACAAGTTTCTAAAATTACCTTAAACCAATAACGTCAAGTCGTCAAGAGACCCAAATCATTACACAAAAACAATGGTTATTCTTACCATTAGGCCAAGAGACCCATAAGTTTTCTTTTGATGTAGGTAAGATTCAACCACATATCCTTTATTTGACAATAAACAATTTTATCAGTTGAATTAACTGTAATATACTTTAATTGAAACTAAAACTAAGGGAATTGACTTTTCAATTAAAGACTAAATTACAATTTATGTCATTTAATTTGGGATAGTGTTGATTTTGCCCCTAAGTTTCAAATTTTGGGTTTGTACTCGTAACATTTAATTTGTATCATTTGAAAAAAAGAAGAAGACATTTTCGTCCACATTTGTTATTGATGTGGCCGTTAAGTGCCACTTAGTTACAAAACAAAGTTATTTTAATTGAGCTAGCTAGGTGGTACTAAACGGATACTTTATTAACATATATAGATGGAATGACTAAAATTCAAACGCTACCTAACATCAAGGGTGCATATCAAAATTTTGAAACATTAAAGGACAAAATTAAAATTGACCCAAACTTTGTGGATGTAAGTATTTTAGTCTCAAATAAAGTAAAGAACAAGTTGAGAAATTTATTATTATCGTGTTGATTTTTCGAAATGACCAATTTTAAATGTCCAAAGATTGTGTTGTTTCTATGTCGAACTATGTTATTTTTTTATATCATTTTTCTCTTTACTTCTTTCTAATTTTTATTATTCTAACATGCTATTAAAATAAAATTATTTTTTACAATTTCAAACAAATTAATTGAATTCTATCATTTATTCTACACCTGAATTTAAAGTGCTCATAAGAAACATACCAAGGGGAGCTTCATCAAAGCTGTTTAATTCTATGGAGCTTATCTTTTTTCTTTTTTCTTTTTCTTTTTTTGATTCTGATATGGAGCAAGTAACATCTCGATTTAGTGGATATAAAGATATTGGCTTTGGCGCTGCATCTCACAAGAGAGTTTTCCAATTCGATCGAGGTTAAGTGGATATTTTTTTGATAATGTGCAAGTAACATCTAGTTTAAGTGGATATATACAAGCTAAAGTAATTGTTGACCTTGGAATCAGAAACCAACAACACAATCTAAAATTAAAAAATATGTATATTAATATTCCTTCTCCTAATGCTAATTTGTAATTCATTGCATGACAATATATTCTTTCATTAAAATAACAAAAGGAATCTGTTATCTGGCGTCATTCTATAGATTCAAATTCCTGTCTTGAATCTAATTTTTTTTTGATGATGCAAATTCTAATTAATATTTTTAAGCCACTACTTTTTTTGGGCTTATATTAATTTTTTTTTGATAAGATGGGCTTATATTAATTGGTGATGTGCTATTCCCATGAAGTCATGGGGCATTATTTTGTTGGGCCTATTAAAGATCGATGGATGTCAAAATCAACGACACTTTTAGTTTTGGACGTCCCAACAGTTTGTAAGGTGTATGGGATATAGTCATATAGCTAGGATAAACTATTGTCTTAAAATAATGAGTTGGGTCATGATTAATTAGTAATCTCTCTTTTGTTTGCACTAAGTTCAAATGAATTTTAATATTCATTTAAGCATCTCCTTATTGAGCTCAAGGCCTCAGGCAAAGGGCTCTGCTGGACTAGGACTTGTGTCGGATGAGTTTTGAGTGTGAGTTACCATTCATGCAGCGGCAAAGACCCGGCAACAACAGTGAGTGGCGGTCCATGAGATTTTTTCTTTTCACAAATTCATAAAACAATTAAATACATAGATTTGATATTGTTTTGTACTAAAAAAATTTCTATTTCAAATCAATAAATCATTTCAATTGTCCTTCATGAGTTTTTGTATTTTGAAAGGGTTGTATAATCATCTCAACATAATGCTATCAAAATCATCTCTTTCTTTTTTTAATATATATAATAAGACAATAGTTCATCCAACCATTTCCTATTTAGTTGTTGACTCTTTATTACAATATTCATTGCAAAAGTAGCCATATCCATAGTTGAGTATCATGATTGATTAGTAGTTTCTTGGGCTAGTGCCTTTTGCTTTGATATTGGTTTTCTGTTGAGATAATTATCCATAATTGATTTAAAAATAATAATATAATTTCATATTTATTTAAATTAAAAACTTGACATGAATTGTATATTTACTAATAAAGAATTTAATTAAAGTTAATAATACGTAAACTGATATTATATTAAACTTTTTCATCATTAAAAAACAAATGATAAAATCCCTAATATATTTCAATTAAAAAAAATCTAACAATCCAATTTTTAAAATCATAGCATTTAGATAACTTTTTACTTACCTCTCTCTCTCTCTCTCTCTCTCTCTAGATTGTGGTGTCAGTTTTCTGATATACACAATATGGGGAAGGAGGAAGTTGGGTACGTAATAGTTTTTCTTTTTTAGTCCTTCAAGGGAAAAAAATTACTTTTTTTTTTTTTGGAATTGGGATTGCCAATACCCAATTTTTGTCGGTGGAGGTCAACCACCCATGAAGACAACCTATGTGTACGTGTGCGTGTTTCTTATACACACTCCATGCATATATGAGGAGGTGAATTGGTGGAAAATGTGGAGCTATTTAATCTAAAGAGTCGCCACTAATCAATAGGATTCTAAGGTGAGATTGGTCACCTACGTCTAATTGACTTTAATTCCAAATCTAAACATATCTTTTATTATTTTTATATTATTATATGCTTATAAGTTTCTAAAATGCATTAGGGTCCAATCTTTCAAAATCGTTCTTATAATTACACTAAAAAAAAAATTTATAATGGGTGCAATTATACAATATTAATCTTTTTAATGTTTGATATATATTGTTTCTCTTAAATTTTCAGTAAGTGCAATTGCAACCACTCAAATATATGTGGCTTTGTGGCACTAGTGCCATGGATGATCCTTGGGAGCTTAATCAAAGTTGTTTAGTTCAATATATGGAACTTATCTCCATAAGGAACTTTGGGTGGGTTTGGGTTAGCTGTTTGAAAAAGTGCGTTTTTTAAAAAGTGTGTTTTTAAAATGTGTATAATGAAAACACAATTTTGAAATCACAATTAAGTGTTTGGATAATTTTTATCTAAAATTACTGTTTTTAGGACAAATGACCAAAAATGACTTAACTATATTATTAATGTTATCTTTATAATTTTTAATGCACCAATAAGATTCACGTTAACTAATTTGTTAAAGCAAAAAAAAGAAAAAGAAAAGAAAAAACACACATACACACCCCATCAATAAATAAAAAAAATAGTCCAAAAATATTACAATTGAAAAGCTACTCCCCCACTTTTAATTTTTTCTCCATCTTGAGCGACCCCACCAATCTTTTATGCACTTTAACTTGTGCTCCTGTGAATGTAAATGGTTGACAAGTGTCATTACAAAGACCACCAATCCTTTTCTAGAACCACTGAGAAACATCAAAGAACCACTAAACTCAAACAATTAGGCATTTCACTGTTTATCTCTTCCCACATCCTTTTCTTTTTCACTCCCCCAGCCCCCCAACGTTCCTTACTGATTTTACTGTCTTCTTTCACTCTAATATTTGCCCTATGTCCAAAAGATTTCATTCATGAAAAATGGTGAGGACAACCACTATGCAATGGCAAGGAACCTACTAGAGAGGAGATAGACCACTGTGCAAGACCAGCCATGGCATAAAGAAGTCAGATGGTGGCAAGCAACGGTATGACATTGGATATTTTAGGAATTACATAAGATATTTTTCCAGTAAAACTTGCGTTATTGAAAAAGCTACTCCCCCCCTTCATTCTGAAAACATGCTATTTCATCAGTTTAAAAACGCAATTTTTAAAAAAACGCAAAGCCAAACACACTATTGTCAGCGTTTTTGATGAAAAACGCAAATTTTTGTTTAGAAAACGCGGGGCCAAACCCACCCTTTATCATGTAACTCATGGGATTAATCGGTGATGAAGTTTCAGATACCTTCATTATAATATAAATAAATAAATAATTGATGGAGCATCCTATCAGAAAAAAATAAATAAACAACAATCGAAATCTAGCAATACCATGAATCCTTGGGATGAGTTATCATATAAAGACATTATGAACTTTTCCTTTTGATGTTTGGCTTGCATTGATAGTTAGGAATTTACTAAGCTTGAGAGAGAGAGCATTAAATCTATTTTGATCAATATTCTGTAGAAAAATTGAAACAGATTAAGATCAACTCCAGAAGATCATAGAAAGAAGAGCATTTCATCTGCTAATAATGACATAAAAACAGCAACTACAATAGCACTTTTTTGAAAACTAAATCGTCATCTGCAAGTGCTTATTTGTTTATTTATTATTTCGACGAATTCAAGTGCAAGTGCCTATTCGTGGAATCTGTGAAACCTCTTTGGCTGGTTGGCTAAGCAGGGCTAGGGGATTGAGCTGCCTCCTCCGGGCATAGACGGAGGCGGAGGACTCTTCTGCTGTGAGCCTCGCAATGAAGCAGCGTTTTTTCCAGTCGATGAAGATGGAATTTCGGTGTCTGGATTGGGAGCCGATGGAGAAGCTTGATTCTTCAGCAGTTGACGTCGCGAAGGAGAGACCTTGTGAACCACAGAGGCCATTGTTGATTGAGGGACGTAAGCCCTATGAAGTAACCCTAAATGGTTTTTGTTCATTATATTTTGTTCTTTAGGGAGAATTAGGATTGCCTCATGTGCAGGCATGCTGATAAGCAAAAGCATCGCTGTGAATACAAGAAGCATATTTAGAAGCAAAGAGAGTTAAACGTAGAAGAAGTGAAGAACAATTTGATGAAGAATGTGTGGAGCAATGGTTGTGTATAAATAGAGACCCGAATTGAAGAGCGAACCAACCAAGTGAAAAGACTTAAGAAGGTTGAGAAAACTTGAAGCCACTATTTTGTCCTTTTGTTAGAATGACATCCCTATCTAAAATCACGACGGAGGCCTCCATTTGGTCTGTTCTCTTGCCACAACACAAAAATCAGAAACTTTCCTTATTGCTGGTCAAAGAAGTTTCTATAATTTAGTTGGTCTGTTCTTTGGCACTACAATTTACAAAACTCATAAACTTTAGTATATTACTTTCTGGCTGGCTCTATAAGCAATGTATGCATAAAATAACCTAATTATATATATATATATATATATATATATATATATATCAATTAGAGTATTTTCTTTTGTTTGTAAAATAACTTTTAAAACATTTAATTTTGAAAACAAATCTAAACCATCATTATCAAAAGATTTTCATCTTTAAAACAAAATTCGAGATAGTGTAACATTTTTCTAAACTATGGTTGTCTAATGATTTTAATTTTTTGATATTAAATAGAAACCGAAAATCATTTCATATGTTTCAAATCGTTCAAACCTACTCTGAAGTGAAGAAATAACTTAATCTACTATGTTTATAAATAATCAATTCTAAAATATTCTTCTGTAGATTGTACTGTCTCATTATTAATATTCTCATCAAAATATTTTTTTTCTATGTATTACACGTTTTTCACGAAATATAGGTTCTATTTCCATTTTAGTTGCAATCTATTTAGATGAAATCATAGTAGATATAAATCCATTTTCTCTATTTTTTTCAAAAAAGATATGAGACATGCATTTTAATTGCTTCTAGCAACATATCATTGGGTCTCTGACATCAATTACGAAGACTTTGTGTATATATGGGGCCTCTATTTTATATATATATTGTGGGACCTTATATATGGGGCCTTGTTTAGTGAGCCTAAAGAGACGGCTTTGTTAGCTTTAGTCTAGAGCTGACCCTGTTTTCTGGTCAAAATCATATCAGAAGCATCTACAATATAACTGGTATGTTCCTTGCCATTACAAAACTTAGAAAGTTTCCTCGCTACTAGTATAAATTACAAGTGATTGAATACCTTTGTGATAATCTAAAGCACTACGTGTGAGTAGAAATCTCACATGGAGAAACAGAGATAACAATTTCACCTCGCCTTGATCTGCCTTGCCATGCATAGGTTTTCCTTGCCTCAAAGAGGTGATAGGACGGGGATAGTGAAGTTAGTATTTGGTTTTTATTATTGAGTATTATTATTATTTGGGTAAAAACTTTGATTTTTGTTATTATGTCAGTATATTGAGACTTATTATTATTATCTTGTTAAATAATATGGTATGAAATTTTTATCTATATATATTAGTGTTAAAAGATTTGTTATTGATCACCATTACTTAATTTTATTATTACTTCACCCGATTGACTCCTTTAACTTAACCTTTCACTTTCGAAGGACATGAGATCAACCCGTTCATGTTAATCTCAGATCTAGAAAGTAGGTTTGTTTGTCTTTTCGTAAGATCAACCCGAAACCAAGTAGCAAGCCAACGTTTTAATTTGTCTTTCTCGAGTTAAACAAAAACAGCACCAGTTTAATGCACGTGAGAGTGATTCGGGTTTCACTTCATTTATGTCTCTTGGTGAACTGTACAACCCTGGTAGAGGTTATTTTTCGTAAATGATTACATGCATATATAATTGAAGCTGATGTTGCTGTACGTCAAAGGCCATTGTTGATTGAGGGACGTAGGCCCTATAAAGTAACCCTAAATGGTTTTTGTTCATTATATTTTGTTCTTTATGGAGAATTTTGATAGCCTCATGTGCAGGCATGTTGATAAGCAAAAGCATGATTTTTTTTGTTTAATAATATTATTTTTAATACTATTTTGCAAGATAATACTGTTTAAAACAATTGAGGGATATAGCCTACTCGTCTCTCCTAGTGACGAGTTGCACTTAAATTTTTGCCACGTCTGCCATTGGGATAGGAACAAGTTCCAGCTAGAACTCGCCTCTTCTGGAGACGAGTTCCACTTAAAATGAACACAAATACATCTCAAACTTTCAAAACTCTCAAAAGCTTTCAACTCTTACCTCTCTCGGTCTCAACTCACTCTGCGTAGCTCCTCCTCTCTCCGTCGCAACTCCCTCTCTCCATCGCAACTCCCTCTCTTCCTCTTGCTCGCTCGCTCGCTCAGTTCGGAGGAGAACATGTAGAGCACACCTTGTTACTCCGGTGACCACTGGAAATCAGGTAAAAAAATTTCTCTCTCATCTCCCTTTTAACTTTAGAAATTTTGGGTTTGGGTTTGGGTTTCCAAAAGTTGATTTTTTGCAGTTGGTGGGTTTGTTCTTGCGTTTGTCAAGTACTCCTTCCCCTCACCAATTATTCGTCTTTTTTCTTTACCAGTCACCACAACTTCCCACCATTTTATCTTCTTGAAACTTTAGTCAAGAACCATGCTTGTTTCTTCTTTTGGGGTAAAAAGGGGGTGGAGGAAGCTGTTAGATTTAGGCTGGCCATGATGAAGAAAGTTTGTAAACCTATATGAAATATATGCTACTTCTTGGGCAAATTTTTTATTTTGTGCTTCTTTTTGGCAAATGGTTTTGTGATAATTTAGCATAAGGTTAGTTTAACTTGATCATGTATATATAGAGAGAGACGGGGTGTGTATATGTATCTGATATTTCAGTTCCATTTGACAAGGTTTCTGAGAAGCTTTTGGGGTTTAAGGAATTGGGTTGGTTTTGGATCAGTCTTGGAATCTGAAGAGTTGTTGGTTCTAAGAGTATGGCAAAGAAGAATAGGAGAAAGAAGGAAGAGATTGCAGAAGATTGCTGCTTTGTCTGCAAAGATGGAGGCTTGCTCATGGTCTGTGAGTACAAGTGAGTTCTCAAAAAACCAAAACTCTTGTATGTGATAATTGGAGGGTAACTCATTGGCTTTGGAATTATTAATTACTGTGATGTAAAGTAGGGATGAGGTGCCTGAATTGAATTAATAATTAATCTTTGGATGAAAGATTTTGGCCCTTTCTTGATATTTGGTCACTTTCCCTAATTTTGGATAAACTAACTTGTCTTTCTCTTGTTTGATGCTCAAATAAATGAACAAAAATCATTATCTGATTACCAACCCTTTCTGATGGTGGCTTGCTGCAGCTTCATGACTACCTTGTGGTTTCATCCTCTACAATCTGATTCATATGGCTAAAATAAAAAAAAAAATGTTAGTTTAAGTCATCAAAGGTATTGTAGGTTTAGTATTGCTTTCAGAATTAAGAAACTCGTAATTTGGTATATTTGCTTTGTGATAGTAAGTGCTCTGAGACAAGCTTGGCAATTAGGCAGGCACACTAGTATTCCTATGAGGTGTTGCTAATAGCACTGGATGCTTTGTGAATCTGGTCAAATTTCTGATGTTGCTTATATCTTCCATGTTTGATCAAAGGAATCATAGGTCTACTTTTGGTTTTCAGAATTAAGAAACTTTTAATAGTGCATATTTGATTTCTGGTTACCAGTTCACTGCAACAAAATTGGTCATTACTAGCACAAGCATGCAATGTTTCTAATGGGGCTGGGTGAGTAGTGGTGCTGGTCAGATGTATAATTTCTATATATCTTACATAATTGGATTATTCGAAATGTCACACCTGTCACATTATCTCTAATGGTTTAGGGAAACAACTCTAACTAAATCTGGAATTAACTCCAGTTGTAACTCCAGTTGTGAAGCGAAGCTGTTTTGCATCCATCATTGTTGAAAACATCAAGCTTGTCTACTTGAAGAGGAGTTTGGTGAAGGAGCTGTTGAAGCAGCCTGTAACTTTTGAAGGCAAAGTAATGGGAAGTTTTGTGAGAATAAAATCAGACCCAAATGACTGCTTGAAAAAAAATGCTCACCAGCTCGTGCAAGTTAAAGGTAATTGCCTTAATAATGGCTACAAATTATGAATAAGTAATAGGTGCAGGGGCTTTGCCATTATAGCTGTTCCAGAGTGTTATTATGTTTGTCACTTCTTAGCTTAATTAAATATCATAATGCTCTAGTGTCTGAGTAAAAATTATAACGAAGCTTTATTATTAATTATAAATTGAACAGTAAAGATATTTACACGTACAAATGACATGAAAGTTTTTCTAGCAACTTATAGCAGCAACTATTTTGATTTAATGCTTTTAAGCTCTAAAACAACTTAGGAACAGCTACGGTGCAGAATTTTCTGATTGGACGAAAGAACCTTGAGGGAAAGAAATGCTCAGAGCTTTGAAGGGTGTGAAAGATCAGTTCTAGACCTGAAACTCTTATTCCTAAGATCTTTATATGAGTGAATGACAGCCACAAGACAGTATTCTTTTTCGAATTTACTTGAGCTTCTTGATCTTTGTAATATTCATTCATAGTTGTTGGTGTATCTCTTGTATACTTACTGTATACTTGGGTTACATCCCTTTAGTGCTTGTTCAATGAATCATTTACTTCAAAAAAATAAAAAATTTACATTTACACAAAAATCGTGTTTAAGCATGCTTATTTCATTAGACGGTGTACCATTTGTTTTGACAAGCATGCACTGGACAAAACAGAAGGTTTAATCAGAAACATTGCCCTCATTTGTCTTGGTTGACTAAACCTTCTGCTCTGTTTTGTAATTTTTTTTATCATAACAGGCATAAAGAGAGCTTCAACAAATGGTGAAACACTCCTACAAGTTTCCAATCGTCCAAAAGATGTATCCATTTGCAAGCATTCAGATGATAACTTCTCTAAGGTAACAACAGTGGTAGTATTTTGAATCTCTTTATTTTTCTTTTTCTATAGAAGCTTTTTTTTTTCCTATTTCCAAAGATATAAAAGCAAAATAGTTGACAAATTAAGTAATCTCTTATAAAAAGAAATGGTTACTTTCTAAATCAACTATAGTAATTGGATTTATGTATCTAAAAATTTAGTTTAAGTTGGTTTCGTTATGAGCTTGCTGGAAAAAGAAAAGCTTAGGAAAAGTTGGTTTAGTTATGATCTTGCAAGTAAGTCTTGTTATGGTAGCCAAAGTTTTTTTTTACTGTTTCAGTTTTGTTGGAGGAAATTACAAGATTGATTTCTAAATGCTAATATCAAAAACATAAGCTCGAAATGTTTTGGTAGGAAGAAGTTTAAAACATAAGCTCCCTTACATCTATTTAACATCTATGTGATAGGTAGCATCCTCCAATCAACTAGCAGAAGCTTGAAATGTGAGATCATTAACCTCCAAAGTCAAGGATCTTGAAGCAAATCTGGGGCCATTAGAAGTCCACATCATGAACAAGGATAGTGAAGAGAATGTAGAGATTTCAAATCTAACAAATGCCTTGGATGAAGCCCACATCAAGAACAAGGACAGTCAAGAGACAATGGAAACTTCAAATCTTGCAAATGCCTCAAGTGAAGTTCAAAGTTAAAGCTAGGCCTGGAAATTTTACTTTTTGTTTACAGATAATATTGTTCATCAAGAAATGAAAGTCTTTAGGTGCTATAGAAAATAATGCTATTGACATTTGAGGTGACAGTTTGTACCTTTAGGTGCTATAGAAAATAATGACAATTGATTTCTGGAATTGCTCAAGCTTTCAGCCCTACTGGAAAAAATAACCTACAGATTTGTAAACATCATTTTTTGGAATTGACACCTCGATGTTGTTAGTTGTCTTGAAAACTTCCGTGTGATTGGTGCATGCAATCAGGGTTTACTCTTTATTCTCAAGAGTAAACTGATTTTTCAAGAAGTGAAAGTAAAAGATGAGGATGGTAAAGACAAAAGAACTGTAAGTAGTTGGCACTCGTCTGGTATTCTTGATATCAGAAAGAAAGGGGATGGTTTGTAAATTGGTTTGAAGAAACTAAGAAAGAGGATTGCTTGTAATATTTGTGATAATTCTTATTGGAAATTAGATGACTTGTAATGTTTTATTTTTGAAATGATAGCACTAGTTATTTGTTCATTGACCTTAGTAATAGTATACCATATTAGATACAAATTTGTGTTACTTTGAAAACAGAGAACAGATTGTGTCTATTGAGGCTTACATGTATTATGCAGTTTGAGATACAACCTTATCAATGGTAATAGTATATCATATTGTAAATTGATATAATTATGTACACATGTATAAACAAAAATCTCCTCTTTGAACATAATTATGTCCACGAGTAAATTGATACAATTTTGCTGCATGATTGGCTTATTTATCTTCAACTAGGATCGTTCCATTTGTGGCAAACAAAATGGCAAAAATAGTAGTCATATACAATGGTTATAATGTGTTTGAACAACCTCATTGAATGCGGTTGAGCCCAAGTACCTTGCTAAAATAAGTCAATTCACCCCATACAATGGAACAACCTCATTCAATGGAACTCGTCTCTTCTAGAGACGAGTTCCAGCCAATTTAAAAAAAAAAAAATTTGGGATCACTGTTTCAATGGAACTCGTCTCTTCTAGAGATGAGTTCCAGCCAAATTAATTTTTTTTAAAAACAATATGCACATTCGCGCCAGATTCAAAACATTTTAAAAAAATTTGTGGAACTCGTCTCTTGTAGAGATGAGTTCCAGCTGTGTTAAATTTTTCCACGTCAAAATGCCACGGAATGCCACGCGAACTATTTTTAACGGAACATGTCTCTTGAAGAGACGAGTTCCACATGGAACTCGTCTCTTCAAGAGACAAGTTCCGCGAGAGGCTATTTATCTCATTAGTTTCAAAATAGTGTTTTTTTGCAAAATTGTCTTAAAAATCAAGCTATTGAGCAAAATCCCTCACAAAAGGACCGCTGTGAATACAAGAAGCATATTTAGAAGCAAAGAGAGTTAAACGTAGAAGAAGTGAAGAACAATTTGATGAAGAATGTGTGGAGCAATGGTTGTGTATAAATAGAGACCCGAATGTTGGGTGCACCGCACCTTTAAGGTGCCAACCCACACACTAGTAAAGCCCGTGATGGGCTTGTCTTTTAGTGCAAGCAAAAGCAAGTCTCCTATAAGAAATAGAAGCAATAAGGCGGCAGGTGCTTTATATATAAAGCAGTTTGTGTGCATAAGTCTCTTGTATCATTGAGAGAGAATCTAGCAATGTAGTGTGGGGCACTAGTGAAAAAAAAAAAATAGTGAGGTTTTCTTCTTTGGTTCAAGACACACACAAGGAGATAAATTGGGGGTTTCTCTAAGAGTGATTTTGGGTGCTATAACCACAGAGGAACATCTTATTACATTATTGGTTTCACTGGATTCCAGTTTTTTGTGGTGAGATGGTATTTATTCCTAGAGAGTGATTTCTCAATTTATTGTGAACTCAATTTTGGGCATAACTTGAGTATTGTAATCTCTATTTTATTATAATGGATTGATCGGATTTGCCCCGTGGTCTTTCCCTCTACACTGGAGGGTTTTTCACATAAATTTGGCATGTTTTTGTGTGGTTGATTTTCTTGATTATTGCGTAATTATTTATCTTTTTATTACTTGGAAGGTTATTTAATTTAATTTACACATAGACGGTAATTTGGTCTAACTAAGTAGTGTCAAAAGCTTCCGTTGTCCCAACACCGAATTGAAGAGCGAACCAACCAAGTGAAAAGACTTAAGAAGGTTGAGAAAACTTGTAGCCACTATTTTGTCTTTTTGTAAGAATTACATCACTGTCTAAAATCATAACGAAGGCCTCCATTTGGTCTATTCCCTTGCCACAATACAAAAATCAGAAACTTTCCTTATGGCTGGTGAAAGAAGTTTCTATAATTCAATTCCGAGATTTGAGTAGCCTGTCCTGAATTTGGTTACTCACATATTATTAAATATTAAAAAAATAACATAAGTCCAAAAAACCTTTTTTTATGCAAAAGCAAGGTTATATTGTGCTTTTTAGCTTAGCTTAAATTACATTTTTAAAAAAATGTAACCTCAGTTATGGTGTTTTATAATTAGCATGATCCAATTCAAAGAAAATTACTTCTCCTTGCATTTTTTTGAAACAATTCTTTAATTAAGTTATCAAAATTTAGCTTATCTAAATACTAATTCTTAATTGAGATCATAGCCAATTCGTTTAATCTCTCTTATGACATGATAGTCTAAAGATAAGTTTTTATTAAGTTAAAAATCTAAAACTAATACCTATTTACCATTATTATATGCATAGTAGTTTTTTAATTAAAAATTAATTAGTGTTTATAAATAATAACACATTAACACCATTACACTCTTATTAAAAAAATAAAAATAAAACAAAGTATAACATTACATTATAATCTCTAATCAGTGCACACATGCCCACAGCACAACAAAAACAACATATACAGTAACACAAGCACAAAAGCACTACACTACACAACTATCAAAGTGAAGTCTCAAATAACTTCATTTCTACAACTGAATAACTAAAATAACCGTTTGACCGTTACTCAACTCACTCAGTAATCAGTACAGTACTCTGTACAAAGTCACAAAAATTTGAATTGCTTAAGTCCGTCCTAAATTTGGTTGCTCACGTATTATTAAATATTAAAAAATAACATAAGTCCAAAAAAACTTTTTATATGCAAAAACAAGGTTACATTGTGCTTTTTAACTTAGCTTAAATTACATTTAAAAAAAAAATGTAACCTCGGTTATGGTGTTTTATAATTAACACGATCCAATTCGAAGAAAATTACTTCTCCTTGCATTTTTTGAAGCAATTCTTCAATTAAATTATCGAAATTTAGCTTATCTAAATACTCATTCTTAATTGAGATCATAACCAATCCGTTTAATCTCTTGTCTCGAAGATAGTTTTTTAAATTAAAAATCTAAAACTAATACCTATTTAACATTATCATATGCTTAGTAGTTTTTTAATTAAAAATTAATTAGTGTTTATAAATAATAATACATTAACACTATTACACTATTACACTCTCATTAAAAAAATAAAAATAAAACAAAGCATAACATTACATTATAATCTATGATCAGTGCACACAGGCCCACAGCACAACAAACACACACTACAAGAAATTTAGCCTTTAGCGACCAAAATTTCAGCGACGACCTAAAAATCGTTGCTAATAACTAAGCATTAGCAAAACAAATTATTGTCATCGCTAAATACAAAATAACCGTTTGACCGTTTACTCAACTTACTCAGTAATCAGTACAGTACTCTGTACAACGTCACAAAAATTTTCAATATAATTGGTCATAAAAAGCTCTAAAGTAGCACAAAAGTCACAAATTTTTTCAATAAATTTGGTCAAATATATCAAAGATCACATACCAGCTATACCAGCTTCAGAGCTTCAGACTTCATTATTTTCTTGTAATCGTGAGCTACACGTGTATTGTCATATTGGCTGCTTTACCATTAGTTAGTGGAAGATCCTAGAAAAGCTACCATGACATTGCACATTCAAGGGGCCTATGTAGTGATATTTCAAAGGAACAGGAGATGAAAAATGAGGAATATGAGAGAAAGAAAATAGACTGTTATACATAATAACAACAATATTTTTTTTGACGTGTAACACTCTGTAATATGGAGAGAAAAATTCAGAGACTGAAGCTAGTCTGCCATTATAATTTTTAGGGTCTATCCCAATGCATGGTATTATAGACTTATATTGCCATGCACCATGAGATATGCTCACTATCGCACTTAAGGCCTTGTCGAATGTTAGTGGGTTGGTGTCCTTGCAAGCAAAGTGCAATTTTCCCTTGAGAAAAATAAAATAATAATAATTATATATATATATATATATATATATATATATATAATTTTCCCTTGAGAAAAATAAAAATAAAAAATTATTTTTTTGGGCTTTCCCCACCAAAATAAATAAATAAATTATGAACTCCTTTCAATCAAAAACAATCTCATAAATGTATATCAAAAAAAAAAAAAAATCTCATAAAGGTAAATAAAACTACATGCAAGTATATCATAGAGACAATATAAATGTATAATCTTCATTCATTTTTTTAGCACAAAAGTTAAGTTTTCAAAATTCTCAATTTTGTATGACAATTACATATTAAGCTTTGTACTATCATTTATGATAGAATGACATCTAATTAAAACTCATTATGTTAAAAATTTATTTATAAAAAGAAGGATATAAAATTAAGAAGTTAAAAAAAGATCATATGGTGTTTATTTATAATTAAAACTCATTATAACAATTAATTAAGCCTCCCAAAAACAACAAATCTTGGCTCCGTCCCTAAGCACCTTTAGTCTTTAAGAGCCCATACAAACTTACCATCTTCTAGTTTGTGCCATTGAGTCGACATCACATTAAACCTTCTTTTGAATATTTATTGTGTCGTTAAGCTCATCAGCTTCTCAAATGTACACATATGTTTTATAAGTGTTAGAATATATTAGGATCAATAAGCTTATAAAGACGATATCACAATAAGTTATATGGGGTGTAACTTGAACTTAACATTTATCATATATAGACCATTTGTAATTAATTTAAAATAAGTGCTGGAATGTATGAGGATCAATAAGTCTATAAAAACATCACGTAGAGTTATATTGGGTGTAACTTGAATTTGACCATTGTCGTATATGGGTCATTAGTAATTAGTATAAAGGAATATATAACTTACCACCATGCCACCATCTGTAAGTTAAAAGATATATATTTTAGCAAAGAAAGGTAAAATATATGAATTTTCACAACCTTATCCGACAATATTAAAGAAATCAACAATAAGTCCATGGCTTTCATTTTCAATAATAGATAGTTCAATCACTAATTTGTTAAGGAATTATTTCATCTTTAGTATCCTAGTTTTTATATTATATACATTCGTCACTGTCTAAGGTGAATCTTCGCTTACAATCAATACATAAAACTTCAAATTTGATTCGATTTTTTTTTTTTGAGAAAAACTTTGTACTTTCCCTTAACCAAGAAGCAAATGTCAAAAAGCAGGTTGTGAACTAATTCAGAGAAGATGTTGTGAACAAAATTAGAGTGGATGGGGCACTACTAAAAGAAGCAATTGGTCGTGACATCAATAATGGTGAATTGGTAATCCAGTAGACTATGGGAGAAAGCCACACTATTGGTGATCCAAAAGGCCAGAGACCATAACATTGAATATTGGTGATCCAAAAGCCCCATTGGGAGAAATTAAAGTCATCCTTCTGGCAATCCGAAAGGAAAGAGACCTATTGATAAGATCATTTTGGAGGGAGACTCTCAGAATCAAAGTTTAAAATTACAGGCATTATTGAATTTTATTAACGAATAATATGTTTAGATTTGAACAAAAAATACATAAACTAATGAAAAAAAAAAAAAACAATGAAAACTAAAGGAGGTCAAAAAGTAAATGGATGATGCTTCATGGTGCGTTCCGAAAGTGAGGCTTATGAAGTGTGATAATGACTTTGTTTGGATTAATATAAAACTCTATGATAATCAGTTTTTATGCTGTGAATCGAGAAAGTCTAAAATATTTTAGAGGAATTAAACATAACGTCTTCAATTAGTTTCCTCCCTCTACAGTCTTCTAAAAAGGAGCAATGATGAGTTTTAAAATTATTCACACTAATGCTCATAGCCTAAATGGATCTAGTCTACTTTTCCTTATATTTAGATGGATGTGAGACAGGGGAAGAAAAGATTATGGGAATATATTAAAAATTAGTATATTTATCTTTTCTCTTTGAGTATTGTACTCTCTAATCCTCCAAAACAAAATTGTGTTTCATTTAAAGTAAAAACTTATTTAGTTCACGATATATATACACATGCGCGTGTGTAAGTGTGTATATATTACCTGTCATGAAGACCAAAAGAGGTAATCAATAAAACAATTGTTCTAATGCTAAGGTGTTTTTTTTTTTTGGTGAATAATTCAATAGTTAGGATAGATGGATTTGAATCTTGATATTTTCATAAAAAATACCAAGACGTATTGGTTAAATTACAAAGCTCTTGGCCTAAAACCAAAGTTAAGAAGTGAGTGATGATGTGTGCTTAAAAATGCCATAACTATCTAGATAATTAGAATATCCTGTTTAAAGTAGACTTGAGAATAACACCTATAAGCCTTGTATATATTCGTTTTCTTGAAGCATGATATTTTTCTATAAGAAACCATGCAATGTGAAGTTGTGACCGACTTCTTCGTAAAAATTATTGACAAATGTTTCAAGAAAGAAATAACACACAAAAAAAATATTATTTGTTACTTTATGTGTTCCATGTTTTTAGTCATTTTTAACAACTCAGTTTTTTACAAAATATCATTTAATACAACATCTCTCAAATAAAAAGATGCAAATTTCTAAAATTCACTTAAACCAATGACGTCAAGAGAACCAAACCATTACACAAAAACAATGGTTGTAGGTAGGATTCAACCATGAGTTTTATTTTGATGTAGGTAGAATTCAACAGCATATCCCTTATTTGACAATCAATAACTTTATCAGTTGAGTTAACTGGAATCCACTATAAATCTATAATTGAAACTAAAACTAAGGAATTGAGTCTTCAAATAAAGACTAAATTACAATTTACGCCATTAAGTTTGGGGTAGTTTTGATTTTTCTCCTAAGTTTCAAATTTTGAATTTGTACTCATAACATTCTGTATCGTTTGAAAAAAATAAAAATAAATAATAAGACATTTTTGTCCACATTTGTAAATGATATGGTCGCTAAGTGAAATTTCGTCACATAACAAAGTTGTTTTAATTGAGCAAGGTGGTACTAAACAGATACTTTATTAACATATATAGATAAAATGACTAAAATTCAAACGCTACCTAACGTCAAGGGTGCATATCAAAATTTTGAAGCTTTAAAGGACAAAATTGAAATTGACCCAAACTTTATGGATGTAAATTGTATTTTAGTCTCAAATAAAGTAAAGAACATGTTGAGAAATTTATTAATATTAATATCGTGTTCATTTTTCAAAATGACCAAATTTTAAATATCCAAATATAAAATAGAGGATCAACAATATTGAGAGGGAATGAATATTAGGAATACTTACTTTTTTTTGAGAAAAAATTAGGAAAACTTACTTAATATCACCCTTTGTAGTCTTACTTTACTAGTCATAATCGCAATTAAATGATCCAAGTGGGGTTTGGACCCCTCACAAGTCTATTATATTATTCCAGAGATCTGTTAATCTAGTAAATATATTTTACTATGGATTTATTATAACAGACAGAGCTTGATAGTAAAAATGTAATCATTTCAAACTTTTCATTAATTATAAACATGCATGGTTGTTTATTATAAACTTTTGAAACTATAGGGTTTAATTTGTTACACCCCCTAAACTATAAGGTTTAAAATGTAATTTTCCCTTTTTTTTTATATCCTTTTTCGCTTTACTTCTTTCTAAAATTTATTATTCTAACATGGTATTAAAAATAAATTATTTTTAACAATTACAAACAAATTGAATTCTATCATTTTTTACAATTTTAGATTTGAACAAAAAATACATAAAGTAATGAAAAAAAAAAAATATATATAAAATATATATATATATATATATATATATATATAATATATATACAATAACAACCAAAAGAGGTCAAAAAGCAAATGGATGATGCTCCATGGTGCGTTCCGAAAGTATTGCTGACTTCCAATATATATGAGGCTTATGAAGTGCGATAATGACTTTGTTTGGATTAATATAAAATTCTATGATAATCAGTTTTTATGCTGTGAATCGAGAAAGTCTAAAATATTTTAAAGGAATTAAACATAACGTCTTCAATTAGTTTTCTCCCTCTACAGTCTTCTGAAAAGGAGCAATGATGAGTTTTAAAATTATACATACTAATGCTCATAGCCAAACTCGATCTAGTCTACTTTTCCTTACATTTAGATGGAGGGAGACAGGGGAAGGGGAAGAAAAGAAGATGGGAGGAAAAGATTATGGGAATATATTAAAAATTAGTATATTTATCTTTTCTTTATGAGTATTGTACTCTTTGATCCTCCAAACAAAATTGTGTTTCATTTAAAGTAAAAAATTATTTAGTTCACATATATATATATACATATGCGTGTGTATATATTACCAGTCATGAAGACCAAAAGGGTAATCAATAAAACAATAGTTTTAAAGCCAAGGATTTTTTTTAGTGGATAATTCGATAGTTAGGATAAGAGGATTTGAACCTGCATATCTTCATAAGAAATACCATATCTTCATAAGAAATACCAAGACGTATAGGTTGAATTACAAAGCTCTTGGCCTAAAGCCAAAGTTAAAAAGTGAGTGATGGTATGTGCACTTTTTTTTTTATTTTTTTATTAATACGATGGTGTGTGCTTTAAATTTCCATAACTATCAAGATAATTAGAGTATTCTTTTTAAAGTAGACTTGAGAATAACACCTCTAAGCCTTGTATATTCGTTCTCTTGAAGCATGATATTTTATTATAAGAAACCACGCAATGTGAAGTTGTGACCAACTTCTTCGTAAAAATTATTGACAAACGTTTCAAGAAAGAAATAACTCAAAAAAAATATATATATATTAATTGTTACTTTATGTGTTCCATGTTTTTAGTCATTTTTAACAATTCAGTTTTTACAAAATACCATTTATTGCAACATCTCTCAAATGAAAAGATACAAGTTTCTAAAATTACCTTAAACCAATAACGTCAAGTTGTCAAGAGACCCAAATCATTACACAAAAACAATGGTTATTCTTACCATTAGGCCAAGAGACCCATAAGTTTTCTTTTGATGTAGGTAATGTTGAAGATACAGATCAGTGTCGTTTAAGCTGTGTTCAAACAGCAAGTTTTGGTCTTCCTTAAACGACTGTAGCTTAGGCTCAAAGGAGTTGATAAAGGAGTTGATAACTTAAAGATGTGCTAATGTGCTAAACACGTGCCCTTAATTAGTGGAACCTGTTATACCAGATTCAGTTATATTACTAAAGCTATAATTAGCTGTTAAACCAGTATCTACTTGTATAAATATTAATCAAAGGCTTAAAGATGATTATCTAAGCCATTACAACAATTTCATACTCTCTCAGCTCTTATTCTTTCTGTTCTTAGACAAATATCTTCTTTCTAAGAAATCCTATATGGTATCAGAGCTTAGATCCCCTACTATGGAGTCATCCACAACACCTGTTGCTGCTGCATCTAATCAATCACCATTATCACTGCTCAATAACATGTCCAATCTCATGTCAACCAAACTTGATAGCACAAACTACATGATTTGGAAACTCCAGATTTCTGCAATCTTGGATGCATACTCTGTAATTGATCACTTGGATGGTTCAACACCACAACCAAGACAAGTTTTGGTTTCAGAAACTGGAATTCAGCAAGTCAATCCAGCTTTTCTGATCTGGCAGAAGAGAGACAAATCTTTTCTCTCTCTGCTATACTCTACCTTATCCTCTCCAGTGCTTGCTATGGTTGTAGGCCTTAGCACCTCTCAAGAAGTCTGGGACAAACTTGAAGAAAGGTTTACCTGCACTGCACGAGCCAATGTACTCAATCTCAAGCTGGAACTACAGTCAATCAAGAAAGGTAATGAATCAGTGAGTTCTTACCTCCAGAGGATCAAGACTGTTAGAGATAAACTCTCTGCAGTGGGAGTCCATTCTGATCATGAGGAGCTTCTCCATGTGATTCTTAAGGGCTTACCCAAAGAATATGCTCCTTTTGCTTCTGCAATTAGAACAAGAGATGGAATTCTGTCATTGGAAAAGCTCTCAGTACTTCTTCAAACTGAGGAACAGTAGTCAATGCAAGAAGCCAGTGATCCATTCTCCAACTCTGCCCTAGCTATGTTCATGTCTCACAACAAGCCCTCCAATGGCTACAATGCCAATCACAGCTACAATAACAGTCGAGGAAGAGGCAGAAACTCCTTCTCAAGAGGCAGAGGTGGCAGATCTCCAGGTTTTAATAACCAAAACTTCAATCCCAGCCTTACTTCACCACAGTCTCAACACCAATCCCAGCAATCTCAATTTGCTCCTCAAGAGAAGTCAGAAAGGCCTGCTTGCCAAATCTGTTGGAAGCAAGGTCATTATGCCATTGACTATTACCATAGAATGGACTTTGCTTACCAAGGCAAAAATGCACCAACAAAACTAGCAGCAATGGCTAGTGCATCCAATATCCAGCACACTCAGAATGCAGAGACTTGGCTCACGGATTCTGGTGCTTCTGATCACATTACAGCCTCATCCAATAACCTCAGTCCTCAAGCACCTTATCAAGGTCAAGAACAAGTTTCTGTAGGTAATGGTCAAAACCTTCCAATCCAAAACATAGGTAATTCTCAACTTCACATTAAGTTCCATAAATTTCAACTTAGAAATGTTCTACATGTTCCAAGAATTGCATCCAACCTTTTGTCTGTGCATAAGCTGTGTCTGCATAATCATTGTAGTTGTTACTTTGATGCTAATAAGCTTCTCATCCAGGATTTACCTACGGGGAGGGTGCTCTACAAGGGCCTGAGTAAAAATGGAGTCTATCCCATTCAGTCCTCAACCCTTTTCAATTCAGTCATCAATAAAACAGCCTGCACTGCTCACTCTGTCTCTACTGCCTCTGCACACAAATGGCAGTTATGGTATTCCAGATTAGGACACTCTAGTCATAAGGTTCTTACCACTTTGTTTCCTTCTTTGAAATGTAATTCTTTTCTTTCTTCAGTTCATTGTAAACACTGTCTTGCTGGTAAAATGCATAAACTGCCTTTTCCAGTTTCTAATAAAAAGTCTACTGCACCATTTGCTTTAGTTCATGCTGATTTGTGGGGGCCAGCTCCCATTACATCCTTTACTGGCTTTAGATACTATCTTGTCCTAGTTGATGATTTTACTAAGTTTACTTGGACATATTTGCTTAAACACAAATCAGACACTTTTTCCATATTCACTCAGTTTCAAGCTATGGTGTAAACTCAATTCTCACTTCCTATTCAAGTACTTCGTACTGATTGTGGGGGGGAATCAACAGATACAGTCAATTCACCTGCTATACAGCACCTGTCCTCTGATGCTTGGATAAATACTCTGCTGTCCTTACACACATGTATACATTCTTCTCCAACCCCATCTTTATCCACTGAGTCAACCGTGGTACCCCCTACCAACCATCCAGATATCTCTCTATCTTTACCCAGCACCAGTCCCCAAACCACCTTACTTTTATCCACTAGTCCTTTACCCTCACCTGCTGCCAGCTCCTCTGCAGAAAGCTCACTTGCAGAAAGCTCACACTCCCAGAAAACTATCTTACCTCAATCCCAATCTCCTTTAGCTTCTGTTCTCCTTGAACCTATACTTAATCCTACTACTGTGCCCATATAGCCTATCCCATCACCACCACAACCTACCCATCCAATGCAAACCAGGAGCAAAAGTGGTATTGTCAAACCAAAACTTGGTTATGCAGTCCAAGTTGACTATAGCACTACAGAACCTACTACCTATTCTGTTGCATCTAAACACCCACAATGGTGTAATGCCATGAATGAAGAGTTTCAAGCACTTCAGAAACAAGGCACATGGACTCTCTGTTCCTGCTCCATCCTGCTCCATCAGAACATAGTTGGATAAAACATAGTTGGATGCAGTGTGGTTTATAATACTCAAATACAAATACAACAGTAATGGCTCGATTTCTAGATACAAAGCCAGACTTGTTGCTAAGGGCTTCCATCAGCAGTATGGAGTGGACTTTGATGAGACTTTTAGTCCAGTAATTAAGCCACCTACTGTCAGGTTGATCCTCTCCTTGGCTACTTCTCTTCATTGGCCTTTGAGGCAATTGGATGTCAAGAATGCCTTCTTGCATGGCACATTGAAAGAAGAGGTGTATATGGCACAACCTCCAGGATACATTGATCCAACTCACCCATCACATGTCTGCAGATTACAAAAGTCCATTTATGGACTTAAACAAGCCCCAAGAGCCTGGTTTGAGAGCTTCACAAGTCAGCTTCTTCACTTGGGCTTCATAGCTTCCACAGCAGACTCTTCCTTATTCATCTACACCAACAACACTGTGATAGCTTATCTACTGCTCTATGTTGATGACATAGTTCTGACCAGCAATACCCCTACATACCTTAACCATTTGATCACTCAACTATCCCAAGTATTTGACTTGAAAGATTTGCGGTCTCTCCATTACTTCTTGGGGCTTCAAGTCACTAGAGACAGCTATAGTCTATACCTTAACCAAGCTAAATATGCTCATGATTTACTCAAAAAGCATAATATGCTGGATTCCAAACCTGCCAAGTCTCCCAGTTGTTCCAACACCAGACTTTCTCTACATGAAGGTGACCCTCTACCAGATCTTCATGGATACCGAAATCTTGTTGGTGTTCTTCACTACCTTACATTTACAAGACCAGACCTTTCTTTTTCAGTACATCAAGTGTGCCAATATATGGCTGCCCCTACTACAACTCACCTTGCTGCAGCAAAGCGAATTCTCAGATATCTTCGGGGTACTCTCCACCATGGTATTGCTTTTACACCAGGTCCTCTCCAACTTTCTGCCTACACGGATGCAGATTGGGCAGGAGACCCTGATGACAGACATTCCACCTCAGGCTATCTAGTCTATCTGGGCTCCAATCCTATCACCTGGTCTGCTAAAAAGCAACCCACTGTATCTCGATCCTCCACAGAGTCAGAGTACAGGGCACTTGCTATTGCCTCGGCAGAACTGTGTTGGATTCGCACACTCCTCAAGGATCTTGGAATTTATCTCTCCCAAACACCAATCCTTTGGTGTGATAACGTTTCCGCCCTTGCAATTGCCTCTAATCCCGTATTTCACGCTCGCACGAAACACATTGAGGTTGATTTCCATTTTGTTCGAGAGCGAGTACTTCGCAAAGATCTTGACGTTAAGTTTGTTTCCACTATTGATCAACTCGCTGACATTTTCACTAAGAGCCTACCAACACAACGCTTTATTGATCTTCGGCGCAATCTCATGGTCTCCATCCCTGTGATTGAGGGGGGATGTTGAAGATACAGATCAGTGTCGTTTAAGCTGTGTTCAAACAGCAAGCTTTGGTCTTCCTCAAACGACTGTAGCTTAGGCTCAAAGGAGTTGATAACTTAAAGAACATGTGCTAAACACGTGCCCTTAATTAGTGGAACCTGTTATACCAGATTCAATTATATTACTAAAGCTGTCATTAGCTGTTAAACCAGTATCTACTTGTATAAATATTAATCAAAGGCTTAAAGATGATTATCTAAGCCATTACAACAATTTCATACTCTCTCAGCTCTTATTCTTTCTGTTCTTAGACAAATATCTTCTTTCTAAGAAATCCTATAGGTAAGATTCAACCACATATCCTTTATTTGACAATAAACAATTTTATCAGTTGAATTAACTGTAATACACTTTAATTGAAACTAAAACTAAGGAAATTGACTTTTCAATTAAAGACTAAATTACAATTTATGTCATTTAATTTGGGATAGTGTTGATTTTGCCCCTAAGTTTCAAATTTTGGGTTTGTACTCGTAACATTTAATTTGTATCATTTGAAAAAAAGAAGAAGACATTTTCGTCCACATTTGTTAATGATGTGGCCGTTAAGTGCCACTTAGTCACAAAACAAAGTTATTTTAATTGAGCTAGCTAGGTGGTACTAAACGGATACTTTATTAACATATATAGATGGAATGACTAAAATTCAAACGCTACCTAACATCAAGGGTGCATATCAAAATTTTGAAACATTAAAGGACAAAATTAAAATTGACCCAAACTTTGTGGATGTAAGTATTTTAGTCTCAAATAAAGTAAAGAACAAGTTGAGAAATTAATTATTATTGTGTTGATTTTTCGAAATGACCAAATTTTAAATGTCCAAAGATAAATATAAAACTGAGGATCAACAATATGAGAGGGAATGAATATTAAGAAGACTTACTTAATATCATCCTTTGTAGCCTTACTTTACTAGTCATAATCGCAATTAAATGATCCAAGTGGGGTTTGGACCCTCACAAGTCTATTATATTATTCCAAAGATCTGTTAATCTAGTAAATATATTTTACAAGGGATTTATTATAACAGACAGGGCTTGATAGTAAAAATGTAATCATTCCAAACTTTTCATTTATTATGAACATCCATTGTTGTTTCTATGTCGAACTATGTTATTTTTTTATATCATTTTTCTCTTTACTTCTTTCTAATTTTTATTATTCTAACATGGTATTAAAATTAAATTATTTTTTACAATTTCAAACAAATTAATTGAATTCTATCATTTATTCTACACCTGAATTTAAAGTGCTCATAAGAAACATACCAAGGGGAGCTTCATCAAAACTGATTAATTCTATGGAGCTTATGTTTTTTCTTTTCTTTTTTTTTCTTTTCTTTTCTTTTTTTGATTCTGATATGGAGCTTATCTTATCGGTCTCCATTATATCACCAAAATGTAAAGCAAGTAACATCTCGATTTAGTGGATATAAAGATATTGGCTTTGGCGCTGCATCTCACAAGAGAGTTTTCCAATTCGATCGAGGTTAAGTGGATATTTTTTTGATAATGTGCAAGTAACATCTAGTTTAAGTGGATATATACAAGCTAAAGTAATTGTTGACCTTGGAATCAGAAACCAACAACACAATCTAAAATTAAAAAATATGTATATTAATATTCCTTCTCCTAATGCTAATTTGTAATTCATTGCATGACAATATATTCTTTCATTAAAATAACAAAAGGAATCTGTTATCTGGCGTCATTCTATAGATTCAAATTCCTGTCTTGAATCTAATTTTCTTTTGATGATGCAAATTCTAATTAATATATTTTAAGCCACTACTTTTTTGGGGCTTTTATTAATTGGTGATGTGCTATTCCCATGAAGTCATGGGGTATTATTTTTTTGGGCTCATTAAAGATCGATGGATGTCAAAATCAACGACACTTTTAGTTTTGGACGTCCCCCAGTTTGTAAGGTGTATGGGATAACAGATAAACTTTGTCTTAAATTAATAAGGATTAATTGTATCTCTTTTGTTTGCACCAAGTTCATATGAATTTTAATATATAGCATCTCCTAGGATCAGGCAAAGGGCTCTCCTGGACTATTCGGAGGAGTCTTAAAATAATGAGTTAGGTCATGATATTTGTTTTTGTATTAAAAAGATTCTATTTCAAATGATCAATAAATCATTTCAATTGTCGTTCATGAGTTTTTGTATTTTGAAAGGGCTGTATAATCATCTCACCATAATGCTATCAAAATCATCTTCTTTTCTTAATATATATAATAAGACAATAGTTCATCCAACCATTTCCTATTTAGTTGTTGACTCTTTATTACAATATTCAATGCAAAAGTAGCCATATCCATAGTTGAGTATCAGGATTGATTAGTAATTTGTTGGGCTAGTGCCTTTTAATTTGATATTGGTTTTCTGTTGAGATAATTATCCATAATTGATTTAAAAATAATAATATAATCAATTTCAACACTTTGAAGAATATAATCTCATATTTATTTAAATTAAAAACTTGACATGAATTGTGTATTTACTAATAAAGAATTTAATTAAAGTTAGTAATACGTAAACTGATATTATATTAAACTTTTTCATCATTAAAAAACAAATGATAAAATCCCTAATATATTTCAATTAAAAAAATCTAACAATCAAAATATAACAATCCAATTTTTAAAATCATAGCGTTTAGATAACTTTTTATTTATCTCTCTCTCTCTCTCTAGATTGTGGTGTCGGTTTTCTGATATACACAATATGGGGAAGGAGGAAGTTGGGTAAAAATAGTTTTTATTTTTTAGTCCTTCATCGGGAAAAAAAATTACTTTTTTTTTATTGGAATTGGGATTGCCAATACCCAATTTTTGTCAGTGGAGGTCAACCACCCATGAAGACGACCTATGTGTACGTGTGCATGTTTCTCATACACACTCCATGCATATAAGAGGAGGTAAATTGGTGGAAAATGTGGAGCTATTTAATCTAAAGAGTCGCCACTAATCATTAGGATTCTAAGGTGAGATTGGTCACCTACGTCTAATTGACTTTAATTCCAAATCTAAACATATCTTTTATTATTTTTATATTATTATATGCTTATAAGTTTCTAAAATGCATTAGGGTCCAATCTTTCAAAATCGTTCTTATAATTACACTAAAAAAAATTTATAATGGGTGCAATTATACAATATTAATCTTTTTAATGTTTGATATATATTGTTTCTCTTAAATTTTCAGTAAGTGCAATTGCAACCACTCAAATATATGTGGCTTTGTGGCACTAGTGCCATGGATGATCCTTGGGAGCTTAATCAAAGTTGTTTAGTTCAATATATGGAACTTATCTCCATAAGGAACTTTATCATGTAACTCATGGGATTAATCGGTGATGAAGTTTCAGATACCTTCATTATAATATAAATAAATAAATAATTGATGGAGCATCCTATCAGAAAAAAATAAATAAACAACAATCGAAATCTAGCAATACCATGAATCCTTGGGATGAGTTATCATATAAAGACAATATGAACTTTTCTTTTTGATGTTTGGCTTGCATTGATAGTTAGGAATTTACTAAGCTTGAGAGAGAGAGCATTAAATCTATTTTGATCAATATTCTGTAGAAAAATTGAAACAGATTAAGATCAACTCCAGAAGATCATAGAAAGAAGAGCATTTCATCTGCTAATAATGACATAAAAACAGCAACTACAATGGCACTTTTTTAAACCTAAATCGTCATCTGCAAGTGCTTATTTATTTATTTATTATTTCGACGAATTCAAGTGCAAGTGCCTATTCGTGCAATCTGTGAAACCCCTTTGGCTGGTTGGTTAAGCAGGGCTAGGGGATTGAGCTGCCTCCTCCGGGCATAGACGGAGGCGGAGGACTCTTCTGCTGTGAGCCTAGCAATGGAGCAGCGTTTTTTCCAGTCGATGAAGATGGAATTTGGGTGTCTGGATTGGGAGCCGATGGAGAAGCTTGATTCTTCAGCAGTTGGCGTCGCGAAGGAGAGACCTTGTGAACGTCAAAGGCCATTGTTGATTGAGGGACGTAAGCCCTATGAAGTAACCCTAAATGGTTTTTGTTCATTATATTTTGTTCTTTAGGGAGAATTAGGATTGCCTCATGTGCAGGCATGCTGATAAGCAAAAGCACCGCTGTGAATACAAGAAGCATATTTAGAAGCAAAGAGAGTTAAACGTAGAAGAAGTGAAGAACAATTTGATGAAGAATGTGTGGAGCAATGGTTGTGTATAAATAGAGACCCGAATTGAAGAGCGAACCAACCAAGTGAAAAGACTTAAGAAGGTTGAGAAAACTTGAAGCCACTATTTTGTCTTTTTGTTAGAATGACATCCCTGTCTAAAATCACGATGGAGGCCTCCATTTGGTCTGTTCTCTTGCCACAACACAAAAATCAGAAACTTTCCTTATTGCTGGTCAAAGAAGTCTCTATATTTCAGTTGGTCTGTTCTTTGGCACTACAATTTACAAAACTCATTACTTTCTGGCTGGCTCTATAAGCAATGCATGCATAAAATAACCTAATTTATATATATATATATTAGAGTATTTTCTTTTGTTTGTAAAATAACTTTTAAAACATTTAATTTTGAAAACAAATCTAAACCATCATTATCAAAAGAATTTTCATCTTTAAAACAAAATTTGAGATAGTGTAACATTTTTCTAAACAATGGTTGTCTAATGATTTTAATTTTTTAATATTAAATAGAAACCGAAAATCATTTCATATGTTTCAAATCGTTCAAACCTAGCTACTCTGAAGTGAAGAAATAACTTAATCTACTATGTTTATAAATAATCAATTCTAAAATATTCTTCTGTAGATTGTACTGTCTCATTATTAATATTCTCATCAAAATATATATTTTTTTCTATGTATTACACGTTTTTCACGAAATATAGGTTCTATTTCCATTTTAGTTGCAATCTATTTAGATGAAATCATAGTAGATATAAATCCATTTTCTCTATTTTTTTCCAAAAAGATATGAGACATTTTAATTACTTTATAGCAACATCAATACATTGGGTCTCTGACATCAATTACGAAGACTTTGTGTATATATGGGGCCTCTATTTTATATATATATATATTGTGGGACCTTATATATGGGGCCTTGTTTAAGTGAGCCTAAAGAGACGGCTTTGTTAGCTTTAGTCTAGAGCTGACCCTGTTTTCTGGTCAAAATCATATCAGAAGCATCTACAATATAACTGGTATGTTCCTTGCCATTACAAAACTTAGAAAGTTTCCTGCTACTAGTATAAATTACAAGTGATTTCCTTTATGATAATCTAAAGCACTACGTGTGAGTAGAAATCTCACATGGAGAATTGTTAGAACAATAAATGATATGTCAAATATGAAAGTGCTAGAGAGAAGAGTTTAGAGAAAGAGAGAGAACAAACAGAGAACAGATACACAGAGATACCGTGGTTCGGTCATGAAGACCTACGTCCACACACAAAGCCCTGAGCTACATCTTTACTATATTTCTTAATTACTGAAGTAGGGTATATATATTAGAGAAACCTAATCTACAATAGAGAGTTTGCTTTATGATAATCTAAAGTACTACTTGGTTTGAGCCTCATGGCCCAAATCTTATCTCTGGAGAAACAAAGATAACAATTTCACCTCGCCTTGATCTGCCTCGCCATGTGTAGGTTTTCCTTGCCCCAAAGAGGTGATAGGACGGGGATAGTGAAGTTAGTATTTGGTTTTTATTATTGAGGATTATTATTATTTGGGTAAAAACTTTGATTTTTGTTATTATGTCAGTATATTGAGACTTATTATTATTATCTTGTTAAATAATTTGGTATGAAATTTTTATCTATATATATTAGTGTTAAAAGATTTGTTATTGATCACCATTACTTAATTTTATTATTACTTCACCCGATTGACTCCTTTAACTTAACCTTTCACTTTCGAAGGATATGAGATCAACCCGTTCATGTTAATCTCAGATCTAGAAAGTAGGTTTGTTTGTCTTTTCGTAAGATCAACCCGAAACCAAGTAGCAAGCCAACGTTTTAATTTGTCTTTCTCGAGTTAAACAAAATCAGCACCAGTTTAATGCACGTGAGAGTGATTGGGGTTTCACTTCATTTATGTCTCTTGGTGAACTGTACGACCCTGGTAGAGGTTATTTTTCGTAAATGATTACATGCATATATAATTGAAGCTGATGTTGCTGTACGTCAAAGGCCATTGTTGATTGAGGGACGTAAGCCCTATGAATTAACCCTAAATGGTTTTTGTTCATTATATTTTGTTTATGGAGAATTTGATAGCCTCATGTGCAGGCATGCTGATAAGCAAAAACACCGCTGTGAATACAAGAAGCATATTTAGAAGCAAAGAGAGTTAAACGTAGAAGAAGTGAAGAACAATTTGACGAAGAATGTGTGGAGCAATGGTTGTGTATAAATAGAGACCCGAATGTTGGGTGCACCGCATCTTTAAGGTGCCAGCCCACACAATAGTAAAGCACATGATGGGCTTGTCTTTTAGTGCAAGCAAAAGCAAGTCTCCTATAAGAAATAGAAGCAGTAAGGAGGCAGGTGCTTTATATATAAAGCAGTCTGTGTGTGTGAGTCTCTTGTATCATTGAGAGAGAACCTAGCAGTGCAGTGTGGGGCACTAGTGAGAAAGAAAAAAAAAAATTAAGGTTTTTTTCTTTGGTTCAAGATACACATAAGGAGATAAATTGGGGGTTTCTCTAGAAGTGATTTTGGGTGCTACAACCATGGAGAGTTGAAGTATTCAAGGAACATCTTCCTACGTTATTGGTTTCACTGGATTCCAGTTTTTTTGTAGTGAGATGATATTTATTCCTAGAGAGTGATTTCTCAATTTATTGTGAACTTAAGTTTGGGCATAAACTTGAGTATTGTAATCTCTATTTTATTATAGTGAATTGATCGGATTTGCTCCGTGGTTTTTCCCTCTACACTGGAGGGTTTTCCACGTAAATTTGGCGTGTTCTTGTGTGGTTGATTTTCTTAATTATTGCGTGATTATTTATCTCTCTATTGCTTGGAAGGTTATTTAATTTAATTCACACATAGACGGTAATTTGGCCTAACTAAGTATTGTTAAAAGCTTCTGTTGTCCCAACACCGAATTGAAGAACGAACCAACCAAGTGAAAAGACTTAAGAAGGTTGAGAAAACTTGAAGCCACTATTTTGTCTTTTTGTAAGAATTACATCCCTATCTAAAATCATTCCGGAGGCCTCGATTTGGTCTGTTCCCTTGCCACAATAGAAAAATCAGAAACTTTCCTTATTGTTGGTGAAAGAAGTTTCTATAATTCAATTCTGAGATTTGAATTGCTCAAGTCCGTCCTAAATTTGGTTGCTCACATATTATTAAATATTAAAAAATAACATAAGTCCAAAAAAACCTTTTTATATGCAAAAACAAGGTTACATTGGCTTTTTAACTTAGCTTAAATTACATTTTAAAAAAAATGTAACCTCGGTTATGGTGTTTTATAATTAACACGATCCGATTCGAAGAAAATTACTTCTCCTTGCATTTTTTGATGCAATTTTTCAATTAAATTATCGAAATTTAGCTTATCTAAATACTCATTCTTAATTGAGATCATAACCAATCCGTTTAATCTCTCTTATGACATGGTAGTCTGAAGATAAGTTTTTATTAAATTAAAAATCTAAAACTAATACCTATTTAACATTATTATATGCATAGTAGTTTTTTAATTAAAAATTAATTAGTGTTTATAAATAATAACACATTAACACTATTACACTCTCATTAAAAAAATAAAAATAAAACAAAGCATAACATTACATTATAATCTATGATCAGTGCACACAGGCCCACAGCACAACAAACACAACATAAACAGTAACACAAGCACAAAAGCACTACACTACACAACCATCAAAGTGAAGTCTCAAATAAATACAAAATAACCGATTGACCGTTTACTCAACTCACTCAGTAATCAGTACAGTACAGTACTCTGTACAAAGTCACAAAAATTTTCAATATAGTCGGTCAAATAAAAAGCTCTAAAGCAGCACAAAAGTCACAAATTTTCAATAAATTTTGTCAAATATATCAAAGATCACATACCAGCTATACCAGCTTCAGAGCTTCAGACTTCATTATTTTCTTGTAATCGTGAGCTACACGTGTATTGTCATATTGGCTGCTTTACCATTAGTTAGTGGAAGATCCTAGAAAAGCTACCATGACATTGCACCTTCAAGGGGCCTATGTAGTGATATTTCAAAGGAACAGGAGATGAAAAATGGGGAATATGAGAGAAAGAAAATAGACTGTTACACATAATAACAACAATATTTTTTTTGAGGTGTAACACTCTGTAATATGGAGAGAAAAATTCAGAGACTGAAGCTAGTCTGCCATTATAATTTTTAGGGTCTATCCCAATGCATGGTATTATAGACTTATATTGCCATGCACCATGAGATATGCTCACTTCGCACTTAAGGCCTTGTCGAATGTTAGTGGGTTGGTGTCCTTGCAAGCAAAGTGCAATTTTCCCTTGAGAAAAATAAAAATAAAAAATTATTTTTTGGGCTTTCCCCACCAAAATAAATAAATAAATTATGAACTCCTTTCAATCAAAAACAATATCATAAATGTATATCAAAAAAAAAAAAAAAATCTCATAAAGGTGAATAAAACTACATGCAAGTATATCATAGAGACAATATAAATGTATAATCTTCATTCATTTTTTTAGCACAAAAGTTAAGTTTTCAAAATTCTCAATTTTGTATGACAATTACATATTAAGCTTTGTACTATCATTTATGATATTTTTCTCTAACAATTAATAGCCTCCCAAAAACAACAAATCTTGACTCCGTCCCTAAGCACCTTTAGTCTTTAAGAGCCCATACAAACTTACATCTAGTTTGTAATCGACATAAAACTCTTTTGAATATTATTGTGTGTAAGCTAAGCTTCTCAAATTTATTGCACTGGCGGATAGTGTGTGAAGGGTGGGCACGTGCCCACCCTGAAGGTATATATATAAAATTAAGCCCAATTTTTGTTTTAAATTCTCATTTTCTAGCAAACAACCCAAACAATCCAAAAAAGCATTCACTACACATAACAAACATATAACACAAAAAAGCTCAAATAACACAAAGTTTATTTATAATTAATTAACACAAGAAAAAAGCCTAATAATATCCTCAAAAGCCCAAAAATGAAATTACAACAACAAATCAGCCCAAATATTTTTCTCTAACAATTAATTAATTTTTTTTTTCCCAAAACTTACAACATGAGAGAGAGAGAGAGAGAGAGAGAGAGAGAGAGAGAGAGAGAAATGAGAGGGGAGAGCCCAAAGGTGGTCGCCAATCGGACGTTATTCTTCTTCTCCGTCCCTTTTTTTTTGGATACCTCTTTCTTCTTTCTTCTTTCTTCTTTTAGCACCTTAAGTAGACTTAGACTTTGTTTAACTTGAGCTTTGCCATTTTTCTATTTTAAATTTTTACCTCTATTTCTCAACCACACATTTATGCCACCTTTTGCTTTACTTTGTCAAACTTACCATCTTCTAGTTTGTGCTTTGTCATTGCATCTAAAACAATTATTTTAGTTAAATATTATCAAAGTCTCAACATTTTTTTCTTTTTTAAAATGATTACAAAAAAATTAAGAAACCTTAATAATTTATTTAAGTTCTTTTGATTTGCATCGAAAAAATTAAGATATTGAGAACCGGTGTCGTTAACCTTTTTTCTTTTTTGTTACTGTGTAGTGTGGTGGAGTGTGGACCAGTGTTAGTATAGGTTTTGTCGTTTGTGATTTGTGAATTGTATTTGTGCATATGAAAAATTTTAAAAATCAAAAGACAAAAGGTGCCCACTCTGAATGGAATTCCTGTCCGCCCATGCACATATGTTTTAATAAGTGTTAGAATATATTAGGATCAATAAGCTTATAAAAACGATATCACAATAAGTTATATGGGGTGTAACTTGAACTTAACATTTATCAAATATAGACCATTTGTAATTAATTTAAAACAAGTGCTGGAATATATGAGGATCAATAAGTCTATAAAAACATCACGTAGAGTTATATTTGGTGTAACTTGAATTTGACCATTGTCGTATATGGGTCATTAGTAATTAGTTTAAGTAATATATAACTTACCACCATGCCACCATTTGTAAGTTAAAAGATATATATTTATATATATATATATATATATATATGAATTTCACAACCTTATCCGACAATATTAAAGAAATCAACAATAAGTCCATGGCTTTCATTTTCAATAATAGATAGTTCAATCACTAATTTGTTAAGGAATTATTTCATCTTTAGTATCCTAGTTTTTATATTATATACATTCGTCACTGTCTAAGGTGAATCTTCGCTTACAATCAATACATAAAACTTCAAATTTGATTCGATTTTTTTTTTTTGAGAAAAACTTTGTACTTTCCCTTAACCAAGAAGCAAATGTCAAAAAGCAGGTTGTGAACTAATTCAGAGAAGATGTTATGAACAAAATTAGAGTGGATGGGCACTACTAAAAGAAGCAATTGGTCGTGACATCAATAATGGTGAATTGGTAATCCAGTAGCCACACTATTGGTGATCCAAAAGGCCAGAGACCATAACATTGAATATTGGTGATCCAAAAGCCCCATTGGGAGAAATTAAAGCCATCCTTCTGGCAATCCGAAAGGAAAGAGACCTATTGATAAGATCATTTTGGAGGGAACTCTCAGAATCAAAGTTTAAAATTACAGGCATTATTGAATTTTATTAACGAATAATATGTTTAGATTTGAACAAAAAATACATAAACTAATGAAAAAAAAAAAACAATGAAAACTAAAGGAGGACAAAAAGTAAATGGATGATGCTTCATGGTGCGTTCCGAAAGTGAGGCTTATGAAGTGTGTTAATGACTTTGTTTGGATTAATATAAAACTCTATGATAATCAGTTTTTATGCTGTGAATCGAGAAAGTCTAAAATATTTTAAAGGAATTAAACATAACGTCTTCAATTAGTTGCTCCCTTACAGTCTTCTAGAAAGGAGCAATGATGAGTTTTAAAATTATACACACTAATGCTCATACCTAAATCGATATAGTCAACTTTTCCTTATATTTAGATGGAGTGAGATAGGGGAAGAAAAGATTATGGGAATATATTAAAAATTAGTATATTTATCTTCTCTCTTTGAGTATTGTACTCTTGATCCTCCAAAACAAAATTGTGTTTCATTTAAAGTAAAAATTATTTAGTTCACAATATATATACACATGTGCGTGTGTAAGTGTGTATATATTACCTGTCATGAAGACCAAAAGAGGTAATCAATAAAACAATTGTTCTAATGCTAAGGTGTTTTTTTTTTTTGGTGAATAATTCAATAGTTAGGATAGATAGATTTGAATCTTGATATTTTCATAAAAAAAATACCAAGACGTATTGGTTAAATTACAAAGCTCTTGACCTAAAACCAAAGTTAAGAAGTGAGTGATGATGTGTGCTTAAAAATGCCATAACTATCTAGATAATTAGAATATTCTTTTTAAAGTAGACTTGAGAATAACACCTATAAGCCTTGTATATATTCGTTTTCTTG
>OU015761.1:67360399-67472586 GCA_907173295.1 Fagus sylvatica | reverse complement strand
CCTCTACCAGATCTTCATGGATACCGAAATCTTGTTGGTGTTCTTCACTACCTTACATTTACAAGACCAGACCTTTCTTTTTCAGTACATCAAGTGTGCCAATATATGGCTGCCCCTACTACAACTCACCTTGCTGCAGCAAAGCGAATTCTCAGATATCTTCGGGGTACTCTCCACCATGGTATTGCTTTTACACCAGGTCCTCTCCAACTTTCTGCCTACACGGATGCAGATTGGGCAGGAGACCCTGATGACAGACATTCCACCTCAGGCTATCTAGTCTATCTGGGCTCCAATCCTATCACCTGGTCTGCTAAAAAGCAACCCACTGTATCTCGATCCTCCACAGAGTCAGAGTACAGGGCACTTGCTATTGCCTCGGCAGAACTGTGTTGGATTCGCACACTCCTCAAGGATCTTGGAATTTATCTCTCCCAAACACCAATCCTTTGGTGTGATAACGTTTCCGCCCTTGCAATTGCCTCTAATCCCGTATTTCACGCTCGCACGAAACACATTGAGGTTGATTTCCATTTTGTTCGAGAGCGAGTACTTCGCAAAGATCTTGACGTTAAGTTTGTTTCCACTATTGATCAACTCGCTGACATTTTCACTAAGAGCCTACCAACACAACGCTTTATTGATCTTCGGCGCAATCTCATGGTCTCCATCCCTGTGATTGAGGGGGGATGTTGAAGATACAGATCAGTGTCGTTTAAGCTGTGTTCAAACAGCAAGCTTTGGTCTTCCTCAACGACTGTAGCTTAGGCTCAAAGGAGTTGATAACTTAAAGAACATGTGCTAAACACGTGCCCTTAATTAGTGGAACCTGTTATACCAGATTCAATTATATTACTAAAGCTGTCATTAGCTGTTAAACCAGTATCTACTTGTATAAATATTAATCAAAGGCTTAAAGATGATTATCTAAGCCATTACAACAATTTCATACTCTCTCTCAGCTCTTATTCTTTCTGTTCTTAGACAAATATCTTCTTTCTAAGAAATCCTATAGGTAAGATTCAACCACATATCCTTTATTTGACAATAAACAATTTTATCAGTTGAATTAACTGTAATACACTTTAATTGAAACTAAAACTAAGGAAATTGACTTTTCAATTAAAGACTAAATTACAATTTATGTCATTTAATTTGGGATAGTGTTGATTTTGCCCCTAAGTTTCAAATTTTGGGTTTGTACTCGTAACATTTAATTTGTATCATTTGAAAAAAAGAAGAAGACATTTTCGTCCACATTTGTTAATGATGTGGCCGTTAAGTGCCACTTAGTCACAAAACAAAGTTATTTTAATTGAGCTAGCTAGGTGGTACTAAACAGATACTTTATTAACATATATAGATAAAATGACTAAAATTCAAACGCTACCTAACATCAAGGGTGCATATCAAAATTTTAAAACATTAAAGGACAAAATTAAAATTGACCCAAACTTTGTGGATGTAAGTTTTTTAGTCTCAAATAAAGTAAAGAACAAGTTGAGAAATTTATTATTATTGTGTTGATTTTTCGAAATGACCAAATTTTAAATGTCCAAAGATAAATATAAAACTGAGGATCAACAATATGAGAGGGAATGAATATTAAGAAGACTTACTTAATATCATCCTTTGTAGCCTTACTTTACTAGTCATAATCGCAATTAAATGATCCAAGTGGGGTTTGGACCCTCACAAGTCTATTATATTATTCCAAAGATCTGTTAATCTAGTAAATATATTTTACAAGGGATTTATTATAACAGACAGGGCTTGATAGTAAAAATGTAATCATTCCAAACTTTTCATTTATTATGAACATCCATTGTTGTTTCTATGTCGAACTATGTTATTTTTTTATATCATTTTTCTCTTTACTTCTTTCTAATTTTTATTATTCTAACATGGTATTAAAATTAAATTATTTTTTACAATTTCAAACAAATTAATTGAATTCTATCATTTATTCTACACCTGAATTTAAAGTGCTCATAAGAAACATACCAAGGGGAGCTTCATCAAACTGATTAATTCTATGGAGCTTATGTTTTTTCTTTTCTTTTTTTTTCTTTTCTTTTCTTTTTTTGATTCTGATATGGAGCTTATCTTATCGGTCTCCATTATATCACCAAAATGTAAAGCAAGTAACATCTAGGTTTAGTGGATATAAAGATATTGGCTTTGGCGCTGCATCTCACAAGAGAGTTTTCCAATTCGATCGAGGTTAAGTGGATATTTTTTTGATAATGTGCAAGTAACATCTAGTTTAAGTGGATATATACAAGCTAAAGTAATTGTTGACCTTGGAATCAGAAACCAACAACATAATCTAAAATTAAAAAATATGTATATTAATATTCCTTCTCCTAATGCTAATTTGTAATTCATTGCATGAGGTCATGACAATATATTCTTTCATTAAAATTACAAAAGGAATCTGTTATCTGGCGTCATTCTATAGATTCAAATTCCTGTCTTGAATCTAATTTTCTTTTGATGATGCAAATTCTAATTAATATATTTTAAGCCACTACTTTTTTTGGGCTTTTATTAATTGGTGATGTGCTATTCCCATGAAGTCATGGGGTATTATTTTGTTGGGCTCATTAAAGATCGATGGATGTCAAAATCAACGACACTTTTAGTTTTGGACGTCCCAACAGTTTGTAAGGTGTATGGGATATAGCTAGGATAAACTATTGTCTTAAATTAATGAGTTAGGTCATGATTAATTAGTTATCTCTTTTGTTTGCACCAAGTTCAAATGAATTTTAATATTCATTTTAGCATCTCCTTATTGAGCTCAAGGCCTCAGGCAAAGGGCTCTCCTGGACTAGGACTCGTGTCGGAGGAGTTTTGACTGTAGTTACCACTCATAATGTAGTGGCGGTTAGGTCATGATATTTGATATTTTTTTGTATTAAAAAGATTCTATTTCAAATGATCAATAAATCATTTCAATTGTCGTTCATGAGTTTTTGTATTTTGAAAGGGCTGTATAATCATCTCACCATAATGCTATCAAAATCATCTTCTTTTCTTAATATATATAATAAGACAATAGTTCATCCAACCATTTCCTATTTAGTTGTTGACTCTTTATTACAATATTCAATGCAAAAGTAGCCATATCCATAGTTGAGTATCAGGATTGATTAGTAATTTGTTGGGCTAGTGCCTTTTAATTTGATATTGGTTTTCTGTTGAGATAATTATCCATAATTGATTTAAAAATAATAAATAATAATCAACACTTTGAAGAAATTTCATATTTATTTAAATTAAAAACTTGACATGAATTGTATATTTACTAATAAAGAATTTAATTAAAGTTAATAATACGTAAACTGATATTATATTAAACTTTTTCATCATTAAAAAACAAATGATAAAATCCCTAATATATTTCAATTAAAAAAATCTAACAATCAAAATATAACAATCCAATTTTTAAAATCATAGCATTTAGATAACTTTTTACTTACCTCTCTCTCTCTCTCTCTCTCTCTCTAGATTGTGGTGTCAGTTTTCTGATATACACGATATGGGGAAGAAGGAAGTTGGGTACGTAATAGTGTTTCTTTTTTAGTCCTTCAAGGGAAAAAAATTACTTTTTTTTTTTGGAATTGGGATTGCCAATACCCAATTTTTTGTCGGTGGAGGTCGACCACCCAATGAAGACAACCTATGTGTACGTGTGCGTGTTTCTTATACACACTCCATGCATATATGAGGAGGTGAATTGGTGGAAAATGTTGGAGCTATTTAATCTAAAGAGTCGCCACTAATCAATCGGATTCTAAGGTGAGATTGGTCACCTACGTCTAATTGACTTTAATTCCAAATCTAAACATATCTTTTATTATTTTTATATTATTATATGCTTATAAGTTTCTAAAATGCATTAGGGTCCAATCTTTCAAAATCGTTCTTATAATTACACTAAAAAAAATTTGTAATGGGTGCAATTATACAATATTAATCTTTTTAATGTTTGATATATATTGTTTCTCTTAAATTTTCAGTAAGTGCAATTGCAACCACTCAAATATATGTGGCTTTGTGGCACTAGTGCCATGGATGATCCTTGGGAGCTTAATCAAAGTTGTTTAGTTCAATATATGGAACTTATCTCCATAAGGAACTTTATCATGTAACTCATGGGATTAATCGGTGATGAAGTTTCAGATACCTTCATTATAATATAAATAAATAAATAATTGATGGAGCATCCTATCAGAAAAAAATAAATAAACAACAATCGAAATCTAGCAATACCATGAATCCTTGGGATGAGTTATCATATAAAGACATTATGAACTTTTCCTTTTGATGTTTGGCTTGCATTGATAGTTAGGAATTTACTAAGCTTGAGAGAGAGAGCATTAAATCTATTTTGATCAATATTCTGTAGAAAAATTGAAACAGATTAAGATCAACTCCAGAAGATCATAGAAAGAAGAGCATTTCATCTGCTAATAATGACATAAAAACAGCAACTACAATAGCACTTTTTTGAAACCTAAATCGTCATCTGCAAGTGCTTATTTGTTTATTTATTATTTCGACGAATTCAAGTGCAAGTGCCTATTCGTGCAATCTGTGAAACCCCTTTGGCTGGTTGGCTAAGCAGGGCTAGGGGATTGAGCTGCCTCCTCCGGGCATAGACGGAGGCGGAGGACTCTTCTGCTGTGAGCCTCGCAATGGAGCAGCGTTTTTTCCAGTCAATGAAGATGGAATTTCGGTGTCTGGATTGGGAGCCGATGGAGAAGCTTGATTCTTCAGCAGTTGACGTCGCGAAGGAGAGACCTTGTGAACGACAGAGGCCATTGTTGATTGAGGGACGTAAGCCCTATGAAGTAACCCTAAATGGTTTTTGTTCATTATATTTTGTTCTTTAGGGAGAATTAGGATTGCCTCATGTGCAGGCATGCTGATAAGCAAAAGCATCGCTGTGAATACAAGAAGCATATTTAGAAGCAAAGAGAGTTAAACGTAGAAGAAGTGAAGAACAATTTGATGAAGAATGTGTGGAGCAATGGTTGTGTATAAATAGAGACCCGAATTGAAGAGTGAACCAACCAAGTGAAAAGACTTAAGAAGGTTGAGAAAACTTGAAGCCACTATTTTGTCTTTTTGTTAGAATGACATCCCTGTCTAAAATCACGATCGGAGGCCTCCATTTGGTCTGTTCTCTTGCCACAACACAAAAATCAGAAACTTTCCTTATTGCTGGTCAAAGAAGTCTCTATATTTCAGTTGGTCTGTTCTTTGGCACTACAATTTACAAAACTCTAAACTTTAGTATATTACTTTCTGGCTGGCTCTATAAGCAATGCATGCATAAAATAACCTAATATATTATATATATATATTAGAGTATTTTCTTTTGTTTGTAAAATAACTTTTAAAACATTTAATTTTGAAAACAAATCTAAACCATCATTATCAAAAGAATTTTCATCTTTAAAACAAAATTTGAGATAGTGTAACATTTTTCTAAACAATGGTTGTCTAATGATTTTAATTTTTTAATATTAAATAAAACAAATCAAATTCGTTCAAACCTAGCTATAGTGTAACTATGTTTATTTTTCTAAACTGTATATGGTTGTCTATTTAATGATTTTGCAATTTTTTCATATATTAAACTTTATAGAAACCGAAAATGACATATTCTTTGTGTATATATGGGACCTTATTTGGGACCTTATATATTTAGTGAGCCTAAAGAGACGGCTTTGTTAGCTTTAGTCTAGAGCTGACCCTGTTTTCTGGTCAAAATCATATCAGAAGCATCTACAATATAACTGGTATGTTCCTTGCCATTACAAAACTTAGAAAGTTTCCTCGCTACTAGTATAAATTACAAGTGATTGAATACCTTTATGATAATCTAAAGTACTACGTTTGAGTAGAAATCTTACATGGAGAAACAGAGATAACAATTTCACCTCGCCTCGATCTGCCTCGCCATGTGTAGGTTTTCCTTGCCCCAAAGAGGTGATAGGACAGGGATAGTGAAGTTAGTATTTGGTTTTTATTGTTGAGTATTATTATTATTTGGGTAAAAACTTTGATTTTTGTTATTATGTCAGTATATTGAGACTTATTATTATTATCTTGTTAAATAATTTGGTATGAAATTTTTATCTATATATATTAGTGTTAAAAGATTTGTTATTGATCACCATTACTTAATTTTATTATTACTTCACCCGATTGACTCCTTTAACTTAACCTTTCACTTTCATGAGATCAACCCGTTCATGTTAATCTCAGATCTAGAAAGTAGGTTTGTTTGTCTTTTCGTAAGATCAACCCGAAACCAAGTAGCAAGCCAACGTTTTAATTTGTCTTTCTCGAGTTAAACAAAATCAGCACCAGTTTAATGCACGTGAGAGTGATTGGGGTTTCACTTCATTTATGTCTCTTGGTGAACTGTACAACCCTGGTAGAGGTTATTTTTCGTAAATGATTACATGCATATATAATTGAAGTTGATGTTGCTGTACGTCAAAGGCCATTGTTGATTGAGGGACGTAAGCCCTATGAAGTAACCCTAAATGGTTTTTGTTCATTAAGGAGAATTTTGATAGCCTCATGTGCAGGCATGCTGATAAGCAAAAACACCGCTGTGAATACAAGAAGCATATTTAGAAGCAAAGAGAGTTAAACGTAGAAGAAGTGAAGAACAATTTGACGAAGAATGTGTGGAGCAATGGTTGTGTATAAATAGAGACCCGAATGTTGGGTGCACCGCATCTTTAAGGTGCCAGCCCACACAATAGTAAAGCACATGATGGGCTTGTCTTTTAGTGCAAGCAAAAGCAAGTCTCCTATAAGAAATAGAAGCAGTAAGGAGGCAGGTGCTTTATATATAAAGCAGTCTGTGTGTGTGAGTCTCTTGTATCATTGAGAGAGAACCTAGCAGTGCAGTGTGGGGCACTGGTGAGAAAGAAAAAAAAAAGTAAGGTTTTTTTCTTTGGTTCAAGATACACATAAGGAGATAAATTGGGGGTTTCTCTAGAAGTGATTTTGGGTGCTACAACCATGGAGAGTTGAAGTATTCAAGGAACATCTTCCTACGTTATTGGTTTCACTGGATTCCAGTTTTTGTAGTGAGATGATATTTATTCCTAGAGAGTGATTTCTCAATTTATTGTGAACTTAAGTTTGGGCATAAACTTGAGTATTGTAATCTCTATTTTATTATAGTGAATTGATCGGATTTGCTCCGTGGTTTTTCCCTCTACACTGGAGGGTTTTCCACGTAAATTTGGCGTGTTCTTGTGTGGTTGATTTTCTTAATTATTGCGTGATTATTTATCTCTCTATTGCTTGGAAGGTTATTTAATTTAATTCACACATAGACGGTAATTTGGCCTAACTAAGTATTGTTAAAAGCTTCTGTTGTCCCAACACCGAATTGAAGAACGAACCAACCAAGTGAAAAGACTTAAGAAGGTTGAGAAAACTTGAAGCCACTATTTTGTCTTTTTGTAAGAATTACATCCCTATCTAAAATCATTCCGGAGGCCTCGATTTGGTCTGTTCCCTTGCCACAATAGAAAAATCAGAAACTTTCCTTATTGTTGGTGAAAGAAGTTTCTATAATTCAATTCTGAGATTTGAATTGCTCAAGTCCGTCCTAAATTTGGTTGCTCACATATTATTAAATATTAAAAAATAACATAAGTCCAAAAAAACCTTTTATATGCAAAAACAAGGTTACATTGGCTTTTTAACTTAGCTTAAATTACATTTTAAAAAAAATGTAACCTCGGTTATGGTGTTTTATAATTAACACGATCCGATTCGAAGAAAATTACTTCTCCTTGCATTTTTTGATGCAATTTTTCAATTAAATTATCGAAATTTAGCTTATCTAAATACTCATTCTTAATTGAGATCATAACCAATCCGTTTAATCTCTCTTATTAAATTAAAAATCTAAAACTAATACCTATTTAACATTATTATATGCATAGTAGTTTTTTAATTAAAAATTAATTAGTGTTTATAAATAATAACACATTAACACTATTACACTCTCATTAAAAAAATAAAAATAAAACAAAGCATAACATTACATTATAATCTATGATCAGTGCACACAGGCCCACAGCACAACAAACACAACATAAACAGTAACACAAGCACAAAAGCACTACACTACACAACCATCAAAGTGAAGTCTCAAATAAATACAAAATAACCGATTGACCGTTTACTCAACTCACTCAGTAATCAGTACAGTACAGTACTCTGTACAAAGTCACAAAAATTTTCAATATAGTCGGTCAAATAAAAAGCTCTAAAGCAGCACAAAAGTCACAAATTTTCAATAAATTTTGTCAAATATATCAAAGATCACATACCAGCTATACCAGCTTCAGAGCTTCAGACTTCATTATTTTCTTGTAATCGTGAGCTACACGTGTATTGTCATATTGGCTGCTTTACCATTAGTTAGTGGAAGATCCTAGAAAAGCTACCATGACATTGCACCTTCAAGGGGCCTATGTAGTGATATTTCAAAGGAACAGGAGATGAAAAATGGGGAATATGAGAGAAAGAAAATAGACTGTTACACATAATAACAACAATATTTTTTTTGACGTGTAACACTCTGTAATATGGAGAGAAAAATCAGAGACTGAAGCAGTCTGCCATTATAATTTTTAGGGTCTATCCCAATGCATGTATTATAGCTTATATTGCCATGCACCATGAGATATGCCACTTCGCACTTAAGGCCTTGTCGAATGTTAGTGGGTTGGTGTCCTTGCAAGCAAAGTGCAATTTTCCCTTGAGAAAAATAAAAATAAAAAATTATTTTTTGGGCTTTCCCCACCAAAATAAATAAATAAATTATGAACTCCTTTCAATCAAAAACAATATCATAAATGTATATCAAAAAAAAAAAAAAAAATCTCATAAAGGTAAATAAAACTACATGCAAGTATATCATAGAGACAATATAAATGTATAATCTTCATTCATTTTTTTAGCACAAAAGTTAAGTTTTCAAAATTCTCAATTTTGTATGACAATTACATATTAAGCTTTGTACTATCATTTATGATAGAATGACATCTAATTAAAACTCATTATGTTAAAAATTTATTTATAAAAAGAAGGATATAAAATTAAGAAGCTAAAAAAAGATCATATGGTGTTTATTTATAATTAATTAGTTTCTATATTAAAAAAAAACGATATTTTTCTCTAACAATTAATTAAGCCTCCCAAAAACAACAAATCTTGACTCCGTCCCTAAGCACCTTTAGTCTTTAAGAGCCCATACAAACTTACCATCTTCTAGTTTGTGCCATTGAGTCGACATCACATTAAACCTTCTTTTGAATATTTATTGTGTCGTTAAGCTCATCAGCTTCTCAAATGTATACATATGCACTGGCGGATCCAGTGTGTGACCAGGGTGGGCACGTGCCCACCCTGAAATTAAAAAAAAAAAAAATTTAGTAGGTATATATAAATTAAAAAATATGGATTTGCTAAAGTGCCCACCCTCATTTTTGTTTTAAATTCTCATTTTCGTTTTAGAAAAAAAAAAATTAAAGGGAGATAAATATATGAAAATTATAGCAAACAACCCAAACAATCCAAAATTACAGCATTCACTACACATAACAAACAACTAAATAACACAAAAAAGCTCAAATAACACAAAGAAAATCCAAATAACACAAGAAAAAAGCCTAATAATATCCTCAAAAGCCCAAAAATGAAATTACAACAACAAATCAGCCCAAATAAATCAATTCTATTATTATTATTTTTTTTTTAACCCACTTACCGATTACCATGAGAGAGAGAGAGAGAGAGAGAGAGAGAGAGAGAGAGAGAGAGAGAGTTGAGAGGGGAGAGCCCAAAGGTGGTCGCCAATCGGACGTTATTCTTCTTCTTCCAGCTTTCTCTTTCTTTTTCTCCCCCCTCTTTCTTTCTTCCTCTTTCTCTTTCTTCTTTCTTTTTTTTCTTTTTTTTTGGATAACCTCTTTCTTCTTTCTTCTTTCTTCTTTTAGTCAGTCAACTTAAGTGGATGACTTAGACTTTGTTTAAACTTGAAAGCTTTGCCATTTTTCTATTTTAAATTTTTACCTCTATTTCTCAACCACACATTTATGCCACCTTTTTGCTTTACTTTGTCAGGTAAAAGGACTTCATGTCCATTGCTTTTTCTTTTTCTTTTTTAAGTTAGATATTAAGCTTAGTGTCTAATGTTGGTTCCGTTGGATTTTGTTAGGTCTTTTAGATATTGGTTGGCTTTGTCTTATTTTGCATCTAAAACAATTATTTTAGTTAAATATTATCCAAAGTTTCAATTCATAAATTTTTTTTCTTTTTTAAAATGATTACAAAAAAATGGTAAGATAACCTTAATAATTTATTTAAGTTCTTTTTGGTAATTTGCATCGAAAAAATGGTAAGATAACCTTTGTTTTTTTTTTCATGAGAACCGGACTGGTCAGTTGTGTGAATACCTTTTTTCTTTTTTGTTACTGTGTAGTGTGGTGGAGTGTGGACCAGTGTTAGTATAGGTTTTGTCGTTTGTGATTTGTGAATTGTATTTGTGACATATGAAAAATTTTAAAAATCAAAAGACAAAAGGTGCCCACTCTGAATGGAATTCCTAGATCCGCCCATGCACATATGTTTTAATAAGTGTTAGAATATATTAGGATCAATAAGCTTATAAAAACGATATCACAATAAGTTATATGGGGTGTAACTTGAACTTAACATTTATCAAATATAGACCATTTGTAATTAATTTAAAACAAGTGCTGGAATATATGAGGATCAATAAGTCTATAAAAACATCACGTAGAGTTATATTTGGTGTAACTTGAATTTGACCATTGTCGTATATGGGTCATTAGTAATTAGTTTAAGTAATATATAACTTACCACCATGCCACCATTTGTAAGTTAAAAGATATATATATATATATATATATATATATATATATGAATTTTCACAACCTTATCCGACAATATTAAAGAAATCAACAATAAGTCCATGGCTTTCATTTTCAATAATAGATAGTTCAATCACTAATTTGTTAAGGAATTATTTCATCTTTAGTATCCTAGTTTTTATATTATATACATTTGTCACTGTCTAAGGTGAATCTTCGCTTACAATCAATACATAAAACTTCAAATTTGATTCGATTTTTTTTTTTTTTTTTTTTTTTTGAGAAAAACTTTGTACTTTCCCTTAACCAAGAAGCAAATGTCAAAAAGCAGGTTGTGAACTAATTCAGAGAAGATGTTATGAACAAAATTAGAGTGGATGGGCCACTACTAAAAGAAGCAATTGGTCGTGACATCAATAATGGTGAATTGGTAATCCAGTAGACTATGGGAGAAAGCCACACTATTGGTGATCCAAAAGGCCAGAGACCATAACATTGAATATTGGTGATCCAAAAGCCCCATTGGGAGAAATTAAAGCCATCCTTCTGGCAATCCGAAAGGAAAGAGACCTATTGATAAGATCATTTTGGAGGGAAACTCTCAGAATCAAAGTTTAAAATTACAGGCATTATTGAATTTTATTAACGAATAATATGTTTAGATTTGAACAAAAAATACATAAACTAATGAAAAAAAAAAAACAATAATGAAAACTAAAGGAGGACAAAAAGTAAATGGATGATGCTTCATGGTGCGTTCCGAAAGTGAGGCTTATGAAGTGTGTTAATGACTTTGTTTGGATTAATATAAAACTCTATGATAATCAGTTTTTATGCTGTGAATCGAGAAAGTCTAAAATATTTTAAAGGAATTAAACATAACGTCTTCAATTAGTTGCTCCCTTTACAGTCTTCTAGAAAGGAGCAATGATGAGTTTTAAAATTATACACACTAATGCTCATAACCTAAATCGATATAGTCAACTTTTCCTTATATTTAGATGGAGTGAGATAGGGGAAGAAAAGATTATGGGAATATATTAAAAATTAGTATATTTATCTTCTCTCTTTGAGTATTGTACTCTTTGATCCTCCAAAACAAAATTGTGTTTCATTTAAAGTAAAAAATTATTTAGTTCACAATATATATACACATGTGCGTGTGTAAGTGTGTATATATTACACGTCATGATAACCAAAAGACGTATTGGTTGAACTACAAAACTCTTGGCCTAAAGCCAAAGTTAAAAAGTGAGTGATGGTGTGTGCTTAAAATTGCCATAACTATCAAGATAATTAGAGTATTCTTTTTAAAGTGGACTTGAGAATAACACCTATAAGCCTTGTATATTCGTTCTCTTGAAGCATGATATTTTACTATAAAGAAACCACGCAATGTGAAGTTGTGACCGACTTCTTCGTAAAACTTATTGACAAACGTTTCAAGAAAGAAATAACTCAAAAAAATATTAATTGTTACTTTATGTGTACCATGTTTTTAGTCATTTTTAACAACTCAGTTTTTACAAAATATCATTTAATGCAACATCTCTCAAATAAAAAGATAAAAGTTTCTAAAATTACCTTAAACCAATAACGTCAAGTCGTCAAGAGACCCAAACCATTACAAAAAAACAATGGTTGTTCTTACCATCAGGCTAAGAGACCCATAAGTTTTATTTTGATGTAGGTAGGATTCAATCACATATCCTTTATTTGACAATAAACAACTTTATCAGTTGAATTAACTGTAATACACTTTAATTGAAACTAAAACTAAGGGAATTGACTTTTCAAATAAAGACTAAATTACAATTTATGCCTTTAAATTTGGGATAGTGTTGATTTTGCCCCTAAGTTTCAAATTTTGGATTTGTACTCGTAACATTTTGTATCGTTGGAAAAAAAAAGAAGAAGACATTTTCGTCTACATTTGTTAATGATGTGGCCGTTAAGTGCCACTTAGTCACAAAACGAAGTTGTTTTAATTGAGCTAGCTAGGTGATACTAAACGGATACTTTATTAACATATATAGATGGAATGACTAAAATTCAAACGTTACCTAACGTCAAGGATGCATATCAAAATTTTGAAACATTAAAGGACAAAATTAAAATTGACCCAAACTTTGTGGATGTAAGTATTTTAGTCTCAAATAAAGTAAAGAACAAGTTGAGAAATTTATTAATATCGTGTTGATTTTTCGAAATGACCAAATTTTAAATGTCTAAATATAAATATAAAATAGAGGATCAACAATATGAGAGGGAATGAATATTAGGAAGACTTACTTAATATCAACCTTTGTAGCCTTACTTTACTAGTCGTAATCGCAATTAAATGATCCAAGTGGGGTTTGGACCCCTCACAAGTGGATTATATAATTCCAAAGATCTGTTAATCTAGTAAATATATTTTACGAGGGATTTATTATAACATACAGGGCTCGATAGTAAAAATGTAATCATTCCAAACTTTTCATTTATTATGAACATGCATGGTTGTTTCTATGTCGAATTATGCTATTTTTTTATATCATTTTTCTCTTTACTTCTTTCTAATTTTTATTATTCTAACATGGTATTAAAATTAAATTATTTTTTACAACACTTTAATAATCTAATCAATTTCAACACTTTAAAGAATATAATTTCATTTTTATTTAAATTAAAAACTTGACATGAATTGTGTATTTACTAATAAAGAATTTAATTAAAGTTAGTAATATGTAAACTAATATTATATTAAAAATTTTCATCATTAAAAATCAAATGATAAAATCCCTAATATATTTCAATTAAAAAAATCTAACAATCAAAATATAACAATCCAATTTTTAAAATCATAGCATTTAGATAACTTTACACCTCTCTCTCTCTCTCTCTCTCTCTCTCTCTCTCTCTCTCTCTCTCTCTCTCTCTCTCTCTCTCTCTCTCTCTCTCTCTCTCTCTCTCTCTCTCTCTCTCTCTCTCTCTCTCTCTCTCTCTCTCTCTCTCTCTCTCTCTCTCTAGATTGTGGTGTCGGTTTTCTGATATACACAATATGGGGAAGGAGGAAGTGGGATTGCCAATACCCAATTCTTGTTGGTGGAGGTCGACCACCCGTGATGACAACATATGTGTACATATGCGTGTTTCTCATACACACTCCATGCATATATGAGGAGGTGAATTGGTAGAAAACGTGGAACTATTTAATCTATGGAGTCTCCACTAATCATTAGGATTCTAAGGTGTGATTGATCACCTACATCTAATTGACTTTAATTCCAAATCTAAACATATCTTTTATTATTTGTATATTAATATATGCTTATAAGTTTCGAAAATGCATTAGGGTCCAATCTTTCAAAATCGTTCTTATAATTACCATAAATTTATATATATATATATATATATAAATCAATTATACAATATTAATCTTATAATTACACTAAAAAAAATTTTAATGGGTGCAATTATACAATATTAATCTTTTTAATGTTTGATATATATTGTTTCGCTTAAATTTTCAGTAAGTACAATTGCAACCACTCAAATATATGTGTCTTTGTGGCACTAGTGCCATGCATGGATGATCCTTGGGAGCTTAATCAAAGTAGTTTAGTTCTATGGGACTTATCTCTATAAGGAACTTTATCATGTAACTCATGGGATTAATCGGTGGCGAAGTTTCACATACCTACGTTATAATATAAATAAATAAATAATTGATGGAGCATCCTATCAGAAAAATAAATAAATAAACAACAAGCGAAATCTAGCAATACCATGAATCCTTGGGATGAGTTATCATATAAAGACAATATGAACTTTTCCTTTTGATGTTTGGCTTGCATTGATAGTTAGGAATTTACTAAGCTTGAGAGAGAGAGCATTAAATCTACTTTGATCAATATTCTGTAGAAAAATTAAAACAGATTAAGATTAACTCCAGAAGATCATAGAAAGCAGAGCTTTTCATATGCTAATAATGACATAAAAACAGCAACTACAATGGCACTTTTTTTAAACCTAAATCGTCATCTGCAAGTGCTTATTTATTTATTATTTCGACGAATTCAATTGCAAGTGCCTATTCATGCAATCTGTGAAACCCCTTTGGCTTGTTGGTTAAGCGGGGCTAGGGGATTGAGTTGCCTCCTCCGGCCATAGACGGAGGCAGAGGACTCTTCTGCTGTGAGCCTAGCAATGAAGCAGCCTTTTGTCCCGTTGATGAAGCTGGAATTTGGGTGTCCCGATTGGAAGCCGATGGAGGAGCTTGATTCTTCAGCAGTTGGCGTCGCGAAGGAGAGACCTTTTGAACGTCAAAGGCCATTGTTGATTGAGAGACGTAAGCCCTATGAAGTAACCCTAAATGGTTTTTGTTCATTATATTTTGTTCTTTATGGAGAATTCTGATAGCATCATGTGCAGGCATGCTGATAAGCAAAAGCACCGCTGTGAATACAAGAAGCATATTTAGATGCAAAGAGAGTTAAACGTAGAAGAAGTGAAGAACAATTTGATGAAGAACGTGTGGAGCAATGGTTGTGTATAAATAGAGACACCGCACCTTTAAGGTGCCAGCCCACACGATAGTAAAGCCCATGATGAGCTTGTTTTTTAGTGCAAGCAAAAGTAAGTCTCCTATAAAAAATAGAAGCAGTGAGGCGGTGTGTGTGCGTGAGTCTCTTGTATCATTGAGAGACAACCTAGCAGTCCAGTGTGCGACATTGGTGAGAAAGAAAAAGAAAGTGAGGTTTTTTTTCTTTGGTTCAAGACACACCCAAGGAGATAAATTGCGGGTTTCTCTAGGAAGGATTTTGGGTGCTACAACCACAAAGAGTTGAAGTATTCAAGGAACATCTTACTACATTATTGGTTTCACTGGGTTCCAGTTTTTTTGTGGTGAGATGATATTTATTCCTAAAGAGTGATTTCTCAATTTATTGTAAACTCAAGTTTGGGCATAAACTTGAGTATTGTAATATCTATTTTATTATAGTGGATTGATCGGATTTGCCCTGTAGTTTTTCCCTCTACACTGGAGGGTTTTTCACGTAAATTTGGCATGTTTCTTGTGTGGTTGATTTTCTTGATTATTGCATGATTATTTATCTCTCTATTGCTTGGAAGGTTATTTAATTTAATTCATACATAGACGGTAATGTGGCCTAACTAAGTAGTGTCAAAAGCTTTCGTTGTCCCAACACCGAATTGAAGAACGAATCAACCAAGTGAAAAGACTTAAGAAGGTTGAGAAAACTTGAAGCCACTATTTTGTCTTTTTGTAAGAATGACATCCCTGTCTAAAATCACGACAAAGACCTCCATTTGGTCTTTTCCCTTGCCACAATACAAAAATCAGAAACTTTCCTTATGGTTGGTGAAAGAAGTTTCTATAATTCAATTCCAAGATTTGAGTTGCTCAAGCCCGTCCCGAATTTGATTGCCCACATATTATTAAATATTAAAAAAATAACATAAGTCTAAAAAAGCTTTTTTATGCAAAATCAAAGTTACATTGTGCTTGTTAGCTTAGCTTAAATTACATTTAAAAAAAAAATGTAACATCGGTTATGGTGTTTTATAATTAGCACGATCCGATTCGAAGAAAATTACTTCTCCTTGCATTTTTTGAAGCAATTCTTCAATTAAGTTATCGAAATTTAGCTTATCTAAATACTCATTTTCAATTGAGATTATAGCCAATCCATTTAATCTCTCTTGTGACATGGTAGTCTGAAGATAAGTTTTTATTAAATTAAAAATCTAAAACTAATACCTATTTAACATTATTATATGCATAGTAGTTTTTTAATTAAAAAATTAATTAGTGTTTATAAATAATAACACATTAACACTATTACACTATTACACTCTCATTAAAAAAATAAAAATAAAAACAAAGCATAACATTACACTATAATCCATGATCAGTGCACACAGGCCCACAGCATAATAAACACAACACAAACAGTAACACAAGCACAAAGCACTACACTACACAACCATCAAAGTGAAGTCTCAAATAAATACAAAATAACCATTTGACCATTAACTCAACTCACTCAGTAATCAGTACAGTACAGTACTCTGTACAAAGTCACAAAAATTTTCAATATATTCGGTTAAATAAAAAGCTCTAAAGCAGCACAAAAGTCACAAATTTTTTCAATAAATTCGGTCAAATATATCAAAGATCACATACCAGCTTCAAAGCTTCAGACTTCATTTCTCACAAACTGATATTAAAGGCTAAAGTCATTGTTTTACTAAAGTCTTCTTAGTCCACTATAGTGCTAAAACACACCTTTTCATTATTTTCCTGTAATCATGAGCCACACGCATATTGTCATATTGGCTGCTTTACCATTAGTTAGTGGAAGATCCTAGAAGCTATTAGTGCTATCTGATCGATATAGTGGAGGTACATAAGCTGCTTTTAACCCTAACAAAGGAAAGAGATTTTCTCTCTCTTCAAGCTTGCTCTGCAATATTCTTTACTGTGTGAAATTTGTTATGGAATCGATCAGAAAAGTCAAAAGCACTAAAGCAGCACAAAAGTTACAAAGATTTTTGTACACAAATGAACTCTTAAGGGACGCACTAGAGTCCGAAATGATTACACATAACACCAGGGCCGATTTCGAGATTTAGGTTACTCATGCCCGTCCCGAATTTGATTGCCAACATATTATTAAATATTAATAAAATAACATAAAGTCTAAAATAAATTTTTTTATGCAAATTCAAGGTTGCATTGTGCTTTTTAGCTTAGCTTAAATTACATTAAAAAAAAAAATGTAACCTCGGTTATGGTGTTCAAGGTTACATTGTGCTTTTTAGCTTAACTTAAATTACATTTAAAAAAAAAATGTAATCTCGGTTATGGTGTTTTATAATTAGCACGATCCGATTCGAAGAAAATTACTTTTCCTTACATTTTTTGAAGCAATTCTTCAATTAAGTTATCAAAATTTAGCTTATCTAAATACTCATTCTCAATTGAGATCATAGCCAATCTATTTAATCTCTCTTGTGACATGGTAGTTCGAAGATAAGTTTTTATCAAATTAAAAATCTAAAACTAATACCTATTTAACATTATTATATGCATAGTAGTTTTTTAATTAAAAAATTAATTAGTGTTTATAAATAATAACACATTAACACTGTTACACTCTCATTAAAAAAAATTAAAATAAAACAAAGCATAACATTACACTATAATCTATGATCAATGCACACAGTCCCACAGCACAACAAACACAACACAGACAGTAACACAAGCACAAAAACACTATACTACACAACCATCAAAGTGAAGTCTCAAATAAATACAAAATAACCATTTGACCATTTACTCAACTCACTTAGTCATCAGTACAGTACTCTGTACAAAGTCACTGAAATTTTCAATATATTCGGTCAAATAAAAAGCTCTAAAGCAGCACAAAAGTCACAAATTTGAAGACAGTGCTGCTGAAATACTACAACCAATCATCAAAAACTGTACGAGTTTGTCATCGTGATGAGTTTGTTCGTATTTGTGAGAATGTTAATTATTTACGAGTTTGTCTTTTAGTTGGGTGAATCGTGAGAATAACATGTTGGCGGATTCATTAGCCAAGTTGGTCCCTACGAGTCTCTCCCCGGTTGTGTATTTCCCTAACAATCTCCCAACTCTTCTTGAAGAGGCATGGTTTAGAGATTTCTCTTGTATTGCTTTTGCTGTTTAATGAAGTTGCAACAAGGAGCGCAGGTTCCGGCTGCGGACAAAAGAGGAATGTCGGATTCATCATGATACTTTGGCAGATGGGAATTGGAAATGTTCTGATCTGCCATACGACAAGTATACATTAAGTAAATGCTTCTTTTAGTATTCTTGAATTAATAATGTTGCATTCCTTTTTGCTTGATATTTATTTCTGTTAGCCATTCAGGAATTTGTTACCAATTCTTTATACATATGACATCTTGATTTTGGTTCTCCTAGTTATAGATAAAGAAATTGGTTAGCTCTTTAATAGCATTGTGTGGTGCAGGACAACAATGGGAAATAGGATGAGAAAGAATGAATAGAAACAGAACAAATTCTAGGAATCACCACCTAGAATTTGCCTGCAAAACCCTAGGCATCACCACCTTAGGGTGTTCGGCATCACTACCAAACAAAGAAGAGAGACGCATCTCAAATCATAGAAATTTTTATTAATCATTAAGTCCCTTGAAAATGAGTACAAGTTTTACTTAAATAGGCTACTAAGCCTTAACATAAGAAACCCTAATTCTAATGGGCTCGGCCCAATTCTTGGAATTAATATACTAATAAACTTGATTAGATACTAAGACCTAAAATAAACATACAATCAACTCCAAAATTGAATAAGCTAAAAATAAGATAATCTTTGCGAGGCTCTCGCATCATTGTGTCTTTTAGATGGAATGCAAATGATCATGCATTCTTCCTTAGACAGAAGGTAAACTGATTTGGACCGTTAGTGGATATTTTTGCGTCTGCATAATTAAAGGGGAACTTCCAATATGATTGGAAAACAGGGTTTCCACTTTTCAGGGACTTCAAACCACTATAATTCATCATAACACATGGCTATGTAAAGATTGAAGACCATAACAACAATAAGCATTAACTTATTGGTGCTATATTTAACTTAATACGTAGCTTCTCTATGGATGCCCGCTCCAGGAACTTTGCTTGGTTTGTTTATTGTTTGGTAATCAATTATCAGATGATTTCTAGTTGTCTTTCCATTGGTGACATTTCCTGGCATCTTTAAATGATTTATTGTCCTGACATGTACTCATGTTTGAACCACATTTGAAGTGAGTGATATTTTGATGCGAATGTTGTAGAGCTTCGGCAAACATGGTAATGAAAAATGGATAGGTCATCTAATGTGTACTTTAAAGGTGAGGATGTGCTGCAGCAATAATAATTGATGGGTACTAACTGTTGTCGCTATTACATTAGTGAAATAGTGTATGTGACGCCCCATTTTCTATCATGATTGGAGTTTTTCTGGTTACTTGGAATGGAGGAATTATAAAAGTTATTAAGAGGGGTGTCAATATGCAACTTTGGGTAAGGAATTGCAAAGGAATATCTCATGGGTAATGTACATGCTTGATGCAACAGAAGCAGCAAAAAACATGAAAGTAGTCTATTATTTGTTGTCAATCAAATTAATCTAAGGTGACTACCGGGGTTAATTACTCTACTAAGCAGAATTAGAATATAGAGCTTAGAATTAAACTTTGAGGACATTTGATCAAGTCGAGAGATCCTTGTCGAGGATAAGCATTTTAAGGAGGCAACGTAAATGGTGATTTTGGTAAAGGAATTCGAGTTGAGATGTGGCCATTGGAGATTAATGTTTCTATTTTTTTTACAGGAATACTTTCTCTATTCACAAAGTTGGAGCTTAGCAATTTAATGGGGAATACAATCCTCAAAATTTGTAGAAGTGAGGTTCATCTTTGTTGGTTCTATATTGTCAAAGCCACATATAATATAAAGCCACATAAAACTAACCTGACTATATCTTCCAATATTGGGGTCTTGGATTGAATCATTTGATTTGATTTTCCTATCTAATATTAGAGACATCAAGGACCTGGAACATGATATGTTTGTGTTCGTCGTATGCTTTTAGTCCCCCCAGTCTGCAGAATGGTTGGGGTAGGCTTAGTTGGTTTTCTACTTGGCATTGCAGTATGCATTGGGACGCTAATTTGGGTTGCTTTGGGAACAATACATACATGTATGCATATATTGTATGTATATTTTGTGCATATTTTATATATAGCATGTACGAACAAAAAGAAATCGAAAAAGTACAAGACAATCACTTGAGGATAAAATAGTACCTCAACCTCAACAGTTATGTAACAACATAATATTAAATGAAAAATTAAATATTAGGTCAGATGGTTTTTTTTTTGGGTATGAGGTCTAATTGAATATTCTATTATTTCAAAAAGGTAAAAAAAAAATTATTGAAGATCATATCATATCTTTAATTTAGGTATGATCAAATTAAATAGATTCTATTTTATTTTTATTTTCTTTTATCGATGTATTTATGTATGTATGTATGTTTATATCTCATGTATTCCCACTGATGTTTCTAGGGTGCAATGACACTGCTGCTATTGTCTTTGGTTAAATAAGTTGGATAGTAAATAATGTGAACAGCTGCTTTCTTTCTGTATTCAGAATTACTTGTGAGGATGATGAAGAACGAGCTAGTCGCAGGGTGTACAGGGGCTGCACCTGTTCTCCAACATGCAAGGGTTGCACTTCTTGTCTGTGTTTTGGATGTGAAATCTGCTGTTTCTCAGATTGCAGCTGCCAGACATGTGTCGACTTTACGAGGACTGCAAAAACTTGAGCTGAGCTGAGCAGCCTCTAAAGTAACCTAGCTATCCTGATGATTCCCCCCTCTTAATGTGGGTTCTTTGCTCATTGTTGGTGCTACATTCACTGATTCAAGCACCACCCCACATTTAAAAAGAAGCTTCCATTGTCATTGTCTTTCTTCATTATGTTGAACATGAATTTCCAGGCCCTGGGTTCATCAGCATTGGCTGTTCTGTTATCATTGACTGGTTTTATAACTTCAACTTCAGTAATTTATTCCATTCATTTATATTTTGGCTCTGTGTGATGTATTTTATTTTTTCTTGCCATTATTTAATTTATTTATATTCTTGTGGGTACTCTTTTTAAACAACTCAATCAATTTGTCTAACAAGTCAAGCAAAGTCCTACGGAATAAGCCCCCTATGGTACTTCAACAGCTCAATCAAGGCTCTCAGTGAGTTTGGTTTCCCATTATGATGGTCACTTGGATTTGATATATTCTTCCTGGTCTAATTGTGTTCCACAAAAACAGTTGCTGACATTTTCCATGGTTCAAATTCAGAGCGTGGCACCAGTGGAGATGAAATTAAAATGTATGAGAATAATCAACAACTATTTACCCCAAAACGCTACAGGAATTAAAACCATCTCAAAACGAAATGATTGAAGCAGGTGCAGATTCTACCAACCAATGATATGATAAAACTTGAAATTAGCTCTATGGCACACATGTCCAGTCCCCAAGGAATTTGGTCTTAACCTAATATCACTAAAACTAAAAGCTGTAAGTCTTTTTTTTTTTTCTCAAAATGTTAGTCAGAACATTCATTCACCCTCCTGTCCTGAAATGGGATATGGGCCATCATTTGGATTGCTGCCAACCTCTCACACCTACAAAACGACCACCCCCTCGATGATATGGGTTCCTTCCACAATGAGAAGATGCACACATGTTAAACTGCTGGGCAGCTTCAACATTGCCAGGAGCAAAAGCAGATTGCTGCATAGAGTTTTGTTGGACTTGTAACCCATTGGACAAAATTCCTTGATCTCCCACATTCATTCCCATATTCATTAATGGGTGAGTATGTTGGCCCTGTAAACCCATTCCAAATGGACTTTGATTGAAGCCATTTTGACCCACAAGCCCTTGTGCATATGTGGGTCCAACTGCCGGAAACATAGCAGTAGGATGTATCTGACTAGGATCAAACTGCTGCTGAAATGGCATTCTATTTGGCATAGGCATTTGACATGGATGTTGATTAGGATTCTGAGAGAACCAAGGCATACCATTAGTTGGAAATCCATTTGGAAAGACTGCATTATGTGGTGGCTGAAACGGCATCCCATTTGTCCAAACTCCATTTGAAGGTGTGTTAAAACCAAAGGTCTGTGCTGTTTGTGGAAATGGTGGAATGAAGCCAGTCCCAATAACAAAACCTTGTCCCATGGAAGATGAAGATGAACCTCGATCAAAAAATGCTGCAGATGGTGAGAAATTATACTGACTTTGATTGGATGGTTGCTCTTGTGGTTTCTGTGGTGAAGGTTGAGCATTTTTCCAGGGCCCATTCTTATTTTTTCATTTCTTTCTGTTGTTTTTCATGTTTCCCACATTTTGGTCATGTGTGCCCCTTTTTGTCATTTTTTGCACCCTCTTGAACTCAGCCTCTTGTTCATCATCTGAAAACTCAGCCTCATCTAACACCTCTTCATCATTTGCACCAGATGCATCATACCCTTTCTTGTAAAGATCCTTGTCACTGAGCACATGATTGGCAAACTCTAGAACAAAAGAGATCAAAGAGCCTGCCTGGATCCCAGATGGGACTTCACTTTCTGAATTGTATCTTACCTTATAGTATGGGCTTTTGACAGGTCCAAATATTTCATCCACCAGCCCCAATGGGGATCTGCTTTCAGTTATCCAGAGGATTGAACCCTCAGTAATAGGGTTGTGCTTCTCAACCCCTTCTACAATGACTTGGGCACCAAAAATCTGCATAGTAAATTAACATCATCAAACTGATCTAGCCAACACTACTTCAAATTACAACCTAAAGCTGCTAAAGGGATCATCCAGCTCCTAAAGCTACAATGTTCAAGTGGCCAAAAGAGTTTGTCAGAATATATGGCTCTGCTATCATAGTTAAGGTCATATTTGGGCCAATGAACTCTAGTAGCTCCTCCTGTAAGAACAGGGTGGAGGGCATGGTACTGGGTTCAAGACCCACCAGGTGCATGTGTTAGCTTACCAATCAAAATAACAAAAAGAAAATAAAGGTGATATACATATCATTTTTCATGAGCTTACCGATAAGACAACTCCCACAGGAAGCATCGGATGATGTGGTTGCAAGGTCACATCCACTGGAGGGACTGGAGGAAGGACCTGCAATTCAATACAATTTATTTGCAGGCTGTTATATTACAGAAAAAGCCCCAAAACTTAGCTTCATCAATGAAATAAATAGAGCAAGAAATTCTTACTAGAAAGGAAACAAAAGCATGGGCTTGTTTCTTGTGCAGGTATTCACATGTTAAATGATATCAGTAAATAGAGATGTTGCACTTTGTTCAATTTTCATGAACCACATGATTTTAAAGTTAATTTTAACAGGTTAATTACCCCAGGGTAACTGACATCCAACACTCGCATAGCCTGAGAACAACTAGTCCCACATGATTAAGTAATATCTAACCACAAACGATTCAGATGGTCCACTACTTGATTCCAAATGAGAGATTATACGAGTCTCAACTCTCATGCTTAGAAGAACAAGTTTACAGCAAATAGATGTTACAGGCCCCAAAGAAAATATGGGAACATAAATTGTTATGAGCGGATCTACAATCTACCATATGTATAACGTTCTTATTTCCGCGTTGCATACAGTTTAGCACAATATTTCCCAAGAATAACTAATTCTACAAATGTTGAGTCTGCATTGATTCTTATGCAACAATAAAGTTAGGGGCCTACTTTATACAAGATCAACATACAGAAATAATTTTTTTCTTTGTAAGTAATCAACATACAGAAAAAATACTAACAATTATGAAAGCCACTAGAAATAACCAACATCAAAATCCAAAAATCAGGAAATTTGTTTATCTAGTGTACACAATTGCCGAAGCAGAAACAGGGTGTGTAAGTCTGAGAGAGAGATAAATGCCCTTTTTTTTTTTTTTTTTCCCTTGATAAGCTAGAGAGCCCTAAATATTACTGTCTTGTTCTCTCTTAGAGATAAGAGTATGTTTTCAACCCTTTCCATCCCCAGGAAAAAAAGATGTAGACATTCACTCCTCAATAAGGGTAGTGGTTGCTTAGCAAGGTCCTAATGGATATACTGTTTAAAATAATAAGCTCCAATGGAGCCACTGTAAATCAACCAACTCAAATTTAAACTCATAAATGTCAACTGCAGGATGGGTATTCAATGTCTATTTAATGGGTTTCATCTTTTATTGACTCACTATATGAGAAGCACCACTAAAACAAATTGGCAACTAGGAAGAGAATACTTGGAAATTGGATCTACTAGTCTTAAGGGATATAAATTAATAAATGGTCACGCCAGGTTCCAAATAACAAATTTGATCCGTGTGAAACTTAAAAGGACTGCCTTTTTTTTTTAATAAGCAAGCAGAAATTCAATTGAGCTAAAACACCTGATAGAAGGTGCAGTAATACAACAGAACTAATGTACTGAGCCAATAGGCTCTACACATATGACCTCTAATTAGAGTCCTTATTTGGGACAGAAACTGGAATCCCCCAGCAGCCGCATAAAGCCCTGTTTAGAACTGTTTTTTTAATCTCCCTAACTCGAGCCTTTACTTCCCATTAAAATTTTGCAAAATACTCTCTTCAGATCTCACTTGGCCACCATCAATTTGATTCTCTTGCTCCTTAGAATCCAAATTTGAGAAATTGTAAGCCCCAAGTTATCTTATAAATCACAGTTTTTTAAACTTTTGACTTTCCAGTTTTGAAGACCCCAATCCACCACTCTATCCCATTCATTTTCAAGACTACAGATCAAGCTGTATCACCAATGTAACCATATGTTTTCTAGTATACTTGACATGTATAACATTTCCACCTTGCAACTAGTAACCTTAATCAAACATGAGTTATGATTTTCTTTACGAGGTATTATCTTCAGCCAATTATGTTATCCATGAGACATTATTTAGTGATTATTACTGATCAGACAATGTCACAAACAGGAAACAACTATTCAAGCACACAAAAACATGCCCAATGTCAAGACCTATTACATTGGTACATCACAAATCAAAACTACAGCAAACATGTGACAGACTTAAGGTGGCAACTTGCGGGACCGAAAGACCTATTACTGAATTTCTGCTTGCTTATAAAAAAATAAAAAATAAAAGGGCCTGAAAAGCGCAGTCATTTTAAGTTTCACAGAGGTCAAATTTGTTATTTGGAACCTGGCGTGACTATTTATCAATTTGTTTTAGTGATGCTTCTCATATAATGAGTCAATCAAAGATGAAAACCCATTAAATAAATATTGAATACCCTGAGGAGATACTATTGTTGCTGCAATAGACACCCAACACCAACTGTCAAATAAAAAAAGACAATAAGCAGATTTCAAAATCTATCCTAACCTATAACAGCAACATCTATCAAAGCATTTAGAGTCATTATCCAGTCAAATACGCACAATTCTGGAGTGAAAACATAAAATGCAAGGCATACTCAAAATCATTCCTCAAGCTATGAAGAAGACAAATCAGACAATTAGAGAGTAAATTTTCAGGCACACAAAACTAAATTGACATTTGTGTACCTCAAGCTCATGCTTTGATTTAATGGGTTCCTTTGGAGCACCACCTTCATCATCCTCTTCCTCATCAAAATCACTAAAACTAACCATCTCCTTTCCATTATCTTCATCAATTTCCTCCTCTTCCTCATCCTCTTCCATGTCCTTATCATCATCATCGTCATCATTAATCCCACCAACCATCTCCTGCTCATCAGCATCCCTTATCTCACCTTCTTCAACTTCACCCTGCTCACCCGCACCCGTCATCACCTCCACCTTCACTTCCTTTTTATCCTTGTCCTCCTCCTCTTCTTCCTCATCATCATCGTCATCACTACTACCACTACTCGAAGTTGCCACCTCCGACGAAGACGAACTTTCACTATCCGAACTTTCACTCTCATCCACATCACTTACCACCTCTTTCTTCACATCACTTCCACCACCAATACCCAAATTCCCAGACTCCACAACCAAACCAACCTTCCCCATCTCTTCCTCAATACAAGATCTCAAATTCTCCCAATTTTCCCACTCCTGTTCCTCCTTCACCTTCACCACAGAAACACACCCACGAACCTCTAGCTGACCAAAATTCTCACACTTCCCCTCCTCCACCTTCACCTTCACCCCAGAAACAGACCCACCAACTTCTGGATCTTGAACAGGCTCAATGGGGTTCTCAGGAGGAGCTCCAGACTCCGACACAGCTCCTATATGAATAGTATTTTGCAATCTGTCAAGATCTATTGGGTTGGACTGATAAGCAACCAAAGCATGATCGCCTCTCCCACCTTGAACTGACAAGATGTTTTCACAGATTTGATTTACAGGAGCAATCTGTTTACCTCTTGATTCAGTAATGCAAGGACTCGTCATCAAGCCCAACATCTCATCCTGCCAACATGAAGGCTATCAGATTACATAGATTATAAAGTAAAGCTAAACAAAGTACAAAGAAGCTTGTTATAATTATAGAACGTACAAAAACATTATCTTGAAATTTATCTTGCAAGTCACTTAATTTAATTTTTAGGATACTCCAGGTTACTAAACACAATCAACCCAAGCTTGACTTATGATAATCAAAGTGGCAACGTTTGATAAGCAGTTAAGCATTTGTGGCTCTACAACCAACAAGTCAGCAGGAGTTATGGATGGCAGAAAGAAATAAGGAAAACACAATATAATAAATTTTAATTAATTGGTGTTGCCGGGGCGGATTGTAGACTTGCTTTTTGGTTGGAGAAACTGGTTTGGGAAGCATAATTCAGATATTTGGAATCTGGTTCCGTTGTGTTTGATGTGGTCTCTTTGGCGAGAACGGAATAGATGTACTTTTGAGGAAGTGGAGTGTAGTATAACCCCAGATTCATGAATATTTCTTTAGTATGCTGTTTGAATGGTCTCGTGCATGGAGTTATACCACCTCTGCCTCTGTTAGTTCTTTCTTAGATTCTTTATGCTCTTCTCCTAATCATTCTTTGTAATTATTTGCCTCTCTTGTGTTCATACTTTATGCACAGAGTGGTCTTTTTCTTTTTTTTTCTCAATAGAATTTCTCAATTATTTATAAAAAATAAATAAATTCAATTTAAATAAAAAACGAAAAGGCTATAGCTTAAGTGGATAGAGAGACCTAACCTTAACCTTGACATTACTAGGTGAGCCATTTAAATCACCTTCCACACAATTTGTCATCTTTTCCTGTTGATTGTCAGCTTGGATAGTATCTGCTATATTCTTCCATTTTTCTCCATTCTGAGAGGGAACCATGAAAGACTCATCCACAATCCCATTTTGAGGCCCAGTATGAGAACCAGACAAAACAATCATGCATCTTCCATTATTATCCTTCTGCTTGAGTAATTCAGCATTAGCACTCTTTGTACTTTGAGGCCCAGAGAGAGAACCAGACAAACCAATCATGCAACCTCCATTATTATCCTTCTGCATGGGTGATTCAGTATTAGCACTCTTTCTATTTTGAGGCCCAGTGAGAGAACCAGACAAACCAATCATGCAACCTCCATTATCATCCTTCTGCTTGGGTGATTCAGTGTTAGCACTCTTTGTAGTTGGAAGCCCAGTGAGAGAACCAGACAAACCAATCATGTAACTTCCATTATTATCCTTCATCTTGAGTGATTCAGTATTAGCACTCTTTGTATTGTTGCCAAAACCCCCAACTAGTCCATCACCTATATGAGATCTATCTTGGCTTTCATGAATTTCTGGAGTCCAAGGCTTTTCTGTCCACTCTTGGCTGTTCACATTTAAATTCCTGTCTCCCACCCTTAAATCTTGCAAACTATCTGACGAAACTTCCCTGCAAAAAGTTTTTAATCTTTTTTTGGTAAGAAAATTAATGAAAGGAAGGCAAAAATAAAAGAGCACAGGAGCATAACCCACTGACTATACAAGAAATGAAGAAAGCCACACCCCTCAACCTCCCCCCAAGTGTTAACTGGCTGGTAATAAACCAGCACTACAAACAGCTAGAAACCCCGGAAGCAAACCTAAAAAGAGCTATACAGGCTGTACAAACACCAAGAAAGACCCCAGCTAATCAGCCAAGGTAAAGATTTCATCAGAAAGCTTGAAAGTGTCATATTTATTAAAGAGTAATAAAAACTTACTTAAAAAGCTAAAAGCATTACTACACAAGATGATTATAATGCATCCTCACAGCAATTTACAATCGGAAATTCAAACGAGCAACAAAAACCAAAACAGAATCATAACGTATACTTCCCAAAGAATGCAGCCAGTCAAATAAAGAATGTAAGAAAATGCTTTAAGTTGAAGTACAGTTCAACTCTACATTGAAATAGTCATATTTCTAAATCTAACTTACATTAGATACATGATCCTGCATCACATCTAGATTAAATAAAAGGCACAAGGACATAACCACTACCACCCCCCCCCCCCCCCCCCCCCCCCCCCCCCACCCCCCAATCCTCAAAAAAAGTACAAGGGCATATCAATAGCACTCACTTAAAATCTATAAAAGATACAAATTTTTTTCCAAACACGAACAACGTAGCTGACTATGAAGCCTTGCTTATCGGATTAGAACTAGCTGCGGCAATGGGCATGCGATCCATCCACATTGAAATCATAGTCAGGATTGGTAATTGATAGAGGATCAGAATCCTCTCCATTTTCCTCGAAATAGAGAAGGTCCATTTCGTGGTTCAGATTTAGTTTTCATGAATCCGGGGTATACATGGAGCCACATCATTTAGAAATTCACTTCACCAAATAAGGAATAATAATCAATATTAATGACATGGCACTATCTTCACCTTTAGATTTGTTGACTACCCTTCTTTAATTGACTCTCTCCATTTCAAAGCAAATGGAGAGAATTCTTTACCATTGATAGTACTAGAATGCCATTTCCATATGAAATGGAGAGAATTCTTTACCATTGGTAGTACTAGAATGCCATTTCCATACAGTCCAGCTATAAGTTCAAAAAACTATTAGGTCCCACTATTCAGGCTCCTCATGCCTGAACCATAAAGAAAACTTCCTATGGCAATCTCAATCAATGATTAACTGAGAAATAATTTTTTCGATTGAGAGGTTTTCTTTGTTTCAATTAAGAACAAACTAAACAAAAGGTTACTAAAATCCACAATTGGAGTTGTTCACAATCCATGATATAACTTTGTGACTATTTTTTTTAATGATAAGTAGAAATGATTACGAGGCTAAAAATTCAGATTAATGAAGAAACGCATCGCATAGGGGAGTATTGTGGTGTTGTATGTGCAAGAATAGTAGACGGCAATTGAGCATCTTCTACTTCATTGTTCAATAGCTAAAGACATTTGATCTTTTGTGTTTGAAATTGCATTATTTGGAGTATCTTGGGTTATGCTGAAGATTGTAATTTGGATGTTGGCAAGGAAGATTTCATCATCACAGGTTGTCAAAAATCTAGAAGGCTATTCCATTGTGCATATTGCGGACAAATTGGCAAGAAAGTAATAGTAGAACCTTTTATGGTGTTGAACGTCCTCATCATGTCACTGAACAGATTTTGTTAAGATCATTGTATGATTGGATGAATGCGTTGGCCATCATCCCTGCATTGTCCTTTTTAGAATTTCAACATCTTTTGAATTCCGGATTGTAATTATTTAGGAATAGTTGGATACACATCCGGTGTATTTGAACTATCTCCTTGTTTTAATAAAATGCTTATAAACAAAGAAGCATGCATCTCATAGGCATTCTGTGTGTCAGCAGCTAAACTCTGCTGCACAGATTACAATAATACACACAAGAGGTGCCACATAGCTTAGGTGGAAACAACTGGCTAACAGCAGACCCCAGGCCTGGTACAGAACCCCCTTCATAAAAATGGGGTCAATTTTTAGCCTAACCAATAGGCAGGGCTTAGAATTACACTAAACAAAAAGGGGAAATAAAAAAGGGGTCTTAGTAATAGTGTCTATATATATACAGGGACGGCCTCGAGAGTTGGGTTGCCCTAGCCCATCCTAATTTTGGTTGCCCTACTTATTATGTAATATTAAAAAAAAATAACATAAAGTCCAAAAAACAAATTTTTATGCAAAATCAAGATTACATTGTATTTTAACCGGTTATGGTACTTTATAATTAGCACAATCCGACTCCAAGAAAATTACTTCTCCTTGCATTTTTAGAAATAGAACCCTTTAATGATTTTGCCATTATATTTCTTCGTTGTTTGACTTTTCTATTATAATATTCCGAGTTTTGTTTTCGAGACCTCACTCAGTTCTTGTCATCATCATTCTTCATTATAGTACCTACGATATTACAATCTCGTTCAAATAATAAAAAATTATATTACAATCCTAAAAATCTAAACTAATACCTATTAATATTATTTTAGGTTTAATAGTCTTTTAACTAAAAAAATGTTTTACTGTTACTAACACTATTACACTCCCATAAAAAATAAAAATAAAAATAAAAACAAAACACAAACAAATAAATCTAATGCACACTTAACACTACACTACACTATTTGATCAATACAATCATAGCCACACCACACATACCAACATTTAAAGTCTCAAATAAATAATCAACCACACAACGTTCACACTAAGCAACACAAAATTTAAAGTATCAAATAAATACTCAACAACACAATATTTAAAATCTCAAAAAAATCAACAACATAATATTCAAAGTCTCAAATAAATACAAAATAAATACTCACACACAGTCAATACAGCAATCACACAAATCACACTATATTCGGTCAAGTAAAAAGCAATGACAATTCAAAAAAAAGACAAAAGACAAAAACTAAAAGACAAAATTCTTTGTCATTACTCAGTAGTAAAGTAGGCAGCACCACATGCACAGCACACACCACAAGTTCACAACCACACAAATTTGCATAAAAGAAAAAATCTAGAACAGTTCATACACTTTTAAACACTTGAAGTCTTGAAACACAAAATAGCATCCGAGAGAGAGAGAGAAAAATACCGGAGCTGGAGCAACTGAGCAACAGAGCAAGCAAGGAGGCGAGGAGCGGAGGAGGCGTGACCGCGTGAGGACTGAGGCGTCGTCTCGTCGATGTGCCGCGGTGCCGCCGTGGGTCTGCGTGCCGGTGCCGTGCGTCACTGGCTCGCTGCCGTGCGTGCCGGCCCTGATAGTAGGAGGGATTACAAATGAGAGTTTTGAGAGGGAGAGAAAGCGTGAGTAAGTAATGAATTCAGTGTTTTTATACAACTAAAAGCGTGGCGGCGTTTTCACTTTTCAGCCTTTGTGCGTATCTTTCGTTTGGAAAGGCGGCAAGCCAATTAGGTAGAATGCAAAAGAACCCAAACCCATTATTCTATCCAAATCCACCCACTAATTATCCAATCAAATTTACCATTTATTTAATAAATTGACAAATGGGTGCTAACCCAATTAGATCCAATTAAGATCCAATTAAGTTAAATTTAATTGGACTTTAATTGAATTACTTATTCGACATCAACAAAAACCCCAAACCGGACCAAAAAAAAAAAGGAAAAATAATCCATAAAAACTGAATTACCATTAATCCAACCAATCCAACGGCTACAAAACTTACGTGCTAAACTTAATTCAGCAAAATCCAACGGCTAATAAAGGTTTCGGGGCTTACCCGAACCCGTTGAGCTCGTAGTAGGGCAAGTTGGATAGCAGAGTCTCATCGATATCGAAAACCCAAGCGTCGCTTCCGTTACCGGAGATCTCAACGGTCTTTGCAAACTTGAGCGAGTTCTCGGCGACGAGCTCCGAGTCGCACCGGTATCGGTCGCCGGTCATGTAGTCCTGCACGAATCGCAAGCACCTCTCCGGGATGGTGGACCAGTTACCTGCGTCGTTGGTCTCGATAGAGAACCTCCAGCTTTCGCAGTAGATATCGTCGTCTATGCGGATCTTGCGGTGGTCCGGCGAGATTTGGATGATCGATTGGGAAACGACGGTGGTGAAGATGAGGCAGAGGATGATTGCGTGGAGGGAGGCCATAGCCGGAAAACCGAGAAAGTTTTGTTTGGGAGAGCTGAAAATTGAACGAAGAGAGAGAAAAAAAGTTTGGTTTCTACGAAATTTATTAATTTTTCAGATAAACGACCTTAAATCTGATACCGTTTGAGATGCATTGGTAAAACGACTAAACTTTTTATGGATTATTTCAAGGTTTTAAGAATATTTGAGCCATTTTAGAGGTTTTAGGATATTTTAATTATATATATGCATAAAATAAATGGGTAAATGGGTAGGTTAGGTTTTAGTTTAGATAATTAGGTTGGTTGGGTTTGGGATAATATCTATTTTATTAAATGGGTTTAAATGGGCAATTAAGTTTTAAAGGCCAATCCATTTAATACCCGCCCAAACCCACCCATTTGACACCCCTAGGTAGAATAGAAATGTACAACACTAACTAGGTTGGAGGAATCTTCTTTCAACCCATTATGTGATAAGTAAACAGACCATTCATATGTATATTTTAAAAAGTCACATGACTCATTAAAAAAGTCATATGACTAAATATATATGTGGATGATCTATTTACTTGTCACGTAGTGGATTGAAGAAGGATTCCTCTAAATTGGGTTGTAAGTAAACTATTTCCAATAGAAATATGATGTCTAAAAGTAAGATAGAGGTAATAGTTGTCAGTTGTAATAGTTTTTTAAAATATGAAAAATGTCTGAAGTAATGGATATGGGAAGAATTAGCACAAAGTAAAAAGATCTGAAAGTATAGCACAGAGGGACTCAGCGAGGCAAAATTTGTCATTTTGTCATTAAGGGGGTCAATTTGTTAAAACAAGTTATAGAGGTGGGGGGTGGGGGACAAAATTTGTCCTTAGGGGTCAGTTGTTCAAATTTTACTTATTATAAACCAATTTTAAATTTTTTTAGGAGGGCACTACTACACCCCTTCTCCCCCATTGCTTAACATGGTTTGGCGCTTTAGTAGAGATGGGTAATTTAATCCAAGATTCTCTTTATAAAGGAAAGCAAGTAATAATATCAATTAATTTACATTGTTCTTAGCTATAATTCAAGATTTGAATCATAGATCTTTTTATAAAGGAAAATAGACAAATCACTGAACTATAAAGCTTTTGGCAAAATTTATTAGATGCTACTAACAATTTTTTATTTTATTTTATTTTTACATCTAAAGGCTTTTTCTATTATTTAAAAGTATGCTTGCTAGCCTCTTTATATGGGTTTAACGTGTAAAAAAAAATTGGATAGGACGAGTGTAGAAGTAAGATAGAACATTAAGAGTGTGTTTGAATGGGATTTTTTTATTAGTAAAAATAAAACTATAAAAACACCAAAAAACTTTTAAGTTAAATCACATTTTTTGGTATTTCTAAAGGAAATATGTAACGTTGGACTCTTCCTTCCCCCCGTTTAAAATGTATCAAAACAAAAAAAGTTTTAAAAAATATTTCTTGACAAATTATAAGATTAACTAACCCATTATAAGTTTAAGTTGTTTTAGGAAAAAAATTATTTATGTTCTTTTATTAACTCATTCGCAAACAAGTCAAGTTAAAGCTTAGCTTTAAGCTCAACTATAAATAGGTTACCCTCAAATTTAATAATTTGTTTTTAAACAAATTCATAAATATGAAAATTGATTTGAGTATAACTATTAATATATGTTTAGATGTATATATGTATAAAAAATATATTTGTATAGACTGGGTTGTGTAAGTTTGTGATTAAGTTCATAGATATGAAAGAGCCTTATACCTTAACTGGTTAACTCTTTTTTATATTTTTCAAATCCTTCTTCCTCCAAATATCGACTTATATATATATATATAAAAAAAAATCAATGATTATTTAGACCTTATTGATAATACAAACATGTTCATTCGTAGCAAACAATATATGTAATTTTCTTTTGCTAAATAATATATGTAATTTTTAAGAATACAAGATTTGTGAATTTAAATTTTTATATGTTCATAATTTATTTAATTAACTCAAATAATATAATTTCAACTATATTTTGGTTCTTAATTATTATGATAAATTTTCAAAAGGATAAAAAGTTATAATCATGATGTTTACTACACATAGGGAAAGAAGTAACTTGTAACCAATCTCGAGTTTAATCGACAAGAAAATAAACCAAACTTAAAGATGATACGTAATTTGACGATCATATCCTAAAATTAAATAAACAAATCTTGAATTTTTAATATGAGTGTCCCCTTAAACTATAACCTTTACTTTTTCATAATAATAAAAATAACCTTAATTTAAACAAAACCTTAATTTAAATTATACATTAGATTTATTCTGACTGACACTGTCCTTATGTCCCTCCAAAAACCCAAGGAAATGTCCCTCGTTCTCCTTGGAAGTTGGAACTCACTTGTGCACCTTTTCACTTGCCATTGGTTTTGGGCGAATCAGATTATTCAGCAACATGTCCAAACCCAAAACAAGACTCTCTTCCAAACTCCTCCAATCCAAAACCCAAATGCCAGATCATTGTGAACAACAAAATTGTCACTTTGCGCTCTCTCTTGCTTATAATGTATATGAATGATATTCTAATAGAATCCCATTTCTTTTCTTTTTTTTTTGAATGAGTTACAGGCTCTGAATCTTCCAATGGCGATTCTGTACCAGAACTTGGTGTTTTTGTGAGGAAAAAGAGAGTTGAAAAGATTGTACAAGTTGAAGAAGAGGATCATGAAGCAGAATCAGATGACAAGAAAGTGTGAATATATCTTATTTCTATTTAATTCAAAAACCGTTTTTTAGTTGTTTTATGTTTGATTCAGTACTTATGTGACATGGGTTTGTTTTTGTTTTTGTCTTTATTACAAAATCATCAATGCGTGTATTTGTTATTTGAATGTATGTCTCTGCCTTTTATAGTAACTTTCTCTTATAATTATCCATGAAAGAAACAACGTTTGTCAGAGAAAGGGTTTGTCATTTTAAATTTGATGAAATTATCCATATCTAATTTTGCAAAATGTTGTTCTAAATTTTATTGGAATACCATGTTTCATTTTAGAATAAAGTTTCTGATTTGATTATTTTCTCTTGAAAACTTAAAATTTATGGCTTTAGTTCAATAAAGTTTCTGATTTGATTATTTTCTCTTAGAAAACTTAAAATCTATATGGCTGTATCATTGTTCATATTATATTCAGTGGTTCCTTTCCATATAAAATCATATTAAATTATGATATGGTAATCCATGATATAATCTTTCAATTGTTTAAGAATGGAACATTAAGTCGCTATTGCCTTAAATATGATTTTGAACAATTAAGAACCATGTTCCTTCTAAAATGAATGAATTGTAAGGTTTACTAATTGCTTATATGGGAATGAAACGGCTTAAGTTTTTGTTTTTTATTTTTTTATTTATTTTTTTTGACAAAAATGAAAATGGCTTAAGTTAAAGGCACTAAAAGCCCAAGAGAAGGCCTAAAAGAATGTGGATTGAAATTGTCACAAAACGTTTCCTCTGATTTAACACAACGTATAGACTTCAGAGCAAAATGGAAGAAAGAATGTACCTTAATCAAAGCAGTCAGACTTCCTTTCTAATATTTTCAAAAGCTAATCCACCAACAAGCCATAGCTCAATTGGCACTTCCTCCTCCCATAATGATGGGGTGGAGGGTGAGATAATGGGTTCAAATCTCACTAGTGTGTGCCTTCCTTAGCCAAGGACAAAGCTAAGATTTTACATGAGTGGGGGTTCGGTATATCAATCAAATTTTTTTCATGAAAAACAAATAAAAATTATGTTTATTTTGTGCACTAGTATATATTGCACAATTGTTAAACACAAGTAATTTTGAGACCCATAACCCACAACTCAGTACACAACAAGTCAGTTCCAATTAACAATTCAAACACTTATCGTGACTTACATTTATTCTATATACACTTCACTCACCATTCACCCATACACAAACCGACAATGAGATAAAGACAAATAAAAATTATTGAAACAATAAAAAGCACAGAGCACTCACAGAAAAAGAAAAAAAATAAGTATTAGAAACGGTATTAATGAATATTTAGCAAAAAAAAAGTGGTATTAATTCATAAAAAAATAAAAAATAAAAATAAAAAACTATTTATCTGATGCTGCAACCTCCTCTTATTTAAATAAAATATATTGCTCATATTTTATTAGCTCTATAGTCTATATGTATAGTCTCTATATTTACGTGGCTGAAGCAAAGCCTTTTGTTATTGTTAGTCTGAATATTGTTTTAGCAAAAAAAATTCTTTAGTGGTATTAATTCATAAAAAAATAAAAAATAAAAATAAATAAACTATTTATCTGATGCTGCAACCTCCTTATTTAGAATATTCTCATTTTAGAATATTGCTCATATTTTATTAGCTCTATAGTCTATATGTCTCTATATTTACGTGGCTGAAGCAAAGCCTTTTGTTATTGTTAGTCTAGGACTCTTTTTTTTATATAGTAATTGTTAGTATAGGACTCTAAGTTTAAGGCTATCCTTATCTTGATTTCAGTCATTCTTTGGCTTAATTGAACACCCGAAATTCATAAAAAAAAAAATAAATAAATAAAAATAAAAAAAGAATTGAGCACCTGAGAGAGAGATCATTTTATTATATTACCTTCATTTAAGCACCTCGGAATTTAAAAATGAGAAAGAAAGAACTTGAAAGATAAAGAAGAGAGAAAAAGAGGAAGAAGAAATGCAGTAGATCGAAGAATAATGGTGCACTGCTGCACTGGTTTCCCTTGAAACCTCTCCTTTTTTCTTTTTTTTTTCCCTTCTTGTTGAGCTAATTTGTTGTTGGAATAATTTTTGTTATTTTGTTACAAATGATTGAGTTATTTTATTGTGATTTGGGCTGGATAATTTTGATTATTTTGTTTTGGGCTAATTTTTTGTTGAAATGGCATAAAAATAATGTTAGTAGGGACCCAAAAATTATGAGTGGGGCCAATTAATCTACTCTAACTTATTTTTTTTAGAGCCGGCAGGGGCCAAGGCTCCCTTTGGTCCCCAAGTGGCTACCTCCCTGGACTTACCAATAAAAAAATAATTTTTAAAAGCTGATCCGTGCATCCACATAATATTTGTCTTGAGTGATAACATTTTCTGATAATGAATCTACAATACAGAATGTAACCCAAGTTGTTGCTAATTTTTATACAGTCTTCGATTTGCTTACATACAGTTACTTTTGCTATCTTAATTCAGAAAATGTGTGCAAGTCAACTTAACTAAGCCTAAATCAATTATTTGGTGTTGGCTGCATGGTTATTCTTATCGTCATCAATGTTTGAACTTATAGACTTGATGATTTATTGCTTAAGACATCATGTATAACTTAATTGAACAGATGTAGCCTACTTTGATACTTTCATCGCTTTGCAAAGTCCTTACATTCTTGTGGCTAGGCAGCTGGAGGTTTTCTTGGTTTTTTTGCTAGACAACTGAGGACCACTAGAGCTTGTTGTATTACAGGATTTTTCAACTTCAATAAAACTCCTTATATTGTCAAAATCATTAACCATTTATGGAATGGCTTGTTCAGCTTTAAATTCTGCTTAATGATAAAATTTTGAATAATAATACATAAAAAGATTAATATCATGATCAGATATTTCTATGCAGCTGTATTGTGTCCTACCTGACATTGAAGAATTTGCGTACAAAGGAGCGAATGGTTCTTTTCTGTCAAGTTGAAGCTGATATGCAGCAATCTGCTTTTGCTCCTGGCAATGTTGTAGCTGCCCAGCAATTTAACATGGGTGCATCTTCTCATCATGGAAGGAAGCCATATCATCAAGGGGGTGGTTGTTTTGCAGGTGGGAGAGGTTGGCAGCAATCCAAATGATGGCCTGTGTGCTGCTGCATTAAAACTCGTTGACTTTAATCTATAATAGGCCATGGCCATTGCAATTTTGGAATCGCTTTGTTTATCTGTTTCATGTACGCAATTGATAATGTGTTAAAAAATATCCCGTGTGCAGATTATTATGTTTGTTGGTTTTGTAATAGAGGCAGCCTTGTAACATATCATATATGACCAAATTTCTAATCCTGGACTGCAGAGGGAAGAACATATTGGTTTGAGGATATACCAGTACCAGGTATGGCCGATATAGGAGCTGTTTTTGAGTCTGGAGCTTCTCCTCAGTACCCCATTGAGTCTGTTCAAGACCCACCAGTACCAGGTATGGCTGATATAGGAACTGTTTTTGAGTTTGGAGCTCCACCTGAGATACCCATTGAGCTTGTTCAAGACCCACTAATACCAGGTATGGCTGATAATCAGTTGGTCTGTTCTTTGGCACTACAATTTACAAAACTCATAAACTTTAGTTAATTACTTTATGGCTAGCCCTATAAGCAATGCATGCATTTAGAAAAGAACCTATTATATATATATATATATATATATTGATTCAATTAGAGTATTTTCTTTTGTTTGTAAAATTACTTTTAAAACATTTAATTTTGAAAACAAATTTCAACCATCAATATCAAAAGATTTTCATCTTTAAAACAAAATTCGAGATAGTACAACATTTTTCTAAACTATGGTTGTCTAGTGATTTTAATTTTTTTAAATTAAAAAGAAACCAAAAATCTTTTCATATGTTTCAAATCGTTCAAACCTACTCTCAAGTGAAGAAATGACTTAATCTACTATATATATTTATAAAATAATCAATTCTAAAATATTCGTCTGTAGATTGTACTGTCTCATTATTATAATATTCTCATCAAAATGTTTATTTCTATGTATTACACATTTTTCACGAAATATAAGTTCTATTTCCATTTTAGTTGCAATCTATTTAGATGAAATCATAGTAGATATAAATCCATTTTCTCTATTTTTTTCAAAAAAGATATGAGACATGCATTTTAATTGCTCTATATCAACATCAATACATTGGGTCTCTGTCATCAATTAATGAAGACTTTGTGTATATATGGGGCCTCTAATATATATATATATATATATGGGGTCTTATATTAGTTAGCCTAAAGAGACGGCTTTGTTCTCTTTAGTCTAAAGTCGACCCTATTTTCTGGTCAAAATCATATCAGAAGTATCTACAATATAGTTGGTATGTTCCTTGCCAGTTGCCAATACAAAACTTAGAAAGTTTCCTCGCTACTGGTATAAATTACAAGTGATTAAATACCATTTTGATAGTCTAAAGCATTACGTGTGAGTAGAAATCTCACATGAAGAAACAGAGATGACAATTTCACCTTGCCTCAATCTGCCTCACCCTGCACAGGTTTTTCTTGCCCCGAAGAGGTGATAGGACGGGGATAGGGAAATTAGTATTTGGTTTTTATATTGAGTATTATTATTTGCGTAAAAACTTTGATTTTTGTTATTATGTCGGTATATTGAGGCTTACTATTATTATCTTGATAAAATATATTATTTTAATTTTTTATCTATATATATTAGTGTAGATTTGTTATTGATCACCATTACTTAATTATATTATTACTTCACCTGATTCACTCCTCTAACTTAACTTTCCGAGAAAATGAGATCAACCCATTCATGTTAATCTCCGATCTAGAAAGTAGGTTTGTTTGTCTTTTTGTAGGATCAACCCTGAAACTGAGTAGCAAGCCTACGTCTTAATTTGTCTTTCTCGAGTTAAAGAAACACAGCACCAGTTCAATGCATGTGAGAATGATTGGGGTTTCATTTCATTTATGTCTCTTAGTGAACTGTACGACCCTGGTAGAGGTTATTTTTTGTAAATGATTACATGCATATATAATTGAAGCTGATGTTGCCGTAGGTGGGGTCGTTGATTACTTTACTTTATTTACTGGTCACAACTCGCAAGACTCTAGGAAGGAAACTAGTTGTGCTGTGTGTCTATGCCAACAACAGAGAATATTGATATGCCATTGGGGAGCATCCCTCTGGCTTTGCAGTATTTATTTACAATTGCTCCAGTACAATGTAGAAACAAAAGAATTGACAAAGTCTTTTGGGTACATAAAACGAAATCCTGATTTTTTATGTGTATTTGTACTGATTTTTATCACATTGTGCAAATTTTATGAAAATGTGCATTAAATGTACATTGTGTATCTACACAAATCATGACACCACATAAAATACATTGTTGTACAAAAATGAACTCTAAGAGATGCACTAGAGTCCGAAATGATTACACATAACACCAGGGCTGGTTCTGAGATTTGGGTTACTCAAGCCCGTCCTAAATTTGATTGCCCACATATTATTAAATATTAAAAAAATAACATAAAGTCCAAAAAAATTTTTTTATGCAAATTCAAGATTACATTGTGCTTTTTAGCTTAGCTTAAATTATATTTTAAAAAAAAATGTAACCTTCGATTATGGTGTTTTATAATTAGCACAATCCGATTCGAAGAAAATTACTTCTCCTTGCATTTTTTGAAGCAATTCTTCAATTAAGTTATCGAAATTTAGCTTATCTAAATACTCATTCTCAATTGAGATCATAGTCAATCCGTTTAATCTCTCTTGTGACATGGTAGTCTGAAAGATAAGTTTTTATTAAATTAAAAATCTAAAACTAATACCTATTTAACATTATTATATGCATAGTAGTTTTTTAATTAAAAAATTAATTAGTGTTTATAAATAATAACACATTAACACTATTTGTTATGGTATCAATCAGAAATATTAGTGTTTTAACCCTAACAAAGGAAAGAGATTTTCTCTCTCTTCAAGCTTGCTCTGCAATACTCTTTACTGTGTGAAATTTGTTATGGTATTGATCAGAAAAGTCAAAAGCACTAAAGCAGCACAAAAGTCACAAGGATTTTCAATATATTCAGTCAAAAGCCAAAAGCAGCAGCACAGCATCATTCATTCAAAAATCAAAATCAAATGAGAGAGAGAGAGAGAGAGAGAGAGAGAGAGAGAGAGAGAGAGAGAGAGAGAGAGAGAAATACCAGTTGAGCCTTGCGCCGCCGGTGCTCCGTGCTCCCGTGGATTGGTGGCTGGTGGCTGGTGGACCGGTGCTGGTCCATGGTGGCTCAGGCTCCTTGGCTCCCTATGTGCGCCCGTGCGCTACGTGTCGTGGATCCGTGGACTTGTGGTGGTTTTGCCATTTTGGACCTCTTGTGGATCGTGGTCCCTCAGTCTATGGTTCGGGTGAGTGCCTGAGTGGTGACTTTCTGGCGACAAATCAAGCTTGTGTAGGATTAGGGATTAGGTATTAGGGATTTTTTTTTTTTTTTTGGCAGTAAGCACTAAGCAGTAGCTTGCATTTTGATATTTTGAGAAAAAGCTTGTGTTTTGTTTGTGAGAAATTAGGGATTTATTTGTAATTTTTTGTTAGGTTTAATTCTTTGATCAATTGGTTATTGTGTTGCCCTCTCAATTTTTACTTTTGTTTTTATTATGTATACTAGTTTAAAAAAAAAAAAAATAAAAATTATGTACACTGTTTTTTGTTTTTGTTTTTCATACCTTTGATCTGTTGATTGTTGTATTGCCCTCTCTTCTTCTTCTTTTTTAGTTAAAAAAAAAATTATGTACACTAATTTTTTTTTTTCTATATATACTATAAAAAAATTTTTTTTTTTGCTTGCCCTAAGGAGGGGGGTTGCTCAAGCCCTGGGCTTGCTGGGCGTACCTCAAAACCAGCCCTGCATAACACATATCTCCTCTCATTTGCATCTAACAATTCTCTCTTCTTAGAAACTAAAAGGACAAGCCTCATTGTTAGATGAATAACAAAACCTAAATCATTGTCATAAAAGTGAGGACTCACTAATACATGAGTAGATCATGACAAAGAAGGGTAAATATTAATGCACATCATGGTGTATACATAATATGGATAAATATATATATATATATATATATATATCCACGATTTAGGTGGTCATGTGTACAGAAGATACACATTAGTAATGTGCACATATCACTGTCATACAAAAAATATATGAGTTGCTTCATCATATGTTATGACAGCTTCCATGCTGATGATTAAAGTGAAGCTATGGGATGGAGGTGCCCCCTTTGGGCAAAGAGGAAGGCACATGATTCTCCTGCTTCAAGCCTAGAAACGTAGAAGCATTCTGACTTGCCAAGGTCTTTTGACTGATTGTTGAAGGAGGATTGTAGGTGCTTGGATTGGGTGCAGATGGAGCAACATAACCCCTCAGCAATCGGCGTACCAAAGGGGAAACATTGTGACCAACGAAGACCTTTTGGTTGATTGTTGATGGAGATGGAGAGCCTTCACGTTGCAATGACTCTAACAAATGGTTTTTGTTCATCGCATTTTGTTCTTCTCCATGGATGATTATGCTGCTAGACGCATGTGCATGCGTGCTTATAAGAAACAGCACAATTGTGACTGTGAGAAGCATCTTTGAAGCTAGAGATGTTTATGAACAATTTGGTGAAGAATGTCCGTATCATAGGGTTTGTTATATAACTAGAAAAAGTGATTGGGTAATGTGAACCGACATTTGTCTTTTTCAAGTACGTATAAAGAGATGCATGCATGAGCGTCACCTGACCATCTTATCTCTTGTTGGGGGCATAAAACTTACATGAGGCTCTCATATTTTTTGCTAGATGATCCACGTTACTTCATAATTAGGTGAAGAATAAAATTTGAATTATTGTAATAAAAGCCAGTAGCACTCATGACTCACCAATATGTGTTGATGACAACAAAGAGTGAGTTGCTTCATAAATCATTAGGTCTTGAAAAGAAAATTATTACACAGTCTCATAATACTGATGTAATACTTCTTCCTTACAAATAAATAATTGATTCATTATGAATTTAATTAGTGATATCTACTATCTATGTGAGAGGAGATAATACAATGTCGTTGTATTCCCGAAATACTAAATAATTACTTGTGTATGTTATTAACTTTGTGGGACAAGCTTGAAACAGCTCTCATGCAAAAATTATTAGGTACTCCTAGAGTAATGCCTCAGTGGTGATCAATACTATGTGCATAAGAGCAAAGTAATTATTCAATATTTCAGGAGGAATACAACGATATATATATATATATATATATATATTCTTTCTTCGTAATAATGATTGCACTAAATTCATGATGTGATTCATTATTAATATCAGAGAAATGAACATTGCTAGGAATACTTAATAATTTTACATAATAGCATCCTAAGAGAAGAGAAAATTAAAATTAAAATTTAGCATTGTTTGTCATTTATTTCCGATCGTCAATGCCGTGGCCACATGCATGCCAACATCTAAAGCATAATGGCATTGACTAGTTGCCTAAAAGGGTGTTGACAGTTCCATTTAGAAGCATGATATTTTTCTGTAGCTAGGGCTGGTTTGAGGAGAGGCAGAACTACCTTTTAAACAAGGGCCCCCTTCCATTTTTTTTTAAATAATATAATTTGTATCTAATTAATACTTTAAAGTTTAGATCCTAAAAATTATATTTGGCCTTCAAAAATTGAGAGTTGATTAAAAAATACTAAAAAAAAATGGTCAATTAGTTGTCCCTCGAAAAAAAAAGTAATTTATGCTTTAAACCCAAATATGAAATCCTAATTTCATTTATGTACATTAATTGAGAATAGATAATTATAAAATACTCTCAAAATACATTAATGTCGTACTTCATCCTCTTACATAAATATGAGTCTCGTTAATTTAAATTTATGTTAGAACTCACCATTCATGTGGGATGAAAGAATAAAACATTCATATATTTAAGGAATATTCTATAATTTTCTATTAACAAAATTTGATGAAAAGTGTATGAAGCTTGCTATAAAACGAGAAATTTGAACCCATTTTTTCTCGTCTTTTTAATCTTTTTCAAGAATTATATGAATTCATTATAAAAGATTTGGTCATTTACTTGATGTGGGGTTGGGAAGAGCTCGGTGGTGGGTTGGTCGGTTGGTCAAAATCAAACATGAGCGTAACCATGTAAGTGGTGTCCATGCGTGGGCCAGCACTTGCAGCATATATGCACACAAAAACTTGGAATGTTTACGCACCATGCAGCAACTCCTTATCTAATGTCATATTCATTTCAATTCTGTCTTTCTTTCCTCACATGGGAGCTTCGTTAAAGTTGTCCAAATTCTATGAACTATGAAGCTTATCTCCGTAAAAGACTTTACATGTAAAAAGTGATGGGCATGTACATATCTCAGTCCTTTCAGAAAAAATGAACAAAGAAACATCTAATTATGAATCACCGATCATATTGTTTATAGTGGTAAATGGTAATAATGATGACAATGATGAACAAAGCAACATCTAAATTCTAAGGAGCTTATCTAGATACAAAACTAGAGCTTTTAATTGTGACGAATACATTAGGGATATGATGTTAGAAATAGACCAATTTTATCTCATCCTTCATTTCAAATTAACACAAGCATTGTCTTCTTATATAATAAGGATTCCAAACATTCTATTAATTAATGTGTTGTAGGAACCAATCCTTCTTGATTCACATTTCTGTTGGGATGAGTTATCATAGAAACTATATATGCACTTTTCTTTTGATGTTTGGCCTTGCATATTGATGGTTAGCTAGGTATGTTGGATTATTTTAATAAAAAAAAAAATTTAAATTTATTTCTCCATTAGTTGAATAGTCAAAATTTGACCTTAATTTTTTTTCTCATTGATGGGGTTTTATGTGAAGTAATAATTTACTGGCTTACAATCTTAGGATTTATTATATTCACAGCCTTATAAATTTCTATCTCTACAAGTTTAATATTTTCATAAAGAAATAATTTTAATTTTAACAAATTGAATTATTTTTAAATTTGGGTTTTGTTGTTTTATTATAAGCTTATCAATAGAAATCAATGAACATATTAATGGTGACCACTGTATTATTACTTTTGATTGGTCTGATAATTGAAAAATCTAAAATCTTACCGTGTTGGCTAGGTAGGAGTTATATATAGTCCTCTACCATTAAGAAATTCTCTTAAATGGAAGTTTTTGGCCCAAACCTCGCTGCTTTAGGCTTCTGCCCACACCAAGCCCCTTGACAATGTTATCTCCTTGGTAGGATCATAATCAAGCCAAGTCAAATTTTAAAAAGTTTTGGAGTGGTTCATTCAAAATTGATTATTTTTTGTTTAACAAACTTAAGTTTGTTAAATTACATAATTATTTTTTATTTTTTATGTTCATAAATATAGCGGATACACTTGGCAAAAAAAAAAAAGTGGAATATATATAGAAAGAGAGAGGGAGTTATAGGGTAAATATTAAATTGAACATTACGGTGTGTACACATCACCTAATGTGAATGTATTCATAAATCGTAGATATCAAGATTCACAAATGTTCACAAGAAAAAAATAAAGTAAAATAAAAATAATTGGACACCGAAAGTTATCACACCGTCCATGTGCAAAAAAGATATTGGTCCCTCGGAGATCATAGGTAACCCCTCACTCTCACTCAGTTCTTTTTTCCCCAATAACGTTATTGGTCTCTTGAGTAGAGCTGTTCCTCTTTAGAGAGCTTTCCATTCTAGTTAGTTTTTACTTTTTATCGTGCTTACTCTTTTTCCTAGAGTCTTCCCAAGATCGAGAGCTAGCTGTGCTCTTCTTTCTATTGTCATCATATCCCTGGTCTCTTTGTCCTTCTTTGTGCATGTTGATTTGTTCTTAGTTTTATTGCTTCAGTTGCTATCAAGAGCTTTTGTTTTAGTTTGTACTTTTGACCGTTTGTTCTTTATATCTTTTTATCTATATGCCTTCTTTGTGTCTGCCTTTGTTCGATTGAGTAACCCTAATTCCTTTCCTTGTGTGCCGTATCTCGTGGTATTGTAGGGTAATGGTTTTTCCGCTTTTGGGGTCATTCGGCCTTGCATGTCAATGTCATCCTCTCTGTTTGCTTTTCATCTCTATATCTTTTTGTGGAGCAATTGTCATTGGTGTTAGGGAAAAGGGTGTTTGTTTTTGTCTAGTATTGGGCCGAGCTGAACCCAAATGAGTATGTCCATAGTAGGCCCAATTTAGTCCAATTCAAAGAATTGTCACTCTTGATAAAAGGGTGTGACTATGGATGAAAGAGTGTGATTCTTAGTGAAGGGTAATATTTGACAAAGATTGTGACCTTCCATGAAAATGTGTCTATAAATAGGATATATACACTACACATTGTGTTGCCAAATAGTAATTTTTTTATTAGTGTTGTAGAGAACAACACAAGAAATTCTTTTTCTTTCTCATTCCATCAATTTTTATTTGTGTGTTTACGATATGGATATCAATAAAGCTAAGGTCACAACATTGGTTACGTAGCAAACTTCATGTAATTGGTAAACAGTATAGTGGTATTAGTGGTGGATCCATGTGAAAACCAATAACAACTTGTCACCTAAACAATTAATATTGTGAAGATGTTATAAAATCGTTGTGATTGTAACATTACTAGCTAGATAGATATTGTATGTTATATTTGTAATAAACCCCACCATTTAAGTCTTCTCAATATAATCGTTGTTGTGAGAGGCAGTACAAAGATCCTACTTAACAAAATTTAATTAGCTAAGAAGTACACACAAATAGAGAATTCATATTTTCTAAGTTATTCGTTTCTGCTTTGCAACATTGGTTGGGCATGATTAAGTGCTTCTTGTTGAATACATGATTCCTAAATGTTTTCTAGATGACAAAACCTAAAAAGAAATCATGCTTTCTGAATTCAGATCCTTTTTTGTTTCAAAATGAGTCTAACATGGCACACACCCCATTTCATTGAGTTAGGCCACACAATTTCTGAATGAAGCATGCCCTTCAAATTTCATAGTCAATGGTTGTATGGTTTGACAGAAAAATGATATCCTAGTTTTATAAATTGAAATTTTGTCTTGTTTTTCATGAAATAAGTTGGTTAATCAAAGAAGTAAATACATGGATAGATTTTATATCTCATAGGCTTTCTAACTAGGGTAAAACTTAGGTACACTTCCTTAGGTCAAGTACATTAGGTTTCTACTTAAATTCAAATATATTGAATTTAAATATTCTTGAAAAAAAATTGTTTGTGTTTCATATGTTAATGCAACCATGTGTTTGAATTTAATCAAGGGAACCTAATGTATCTAACCTAAAAAACTGTATCTAAGTTTTACTCTTCCAACCATATGTGTCTTGCTTTATTTCATAAAGAATTATGAGAGATATGAAAGATCAACTTTTTGGTCAAAATTCTCAAAAATTTTAAAAATCAAGATTTCTAGAGATTGAAGATGACCCTCTAGAATCACACACACTCTCAACCAAGAAGAGAGTGTGATCCAACCCTAGGATGAATGTCAGGCGTTTAGCCCTTTTGGTTTTGTAGACTCTTTGTAAACTTTAATGTGATTTTTCCATCATTTTTTAAATAAATCATGTTTTCTAAATATATTATTTTTTTTATTGAAATTTAAAGAAAGCAAGAGTAAGGTAAGAGTCAGCAAAAAGCCTATGGCCCACAGCGTGGACTAATAACCCACTTGCTACACTCAAAATATATAAGGATATCAAATTTACAATTTTAAGTTTTAAGGGACTTGAATCTGAATCTCACCTACACTAAATTTCAATTGGTATTTATAATTTTAAGTTTTAAGAGACTTGGATATGAATCTCATATGTACTAAAAATCAATTAGTATCTTGGTCTAATGATAAAAAACAATCATCATGAAATTGATCCCATAAGTTCAAATTCTATCATATAAAAAAAAATTAAAAATTAAAATTGAATTAACCCCCAAGAAGAGGAAAGAATAAAAAGGAGCATAAAAGTTGCCATTCTCTCAAGTACAAAGCGACCTATTGTTGATATATCTAGAAGATTATAATCATTAAGTGTTGAAAGGCAAGACTAGAAATTTGAGAAGTTGGTCTACATAGGATTTGATGGACACAAGAAATATGGTGGCGATTTGATGGCCCTTAGCAAAAGCAAGAAGTTGAGACGCTATACGGAGGGTGATTTGAATGTAGTGGTATTTGCTCAATTTTATTCACATGTTCTATTCTTTTATTGCAAATTGAAAATCTTTATGTAGCTTAATTATGCTGTTGAAAATCTAATAGGTTTAATAATCAGATTGCTTTCAATCCTATTCATCTGTTACATATTGTTGTGAAAATTAACTGTTTGCGCAAGATTAAAGAAGAGAGAAAGAGATCAAACACATAAATAAAGAACACAAAAATTTACGTGGTTCGGCAATATGCCTACATCCACCGGCGGCGACAGGGAGAAAGTTTCACTAAGAAAATAGGGAGAATACAACAGTGGTACCAGGACTCTCTCAAAGAACCCAAACCCCAATTACACCCTAACCTCTCTCTCACTAAGAATAAACCTAGAGAAACCCTTCTCTAATTATTCTATATTGTGGCTTACAAATAAGACCTAAAGCCTTATATATATAGCAAGGGGTTTTGCTGAATCCTACCAAAATAAGGACTTGGCATAAAGTCAATTATTTTATTTGACCAATTAAGGTCACCGACTCAACAAATCTCCACATTGACTTGAATTGGTCAAGCCTCACGAACGAACTCCTCCATCGCCGCCACCTTGGCCCCAAAGGGCTATCATAAGCTGCTAACATTGACCAAGTCCAAGCAATGCTTGAACTTGGCTGTGGTAACCGGCTTCGTCAACATATCAGCTGCATTCTCTGAAGTGTGCACCTTCTCCAGGACAATATCTCCTGTAACAATCAACTCTCTTATCTTGTGGAACCTAACATCGATGTGTTTCGTCCTAGCATGATAAACCTGATTCTTTGCCAAGTAAATGGCACTCTGACTGTCACAATGCATCTGAACTCCACCTTGATTCAAACCAAGCTCCTTGACTAGCCCCTTTAACCATAATGCTTCCTTTGCAGCTTCAGCTATAGCCATGTATTCAGCTTCTGTAGTAGACATGGCTACTATGGATTGTAATGTAGATTTCCAACAAATAGGTCCTCCTGATAGTGTAAATACATAACCTGTAGTAGACCTCCTGTCATCCACCTCACCTGCATAGTCTGCATCCACGTATCCTACAACTGAATTAGTCCCCGGCTGTCTTGAAAATAAGATCCCATGTTCTGCAGTGCCTTTCAAGTATCTGAAAATCCACTTCACTGCATTCCAGTGCTCTCTCCTTGGGTTCGCCATGTACCTGCTAACAGTACTCACTGCATGAGCCAAATCCGGCCTGGTGCAAACCATTGCATACATTAAGCACCCCACTGCACTAGCATACGGAACCTTTGACATATTTTCAATTTCTTCCTCATTCTTTGGACATTGACTACTAGATAATCTGAAGTGATTCGCCAATGGTGTGCTCACAGGCTTAGCATCCAACATGCTAAATTTTTCAAGCACCTTCCTGATGTAGTTTTTCTGAGATAACCACAGCTTTCTTGCCTCTCTGTCCCTGCGAATCTCCATACCCAGAATTTTCTTAGCAGCACCCAAGTCTTTCATTTCAAACTCTTTGTGTAGCAAAGATTTTAACCTGTTAACCTCACACATGCTCTTAGCAGCAATTAACATATCGTCCACATACAGTAGCAGAAAAATATAAGAACCATCTTCAAGTATACGAACATATACACAGCAATCATATTCACAACGGGTATAACCAATCTGGATCATATACGAATCAAACCTTTTGTACCACTGTCTAGGAGACTGCTTGAGTCCATAAAGTGACTTCTTCAATCTGCAAGACAAGATTCTCTGTACCAGGTTGCTTGAACCCCTCTGGTTGTTCCATGAAAATCTCTTCCTCCAAATTCCCATGAAGGAAAGCCGTCTTCACATCCAGTTGTTCCAATTCCAGATCCTGATTTGCTACCAAAGTCAATACTGCTCTAATAGATGTATGCCTGACTACAGGTGAAAATACCTCATCGTAGTCAATCCCATGTCTCTGTGAATATCCCTTTGCTACCAATCGTGCCTTGAATCTTTCCCCTTCTTTTTCTGATACTGCTTCCTTCTTCTTGAACACCCACTTGCAACCTATAGGTTTCTTTCCTTTTGGAAGTTCCGTTAACTCCCAAGTTTTGTTCTTGCTCAAAGACTCATTCTCCTCCACCATAGCTTCCATCCACTTATCCTTTTCAGAGCTTTCAATTGCTTCCTGAAATGTAGAAGGATCCTCGCTACTGGTAAGTAGAGCATAAGACACAAGATCCTCGAAACCATACCTGACCGGTGGTCTTTTGTTGCGTTTAGGCCTATCTGATCTGGTGCTATCCTGTTCTTGATCATTACTGTGAGGTTCCTCATTTGACTGAGACTCCAATTCATCAAGCTCCACCTGCACCGTTGATCTACCAATGTTATTACTGCTTTCCGCTGCTTGAGATTTCTCTTCCTTGAATGCTTTTGTCATTGACTTCTCATCAAACACTACATCCCTGCTGATCACCACCTTCTGCGCAACTGGATCCCAAAGCTTGTACCCTTTTACCCCTTTCTTAAAACCAAGAAAGATGCACTTCTTTGATTTTGGATCGAGTTTTGATCTATCTTCACCTGAGATATGAACATATGCGGGACACCCGAATATTCTCATGAAAGAGTAATCAATTTCTTGTCCTGTCCATACTTCTTCAGCAACTTTCCCATCAAGTGCAACTCTAGGTGATCGATTGATGATATAACAAGCCATATCCACTCCTTCCGCCCAAAAAATTTTAGGAAGCTCAGCATTTAACCTTAAACATCTAGCTGTCTCTGTGATAGTCCTGTTAAGTCTCTCAGCCACCCCATTTTGTTGAGGAGTTTTCCGTACTGTGAAGTGTCTCTTGATACCATGCTCTTCGCAGAACTTCAAGAAATCACCATCCCTGTACTCAGTGCCATTATCAGTCCTAAGGCACTTTATCTTCCTTCCAGTCTGATTTTCCACTTCTGCTTTCCAAATCTTAAATTTAGCAAAAGCCTCAGACTTGTTTTTCAAGAAATAAACCCAAGCTTTTCTGGAATAATCATCAATGAAGCTCATAAAATATTGAGCTCCTCATTTCGAAGGAGTTCTCACTAGCCCCCAAATATCTGAATGCACGTAGTCCAATATGCCCTTTGTCTTGTGTATGGCAGTGTTAAATCGCACCCTACACTGCTTTCCCATAATACAGTATTTGCAGAAATCTAATTTGCATGACTTAATCTCAGTCAACAGATTTCTTTTGTGCAATTCCCTCATACCACGCTCACTCATATGCCCTAGCCGCATATGCCACAAGAGTGTATCATCATCCTCAGACTCAGCTACTACAGCAACTCCACCTAGAATGGTATTTCCTAGCAATTTATAAACATTGCTACTTATTTTCTGACCTGTCATCACAATCATAGCACCCTTTGAAACTTTCATTATCCCATTCTCAGACTTATAGCTATAGCCTTTTGAGTCTAAGGTTCCTAATGAAATCAAATTCTTTCTCATATCTGGGATATGTCTAACCTCTTCTAATGTTCTCACCACACCATCGGACATCTTAATTTTAATTGTTCCCATTCCAATAATTGTGCATGTAGCATCATTACCCATTCGAACAGAACCACAATTAATTGACCTATAAGTGTCAAACCAGTTCCTGTGGGGAGTCACGTGAAAAGAACATGCGGAATCCAGAAGCCAAGAATTGTTCAAACCGTCAGTGCTTGATGAAACAGAAAGCATGTCACCATCAGATTCCGAGTCTGCTACTACGTTGACAGATGTAGAGGACTCTTCCTTCCCCTTATTCCATTCTGGACATTCTCGCTTCATATGCCCCTTCTTTTGGCATTTGAAGCACTTTACTGTCTTACTCTTAGATTTAGATCTTCCCCTAGCAGATTTGTCATCCTTGTCTTTCTTCCTTCCACGATCTTGATAACCCTTTACTACTAGCCCTTCACCAGAACTCTCAGCTGAATCCTTATGTTTCCGTTGGTAGTGATCCAACAGGGCTCCTGAAACTTCTTCTAATTCCAGAGTTTCTTTTCCGTAGAGTAAGGTCGTCACTAGGTGTTCGTAGGAAGTCGGGAGGGAGGTTAGGAGCATCATCGCCTTATCTTCATCCTCGAATTTTATATCAATTCGCAACATATCACTAATGATTTGTTTGAAAGTATTGATGTGCTGTCTCAGGTCCGCACCCTCTGTCATCTTAAGCCCATACAACTTTTGCTTTAGATGCAGTTTGTTCGTGAGGGATTTAGACATATATCTTTTCTCTAGATTCAACCAAATCCCTGCAGTTGAGTTCTCCTCCATGACATCGTACATGACTTCGTCTGCTAGTAATAGCCGAATTGTACTCACCGCCTTCATGTCTAGTTCTTCCCATTCATCGTCTGTCATCTTCTCTGGTTTCTTTGTCTTCCCGTACAAAGCCTTCACCAAACCTTGCTGCACTAACAGATCCTTCACCCTTCTTTGCCATAGCCCAAAGTTACCAGTCCCGTCGAACTTAACTAGGCCTACCGTCGCAATAGAAGCATTAATTGCCATTGTTTCGACCAACAGCTCTGATACCAATTGTTGTGAAAATTAACTGTTTGCGCAAGATTAAAGAAGAGAGAAAGAGATCAAACACACAAATAAAGAACACAAGAATTTACGTGGTTCGGCAATATGCCTACATCCACCGGCGGCGACAGGGAGAAAGTTTCACTAAGAAAATAGGGAGATTACAACAGTGGTACCAGGACTCTCTCAAAGAACCCAAACCCCAATTACACCCTAACCTCTCTCTCACCAAGAATAAACCTAGAGAAACCCTTCTCTAATTATTCTATATTGTGGCTTACAAATAAGACCTAAAGCCTTATATATATAGCAAGGGGTTTTGCTGAATCCTACCAAAATAAGGACTTGGCATAAAGTCAATTATTTTATTTGACCAATTAAGGTCACCGACTCAACACATATGATTATTGTATTTGTTAGAATAGATACTTAGATACAAATCTAGAATAATTCTTTAGAGAGAAAAGAGTTTAGAAAAAGAGAGAGAACAAACAAAGAACAGACACACAGAGATACCGTGGTTCGGTCATGAAGACTTACGTCCACATACGAAAGCCCTTGATGGCTACATCTTTACTATATTTCTTGATGGTTACAATGAGATCCAAGTAGGGTATATATATTAGAGAAACCTAATCTAACTAGAGCAGTTTTCTTCTATTACAATTAATGGGCCTACACTTGGTTTGGGCCTCACGGCCCAATATATATCTCTAACATCCCCCCTCAAACTCAAGGTGCAGTATGACGAAACCTTGAGTTTGGAATTGCATGAAGTAGAATCCTCGAAGAGAAGTAGGGTCCAAGAAACGAAAATGTCTGAAAAATAATCACCGTCGAAAGAAAGAAACCCATGCAGCAAATGAAGCATAAGAAAAGAACACAGAAGAGCTCAGAGTAAAACAACGGACTGCCACAGAGGACAACAAAAGACTGTCTTCAGAAGAGCTCACAGGGAATAAAAGAACACAAAAGAGCTCAGAGTAAGACAACGGACTGCCACACAGGACAACAAAAGACTGTCTTCAGAAGAGCTCATAACGAATAAAAGAACACAGAAGAGCTCAGAGTAAGACAACAGACTGCCACACAGGACAACAAGAGACTGTCTTCAGAAGAGCTCATAAAAGATTGTCATGGAAGATAATAGAAGAATTTCATGGAAGACACTAGACGGAATAGACGGATTGTCATGAAAGACACCAAACGGATTGTCATGGAAGACACTAGACCGAACAAATCGGATTGTCATGAAAGACACCAGACGGAACAAATCGGATTGTCATGAAAGACACTAAACGATTGTCACGGAAGACACCAGACAGAAGAGACAGATTGTCACGGAAGACACCAGACAAAAGAGACGGATTGTCACGGAAGACACCACACCAGACGGAAGAGACAATTGTCACGAAAGACACCAGACGGAAGAGACGATTGTCACGGAAGACACCAGACGGAAGAGACGATTGTCACGGAAGACACCAGACGGAAGAGATGATTGTCACGAAAGACAATAGCAGACAGATTCAGATTGAGATTGTCACGAGATTCACCAAAAAAATTCATCTTCATAACAAAAAGCAGATCGTGCAACAACAAGGAAGCTCATGGGCGATAGGGCAGTGCATTAAATTTCGTTTTCAGAGTGACTCTGGGGATGGGGATGTCTCAGAGTGACCATAAGGTTGAATGGTCCATTGTAACTAATGAAAGAGTGAAGAGTTCCTGAAAAAGACAAGACAAAGCAACAAAACAAAAAATAATGGGTAAGCTTTTTTTTTTCTTTTTTTTTTTTTTTTGGAACTGTAGCTAGGGCTGACGTCAGCTACTGAAGGTCACGGGTCGCGGGTCTCGGAGCGGGTCAGGTCTCGGGCTGATACCAGATGGAGAAGGAGCATGGAGGCATGTGGATCTTGAAACAGATCGTCGCCGGAAACGTCACCAACGCGTGAAGGCACGTGTGATAATTTCTGGCGGCGATATTTTTACTGGAGATTCATCTCTTCCAGACGAATCGATTGATGGGTGGATCAAGGCAAACGGAGCAGCCAAACGGCGGAGGCGGAGAGAAGAATGTGCAACTTTGCCGGAGACAAACAGAGCGCGTGGAGGCGCGTGTAAGGCTTTCTGACTGTGAAATTTCTAGGGTTGGCAGTACGAGCTCTGACGATCAGAGCGGTAGGCGGTACAAAGTGATTGGAGGTCTCTGGTGGCAACAATAGAGGAAGAGAGGCACGGCTTAGAGAAAACTGGAAATTGTTTGAAGAAAATAGGTTCGGGTGGTTTGAGAATTGTGCCAAAGATTAATTTGGCTCTGATACCATGTTAGAATAGATACTTAGATACAAATCTAGAATAATTCTTTAGAGAGAAAAGAGTTTAGAAAAAGAGAGAGAACAAACAAAGAACAGATACACAGAGATACCGTGGTTCGGTCATGAAGACCTACGTCCACACACGAAAGCCCTTGATGGCTACATCTTTACTATATTTCTTGATGGTTACAATGAGATCCAAGTAGGGTATATATATTAGAGAAACCTAATTTAACTAGAGCAGTTTTCTTCTATTACAATTAATGGGCCTACACTTGGTTTGGACCTCACGGCCCAATATATATCTCAAACAGTATTTAAGCAATATTTATGTTAGTTTTTTCTTAAACTGTGCAAGAGATGTCTAACTCCAAAATTCGATGACCAAATATTGAATGATTTGGCTCAATAATGATGTCCATTTTGTATGTCAACTTTTTAATACGAATCAAACACTACATTAATCATCAATGGTTTTCCTGTGCAGGTTAGGTAAGCTTCATATGCCTTCTAGTTACAATTTTTATACAATTAAACATAATGTCAATAATGACAGGGCTATGTGTTCTGCTATATATTATGTGTTTTAAAATTCAATGATTAAATATTTGAATGATTTGGCTCACTAATGTTATCTATTACTCTACCGCCTTGACGAAATTAAAATTGAAAATCTCAATTGCTCTCAACTTTAGTAGTTATTTCTGCTTTATATATTATACTTTTTGTATATTAGATAATAGCTTTATAGCTGTTCAATTAGAGGCAATAGGTTATTGATAAGAGAAGATAAAATTTTATTTTTCAAGACAAGCTTCTTTTTTTTATTGTCTGACTTATTAAAATTTACCTAAAACAAGAAAAATATATAATATAGATATTTTTCAAGGTGGTTTCACGAGAAAGAAAAAATATTAGAATCTTGGTTCTCTTTGTAAAGGAAACCAATTAATACTACTGAATTACAAGACTTTTGAAGATATTTTAACAGTATTATATCTTACTAAATAAATTAAGCTCAAATTAATCTAATTGGTTTGCATATGTTTGATGTTGTACACCATAGCATTGGGTTGCTCAATTTGTCATTTTCCCTTATTAAATATATATATTGCAAACTCAATTTTTATGTTTGACATGGTTTTATTTTCTTTCATGTTTAATATTAATGTATTCTGTTGCTATAACCGCACTCAATATGATGTTCTTTAACATATATCAAGAACAAATTATTTCTGTAATTGTTAAAATTCTAATTCTAATTGGCTATTAGAATATACTTATTTAGTTCAACTTAAGCCTAAAGAATTAAGAAGGCAATAAAGAATTTTGGTCTTTGCTTCTGTTGGCAGAAGAATTAGATAATGGGAAGCTTTTTCAAGTCAAGGGATCAGAAGCTGTAGGCTCAGACTGTGATGCAGGGGAGAAAATTGGTAGAGTATGCAGTTAGAGAATTCTCAAAGCAAAACTGTTGAACTTCTCTTAGTTTTCCTCTGGGTTGGGATGGGAGCAAGCAAATAAGATGGTGAAGTGGGAAAACATGGCTGAAATAATTTGCTTGATATCATAAATTTAAAGATGCAATGCAAGGAACTCAAGAAAATTTTCTTTCAGTCCAACAAAAGGGTGCTCTCTGCTAAAAGGTTGGCATTTGAAGCTTTTTATTGAACATTTTTTGGCTTGTAACTCTGTTAACACTTAACATCAACAGACTTGTTCACGAAGATAATATTATATTTGAGCTTGGCTTGTTTAATTGTGAAGTCTAAACTAGGCTTGAGCTTGGCTTATTTATTAAATAACAAACATAAACAGGTTTTTTCTCCAGCCAAGCTAAAGATATTCATAAACAGCTTAGTTTATTTAGCAAATCCTGATGTATCTAGAATATGATTGGTTGAGATCTCTCCCTCTACAAAATTGTTACCTCTGTGCAAGATACTAAAGCCAAGAGGTAGTAAATATTGTTAGTTTAAAGATTTGTTCTTCATTTTTGCATTTAAAATTCAGAAGGATTGGTGCAATTATAGACAAGACAGCAAAGAGGTAGTAAATATTGTTAGTTTAAAGATTTGTTCTTCATTTTTGCATTTAAAATTCAGAAGGATTGGTGCAATTATAGACAAGACAGCAAAGTACAAAAATGGGAACCTTTAGCTTCAAAACTGGGAGGCAGTGACAAGGCAACTAATTGTCATATCCTAGGTGACATGGCAATGAACTAATGAAGCTACCATGGGTTAGCTACTTAGCTTGAAATTGGTTGACTCCCACCAGTTTCTTGAGGAGTTGGGAATATCTCTGTAGAAACAAGGGTAAAGGTCCTTAAATTATCTGTTGGCTCAGGAACTTGTTCAAGTCTTTTGTATGATTGTCTTTCCTTGGAAAGCTACTTAAAAAGTTGAAGTGATTCAAATGTTTGTTCAAGCACTTGATTAGTTTAGCTTTCTCTAATTAAAACTTTGGACCATTATATTTTGAAGAAATTGCATTATTATGCATAAGTTCCATAGATTTCTCACAGACTCGACCAATATATATAGGACATAGGCCTTACCCATTATAGCATAAGTTTCATAGAGTACTTCCACACTCAAACCAATGGAGGACTGACCCTGAGCTTTGTAAATTATTACTACCTTATTGGTTATTGCCTTGGTACAATCATCTTTCCACTATAAAGTAAGTGTCCCAGTTATAGGTACAGGACAAGAATATTAAGCTTTTCTAAGACCCAACATAAAGGTCCATATCTTTTTCATACCTTGTGTTACTTGGATACAAAAATAATTCCAGACACAAACATCTTCACATGGAAACTGATAACATCTTTGTATAATTGTATGACAGTCTGTAAAAGAAAATTCAAATATCTCATGTGGAGATTAAAATAATTAGAAAAGAACTTGCACCAATGGAAACAATGATAAGCGTAATAAATTTATTTTGAATATATTTACACCACTTGATTCCAATCATGGTCAAGTTCTAAGTTGAATGGGAAAACCATTTGCTTCAGTTCATCAAAATGAGAAATTCTTGGGCAAGCAAGTCTAAACCAAAGAAGAACAAAAAAACGAAAAGAAATTGCCTCTAGTCTCTAGATAAAATTCTGGCAGGGTTGGCAAAGTGTAAAGATGTGGTTTCAGGGCATGTTAGTCCCACCAGATCAGAACTTAGGAAATAAGATGGAAGAATTCTAGGGAAATACAAAATACCAGAGCAGTTTTCATATATAATTATGCAGAAGCATCTCACATCCACACTAATTTCAGGTATCCATCAAGAATCAAGAACAGGGGAAACAAAGGGTGGGACAAAATCTTAAACAATGTATTATGATCCATATACAATTGCTTCCTGAAAAGTTCAAAGTGTCAAGCACTTCCCCTAAAATACTACCAACTATGAGCTGGGGCTCTATAAGTTATTAGACTCTCCACAAAAGAACTGCATCCAATTTATAGGCTAAAGCGTAAAGGAAAGAAGAAAAGAAAATAGTTTTGATGTGGCTGCTAATGCAGGAAAAAGATACACGGTCATTATATATGAATAAAATGAAATAGAACATCAAAAACACCAAAAATAGGTCAAATATAGAGCTCAAAAAACCATAGACAAATTACCAAATCATGGATGATTAGAGATGTTCATTGCTTCATTGAAACAAATAACATAGATGAAGTGGAACCTGAAAGCTTAAGGAAGTACATCAAAAAATTCATAAGATAGTAAACTCTTACGTTATCAAATTAAGGAAATATATTACATCTACGAAGAAACAGAAATTGAGTAACACATGTTCGATACATTGAAGTAATCTAAAGTTGTACAAGAAAGACCAAAAACTGTTGATTTATTTACCAGAAATAAAAATAAAAAAGAAGCTTATTTTTTGCTGCTTGATGTACAAATCTCACTAATTTTTACAAAGAATTCTTCCTACTTTTCATTTCTTGCTTACTAACAAACTCAATGATAAAGACTACGCAAAACAATTGTAAATTACTGTGATTGGAGATGAACACGTCGGTTCTTTTTAGCAATGCAGTAGTTATAAGCACGAACCAACCGTTTCCTAAATCTTCTGAGGTCGAGTCTCACAGTTTGGCCATCGAGGTAGATATTCTTTGTGTATTGCCAACCCTTTTGGTTCACGCTCTCTGGATCTCTTAGAACAAGATCATTTTTATCGTATATTTCATATAGCGAGCTCTCTTTCGGAAAAATTTCATAACCAATATACTTCAAACCAAGCTTCCTTGCAGGCTCTCCATAATATGTCTCCGCTGCCCATACAGTTCCAAGGGGAACAACTTGAATAAACACAGATCCAGGTCTCATAAAGAGGAAATGAGTCATGGCTGCCCCATGAACCCCAACCATTACATCACTTGCATTAAGAGCCCTATAAATCTTTGCCAATTCTGATGTTCGGCTAGGCCTCAACACATTGACTCGAAACCCGATCTCCCTTGCCATTTTCACCAAAAAATTCTCATTAGTTACCGCCCTAGATCCATTTCTAGATAAAAGAACCAGTGTAGGCTTCCCTAATTGATCCTCTTGTTCTTCCTTTTTAATGTTCATTGATGTTTCTGATGTTGGGGATAAGGAATGCTTATGTTCCAGCTTCTCTTGTGCTTCTCGCTGCTCGTCTTGGATCAAACCACTAATCCGAGGCCAGTAAGCTTTGTCTAAAAGATTTCGAAAATCAACAACACTCTTATTCCCCTCCATCAACGAAGAATCCACGGTAAGCTCATCGTGGATTCTCAGACCAACAATGGCTTCTGGGAAGCAATGGATTCTCTTGTCGCCACTAAAATCAATTACTGGATAATCCGAGAATTGAGAAAGTACATCTCCATACTTCAAAATCCACCAACTATGATATTCAAGAATGACAAACACAACCTTCTTGTTGAAATGTTGGGAAGTAATATACAAAGGCAGAATCCCATCATTGAATTCATGATAAACGTTACCCGTATAACCTCCAGTTGAGAAGAACACAGCCGGAACATCATGCCATACATCACAACGATGGTTAACACCAGAATGCTCTTTCTTTACAATAAGGTCTAATTCATCAATCGTTTCCATGACATTTGCTTCCCATTTTCGTGTATACGGTTTGATCTTTTCATGCTGGATTTCCTCGTCCTCCCTCTTCTTCACCATAATTAACGAAATCATTCACGTCTCTTGAGACGTAAAGGAAGAGTGAAGAGGAAGCAGAGTGTGCTCTAACATCCCCTTTCATGACACAAATATCAGAACGAATACTGCTCCTATCACAACATATAGTTCCTGCATATACAAATTACCCCAAACAAATAACTTATTAAAACTCATACAACTATTACAGAACAGTACCAATCAAATAATTATCTTTCTAAAACTTTAATAGTAGTCCATGTTTATATTGTTTGATCAAACTGAAATCAAGAGACAAAAATTAAATTTGGGTCCCAAATCCCAATTCTTTTTACTATGAAATTCACCAAACCTTTAACACAGCCGTTTAGGATTAAAATAAATATTATCACCAACCAAATGGAGATTATATTAAGAGGGTTTTTTAATCACATGGTCAACAACTTTCCAGTATATCGATACTGTATTACTGTTGGATTAAACTTAATTCCAGATTGAAAATAAATAAATAAAAAAGAGGAAGAACCAAAATAGAAACATAGAGAGAGTACTATATTATCAAAAAAAAAACATAGAGAGAGTACTAACCATTAGAGACTGAAGAACACAGAGGTGTATTTGCATACATATCAGCAAAGGGGCCTCCACATGAATCTACAAAAGCCAGAAAGACACATCAAGACTCAAACAAAAAACAGAGAAAAACAGAGCAAACCAAAGGAAAACAAGGGAAACCCATGAGAGAGAAAAGCTTACAGAAGAGAGAGAAAGTGAAGACAGAGCTGAAGAGATGAGGAGCTAGTATAAAGCTACAAGAGAGAAGAGTGATGATGAGGAGAGAAAAAAGCTTAGGCCTTGATCTCTTTTGAAAATAACCAGAGCTTCCACACCCCATGATAAGGGTTTGAGATTCCTCATCTTCTTCAACATGTTTCTGGCCTTTTCTGCAGTATTGGTGCTGGTAACGATGATAGTGCACCATTTTCGATGTAAAGCTTTGAACTTTTTTGTACTACTCACTTTTCTTTTCTTGTAGTACTAATATTTTTGCTTTCTTTGATCAAGCTTTTGAACTGGGTTTTGAAGTGAACCCAAGAGAGACACAGAGAGAAAGAAAGAGAGAGATTTTATGTTCTTTTGAAGTGGAGGAAAAAGCCACAAGTGGGTTATGTTTATAAAGTTGTTTTTTCAAGGAGGGTGTTCTTGGAGAGGAAAAAAATACAAGTTGGTATTTTTTATATTAGTTGTTTCTGTATAATGGTATTTCTGGGGCAGCCTTTCTTTCTTTCTTTAGAGAGAGAGAGAGAGATATGAGAATAGAGGGTGGCAAATGCTGTCGTGTATGTATGGTTTGTAAAAAAGGTTGCTTCTGGGGTTGCTGTTTTCTCGTTTAAGAGGAGAGAGAGAGAGAATCAAATGCAAAAGAGAGAGAGAGAAAGAAATGGAGCTGTCAAACTAAGGAAAATCAGCTTTTTGAAAATGATATAGTATTATTTAATTGTTGTTTATAGTCAAATGCGTGTAATGAGAAGCTAAGAACTGAAAAGACCTGGGATTCTTCATTCTTGGTTGGCTCTTTGGCCTTTGCCAATGCCTATGCCAGTATGCCTTGTGGGTACAAACACAGGTCAAAAGCGACTGCTACACCTTAACGCGCCTCTCCTCGGATTCATATTCATGCAATTGGTGTTATGCAATATCATGCCATATTTAAGTATTGAAATTGAAAGTTAATTTAATTTTTTAACTTTTAATCTCAATCATTTAAAAAAAATTTATTAAAAAATTAAAAATAAAAAATAAAAAATTTAAAAAATGTGAAAAAAAAAAAAGAATTGCATCTATGTAATACTTTGAGTTTTACATGGAATAAGAATCCCTCTAAAAGGCTTGTGCAGTATGCAACTTGTCACCAACGTATCTGTACGGCTATACCAAACCGAACTTGGCTCCTATCCTATGCTTTTTATTCATTCGGTGTACCGTGTGCCGTGTGCCGTGTGCCGTGTGTAATACGTCCTTTTTTCCCTCCTTGAGAAATGCTACAACAACTATTTTAAATTTAATAGCTTAATTTTTTATTTATTGAGTGAGGTTAGAAATATTAGAAATGTTATTAGGTACCATTTATGATCCACTTTTAAATAAAAGCCAAACAACTAATTAAAAGATTTATTTATTACATAAATTGCATTAATTGTTACTTTAGTTTGTAAGGTTTTTTTAATAGAATTGATGAGTGATTATTCAATAGTCTAAGATTACAAATAAATACATAGTTCACCTCTCATATGAATGGTGAGTCTTACCATATAAATATGGATCCCACTAATAAAATTTATAATGGGACTCACCATTCATGTGAGAGGGGAACTACTACGTATTTATCTGTAATCCTAGACTACTAGATAATTTTCTTAAAATTGATAATAATTTAGCATTTTTCTTTTTGTTTTTTATAATCTTAGGTGTCTGGGTCAGCGTACCGTAAATACCTACACCTTAACTAATCTCAGGAAAACACGCAATATTTTACTAACACGTGTACTAATAAATGCATAGTCCACCTCTCATATGAATGGTGAGTCTTACCATATAAATATGGATCCCACTAATAAAATTTATGATGGGACTCACCATTTATGTGAGAGGAGAACTATTACGTATTTATCTGTAATCCTAGACTACTAGATAATTTTCTTAAAATTGATAATAATTTAGCATTTTTCTTTTTGTTTTTTACAATCTTAGGTGTCTGGGTCAGCGTACCGTAAATACCCACACCTCAACTAATCTCAGGAAAACACGCAATATTCTACTAACACGTGTACTAATAAATGCATAGTCCACCTCTCATATGAATGGTGAGTCTTACCATATAAATATGGATCCCACTAATAAAATTTATTATGGGACTTACCATTCATGTGAGAGGGGAACTACGGACTCACCATTTATGTGAGAGGGAAACTATTACGTATTTATCTGTAATCCTAGACTACTAGATAATTTTCTTAAAATTGATAATAATTTAGCATTTTTCTTTTTGTTTTTTATAATCTTAGGTGTCTGGGTCAGCGTACCGTAAATACCCACACCTCAACTAATCTCAGGAAAACACGCAATATTCTACTAACACGTGTACTAATAAATGCATAGTCCACCTCTCATATGAATGGTGAGTCTTACCATATAAATATGGATCCCACTAATAAAATTTATGATGGGACTTACCATTCATGTGAGAGGGGAACTACTACGTATTTATCTGTAATCCTAGACTACTAGATAATTTTCTTAAAATTGATAATAATTTAGCATTTTTCTTTTTGTTTTTTATAATCTTAGGTGTCTGGGTCAACGTACCGTAAATACCCACAACTCAACTAATCTCAGAAAAACACGCAATATTCTACTAACACGTATACTAATAACTCGCTTAGTATAAAGGAAGGTGGATTAAAATACAAAATTAGAGGCTTAAGGCCATCTCCAGCAGTAGTCTAAATTTATCTCTATCTTTATCTCTAAATTACACTATTTAAACAACTCTCTATTTTTTTTTTAAATAAACACTCCAGCAGTACTCTTTATTTTACTCTCTATTCTATTAAAAACTACTTTTTTATTATTACTTCCCACCAAAAATAACCAACTCCCACCCAAATCAATTTCTCACAGCAACCAAACAAAGCAACCAAACAAAGAAATTAAAATTTCAGCAACCCAAACAGCTGGGACTGGCCAGTGACGCTGAGTTTTGCAAAATGGAATTCCGGTGACCAACCAAACTCATTCCGGTGACCAACCACCACGCCGAATCAACTGCTCCGCCGTCAACCTCAAGCCCAAGCCCACGCCGGCAAGCCCAACCACCGAAGAACCACCACCACCGAAAACCCAACCACAGCCCAACCACCACCACCGAAAACCCAACCACAGCAAACCCAACAAAATCAACCTCAAGCCCAAGCCCACGCCGGCAAGCCCAACCACCGAAGAACCACCACCACCGAAAACCCAACCACAGCCCAACCACCACCACCGAAAACCCAACCACAGCAAACCCAACAAAATCAACCTCAAGCCCAAGCCCACGCCGGCAAGCCCAACCACCGAAAGAGCAAAGAGAGAAGAGAGAGCAGAGAGAACAGAGAACTGAAAAAGCAAAAAGAGAAGAGAGAGCAGAGAGAACAGAGAGGAAATGAGAAGAAGAGAGAGAAAATTCGGAAGAAATGAGAGGAGAGAGAAAAATTCGGAACAAATATCAGTTGGTTGGGGTGGGGTCAAAAGTATTAAAAATTGGTTTTTTAATTTTTACAAAGTGTACAGTAGCCTTTCATTTTTGAAAGGCTACTGTACACTTTGTAAAAATATTTGAGGATGAAGAGCAGTTTTGAAAGACTGCTGGAGCCGGGTTTTTGGTTTTATTCTCTACAAATAGAGATGAAGAGGAATTATACACTGCTGCTGGAGATGGCCTAAGAGAGCTAAGTCCTGCGCCTTTGCTAAAATATCAGCACAAAAATTTTCGTCCATGTGGATATGTTGAAGGTGAGCTTCGTCAAACGAATATAAGAGGGATTTGCAATCAGCAAGTATGAGGAAGAGAAAAAATAGTGAAATTGGTGAAGGACTAAATAAGATCAACTACTGATTTGCCATCACTATCATTATAATCTTGTTAACGTTTAGAGTGGTTGCACCATTTTTAGACCATCACGAAGGCCCCAAAGCTTCGCTACAAGGGAGGACGTAAAATCAATGTTATGGGTAAAACCCCCGAGCCATCTCCCATTATCAGCACTGGCTTGGCTAGGATTTACACCAAGAACTTTGTCAGTACATTAAGCTTGAGGTGTGGGTCAAAGGGTGGGGGTCCTTCCAGTTAATGAATTTTCAGTTTTGTTTGACTCAAATGAGTCCAATTATGGGGAGGGAAGGCATAGGTCAATAACCAAGGGAACTAGGAGTGGTACACAATTGTAAGGAGGGGTGAGCAAGTGAAATCCTTTAGCCAATGTTTGGAAGCTACCTTGTGGAGGAAAAGAAGGAAGGAGTGTGTTGTGCCCCAAAGCCAAGCTAGATAAGTTGGACAAGCAGACAATCCCTAAGAATATGGAGGGTGTTTTCTTTTGATGATCCACAAAGGGGGACAAGTGGTATCAAAGATGATTTTTTACTGAGTGAGAAGAAGACAGGTGGGAAGGCGTCCATCACATTTATTGTCACATTAATTTATAAATCTTTTATAATAAAATTAATAATAGTTTAAGCATTTTTCTCGTGTATTTTAAGAGTTGACACATACCTTAATATCACTCATTTTTTGTCAAGAGTTTTATATTTCAATTGGTATCTTTTGGTGTCTCTAGTGGAAACATCCAAAGTTTAAAATTCTCTCTCTAATTATCAAATTATCAACAACAACAACAACAACAAAATAAAAAATCACTCCCATTTATTTTTTTTTATTTTTTGAGGTATCATTGATAGAGGTGATTTAAAAAATCACTCCTTTTGTATAGCCATTCTATACTCTTCTTATGAGTATCAATGATTTAAATTAATAGAGGTGATAATCAATATGCATTAATAATGTAGATGACATGTATGTTCAAATTAACTATCTCTCACATTATTTTTTCGTTGAATAATTAAGTAACAACCCCCATATAATTTCACTAAAATTCATTTACTATAATATATTTTTATTTAAGTTTGTTTGCTAACAATAAGTGAGGTGGGAAGATTCGAACTCAAATTCTTTTCATAGAGAAGATTAGAGAATACAAGTAAATTATAAGACTCTGTACATATTTCTATATAAGTTTATCCCAATACTAATGTTATAATGATAAGTTCTCTAGTTTCAAGTTGATCCAGCCCAAATAAATAAAAATAAAATAAATTACTGCATGCTCCATACCATGTGATATAGAATTGGAGGAATTAATTTGTCAACATTTTTATAAACCGTGCCTAGCTAGTTAACTTCCTCAAAACTCTCTTATCAAAGAAAGGGCTAGCTCATGATAGCGACCCAACAATTATTATTATTATTATCTAGATACATAGATTAATTTTCTAAAGTCCATTGACTACCTATACAATCTCTAGGTAGCTAGGTACCCATAGTTAGGCAGATTTTTTTCCCCTAATACAAATAGTCAAATAGTTAGCCTTAACTAATACACCCTTTTTAATGCTTCCCAATTGATCTGTTTAGTTTAGATTAGGGAAATACCATCGATACAAGCTGTCAAAGCACACCCTCCATAGATGATTATTCAATATGGAAAGTAGATGCTCCATCGTATAGTTGCATGCATGGATTAGGCACCAGCAACTAGCTAGCTAGTGGTCAGCATTAATTAGAATAATATGAACGTGAGCTGCTTATGCTAATGGACCCTTCACTGCCAGAGATTTGTGTTTATGATATACTTCTTGAGCCTATAAATGTGACTGCATCGAAAACTTGTACCATAGAATGGATTTATATTGCATGTGACACTTTAGGCCAAAAGAGGAAAAATGCACGTGGTAATGTTCGTTCCTGTGCTACAATCCCAGCGTGATACAGCTAAATTCAAATGTGATATAGATGTATTGGGTATGTCAATTTAGAGACATCTTATACATTTGTTGTTGAATGAATCCACACATTTTGTAAGACCTATGTTGTGAGACATTCATACATATATGTTTGGATGTTCGAAATGATTCTTTCATGTGGCCTAGTTGATTTAGATATTCTCTCATTTTAGATTTTTCTCTTCTTCTTTTTCTCTCTTGTCATAATCTATCATTTTAGATTTTTCTCTTCTTCTTTTTCTCTCTTGTCATAATCTATCATTTTAGATTAGGAATAAACAAAAGTGAAGCTTGGGTGCGATTAAGCCCATAACATTATGTAAAAGGCCAAAAAATAAAAAAACTAAGAAATTATGTTAAATAAAAATAAAAATAATCAGTTAATTCAGTTCACATGTAGTGAACCTAGAAGTACTCAAAAAACAATATGAATATTCATAGTACAATCCAATTTGCAATAGTTTAGATATTGGCTAAATTATTTTATAGTTGGGTCACATGAATATTTAGATATTTAGGAAATTTTGTATCAATATTTCTAGCCCCAATCCTCTTCTAAGCGCGTGAGGGAGCGTGACCCCAGCAATTTTCCACTTAAGCATGGTGGCATGAACAAAAATCCTAAATTGCAGTCCTCATCGTAATTATCACTATCACTTTACCTTGACACCACCAGATTCCAAAGCCATCTGAAACAAAATACATATCTTAATGACTAATGAGCTAAGCCAAACGCACAACTATTGGTTATGTTTGGCTCTACCATTTTTTTTTTCTTCAATTTCTATAATTACAATTTTATGATTTGAGAAAGTCAAAACTTGGATTGCTCTGTTTACAGCCTTTCTGATAAGCACCAATGAGTTCTAAACTGTACATTATAATTCATATAGTCATAATCCAATATATAGGCAAGGTGCTGATGGGTACTGAAGAAACAGTTGAATCTATATTTTATACCTTGCCAGTATTGGAGTATTTTACAAAATTTATCTTTATTTAAAGTAAAAAACTATTTATTCAAGGTCTTAAAAAACATGTGTATGCGCATGCGTGTATATTTATATATATGGAGGGTAAACTCTTATCAATCTAATGCCGATAAAATTGGAGAGCCCGACCCAAGTGGGTCTAGTTCCATTGGATCTAACTTAGTATCACAACCCCTGGACGACCTTAAAACATTCTGTTGAACTCAGTGTCTACCGAGTACCGACTAAATGACTTACTTTGGAGGAAAGTTGAATAGGGTCTAGATGTGGCTGATCTATTAGCCTAGGGATAGTATACTTCAGGACACACTGGAAGAAGTTCACTCGAAGACTAACTGAACGCCCCTACCTAAAAAGCGATCCATGTAAAAGATCATTGTTTTTGTCACATTTGCATTTCATGCTTCCCATCTACTGTCGTTTGCATTTAATGCAATAAGACAAAACCCATCACCCTGCAACCTCGGATAAGCCACCTTAGGCACACGTCCCCTCAGCTAACTTAAGGGGATAGTGTGATGGCAAATTTCCCTCCTAATTTTGAGGGAGGGGTGGGGGATCCTCACTAAGCCCCACTCACAAATCCTTTTTCAAATGGTAAGAGATGTATTCACTCTTAAACATTGTTTCTATGCAAATTCTTTTGGAAACATTCTTTGTTCCCATACTAATTTAAGTTTTGCAGTGCCTCCGACCAACCTAACCAATTGGCCTTTGGTATAGTTATCAAGACGTTCTCTTCCATCAGGTTCTCAACCGATGAGCTCTCAAGCATTTGATTACTTCGCTAAGCCAGAATCCTTGTAGTCGATCTTGTTCCTAAAACTCACATATGTACAACATATATAAGAGAGAGAGAGAGAGAGAGAGAAGAGAGAGAGAGAGAGAGAGAGAGATTGTTGGAATTTGGGATCAGTGGTAACAAGTTGAACCTTACAATTAAATTAACACACTTTTACAAACAACACTCATAAACTGCACAAAAACATGAATAAGAATTCTCATTAAATTCACAAACATGCACTAATGGTTTGTTTACACTAAAGTAAACAAACTCTTAAGTCACTCCTGCAAGTATTTTCAATAAAAAAACAAATTATAAAATTACTTTCTTAAGAAAAATCACTCATGTTTTTCTAAGAGCCTTCTCTTTTCTCCATATGCAATAACATTTGGTCCAAAGCTATTAAAACCTTTTTAATACTGTCAATATATAAGTCCTTAATTTTTATTCGTTGGTGAACAAGAAATACAATATTACTTATTTAACAAGCAATCCTCTATAATTAGTTTTTTACATGAATTAATGTTTTGTTTTACACACACACACACACAAAAAAGAAAAAGAAAAAAAGAACACTCAAATAAGCAACCAACTCAAAATAGAAACTTGAGAGAATTCTTAACAAGGGTTTTTGACTTTTTGTGTGTGTGTGTGTGTACACTTTAAAAATCTGGGGTAAAGTGTAAAAAATCATAATAATGGAGTGACAATTGCTTAGTAGGTAAGGAATGAAGCGTGACATGCAGCCCAAAAGAATAGAATGTCTTTTTTTGGGGGGGTTTCTTTTATACGAATCATACGATCCCATAGACGTATTTTGGTGTGTATAGCCTATAGGTATAAGGAATGAAGCAATCTTATAGTATAGATAGTCCCGAACGTAGAGGATACATGCTAAGATAAAGGACATCACGTGTGCTACACATAGCCTTTAGGGCTTTGAACTTTGGCCAGTAGAGATTCAAAAAGAGCAGGCAACTATGCACGAATCAAGGTCAAGGGATTCAATGCCGAGCCACCAGGCACAGCATTGGCGGCGAAATACTGCAATTACAAATCAAAGATTTGCATGTGTGCCCTACAATTTTGAGTCATTGACTATTCTATATGAAACTACGTTGAATATATATTCTTTTTTTTTTAGTAGATGATGGAAATATATTCTAAATTCTAGTTCAAAGTAAGACTTCTCTATTTTGAACTAGACAACATCATATACGTTTGATCCATAAAATAATTATTAATTATTAGTCCTTAAACTCTTGAGGTTAAAGACTTGCAAGGTCATACTTGTTTTCGTTTTCTAAATATGTGAGACTCTTAAGTTTATAAAGTTTGAAAGTTTATTTTTATTTTTTAGAACAGGTAAATAAAAATAATAAGTAAAGATGATGGTGATCTTTGCTAATAATCTAATTTTATACTTCATATTTAATATTACTAATAAATAGTTAAGAATAAAGTTGAAAATGTATATTTTGTAAATTGTCAAACAAGTTTGATGGTGATCTTGATGACTCACAAGATTAAAAATAAAAAAAAAAAAATCAATTACATTGATTAATGGTACCAAAACTATATCTTTATGGTCCAATACCTAGCAAGTAGCAACACAAGAGACGATTAAACGTATTAAACTTGGTTTGATATAACTTATTATTATTGACTTATTTTGCTTAAATATTAATTAAATAAGAGTACAATTACACCTTATTAAATTAATTTTTTTTTTAAATGGTATATAAACAAATGAAATAGTTTACTTCCAACCCAGTTTAATTGGAGGAATTCTCCTCCAACCCACTATATACGTGGCACCTAATTTTCCTCAAACCCAATATATAAACAATGATATTTTTAGTCATATGACATTTTTAATAAGTCATGTGACTTTTTTAAATAACATATGTGAATAGTCTATTTAATTAACATATAATGGATTGAATAAGAATTCCTTCAAACCAGATTAGAGGAAAACTCTGCACATAAACAAATAAGCTAAAATAAGTTTCCTCATGAACAAAATACGTGCTTGTAAATTCAAGACCCCATCTCTCGAGCCTTGAGCATATCTTTTTAAATTTTATTTATATGGACAATAAATCATATTCAAGCCTTATCCATTCAAGGTTAAAGTCTTTAACGTAACAGAAGGCTAAAGCATTTGAATCTAAGCACATGTCAACCACGAGCTTCGTGTCAGAGGAATCCCTTATCCTCTCTTCCTTCCCTTTCCAATTTGTTTCTTTAGAACACCACATGTCCCATGAGCAAATGTATGACAATGAGTGAGACATACGATAATGGAGAAGTCAGAGATGATGTGGGAATCTATATATACTTTACACACTTTGCACCTCATAAGATGGGGCAGATTTTTTTTTATTTTTTATTTCCTCCCACAAGATAGGATAACCTATTATTATATAGCAATACCTTATAAATCTTGGTTGAGTATCAACATTTTTTTAATTATATTAATGAAATTTCGTATTAATTTAAGATATTTAGATAGTTAATTGTTAAATTATATATATATATATAAAAGAAATAACTTGTCTATAGAGAACACTCTTAACGTATCGTTACAATCTTTAGTGTACAATTTCTTATATTAATAGATCTAATGTAAAGTTTATATACTAGAAAAACTTAGGACAATTAGAACTAGATTTTCTTGTTCTATAAATATATGAGCCTACACTAGATTTGGGCGTCATGTACCAAAATATCTGTAACAATAACAAAATGAAAATAATAATCTAAAGAGCTTTTAAAAATGAGAAGAAAAAAAAGTTTATTTAGTTATACTAATTCGACTCAAATTTTTGAAGATGTCAAATTTTTCTCCCATTAATATGATAAGATGGTGATCCATCTAGTTATGAATAGATGTCAATTTTTTTATTTATTTATTTAGAAAATGAAATAAATTGACTAATAAAGGCCTAATTATAAGTTAAGAAGTAATAAAAACACCCAAAAAGTTATACATATATAAATTGAATAATTAGTAATATTTTTAAAAATTTCTCTCCTCTTAGTGTGTATAGAAAAAGAAAATACACAAGGAAAATGAAATAAATTGACTAATAAAGGCAATTAAAAGTTAGTGGATTATATTTTAATTTTTTTTAATCTAATTATAAGTTAAGAAGTAATGTAAAAACACCCAAAAAGTTATACCATATATAAATTGAATCCAATCTTTTTACTCTTGTAAGTTTTACAACATAATTCATAATCAATTGTCTCACAATACAAAATAAAGAAATCACTCAACGATCAACTTAAGACTTAAAAGATTAATATATATTATCATTCGAACTAGTGTTTTTTTTTTTTTTTTTTTTTTCAAAAAAAACCCACCCCTCTATGAGGGTGTGGGTTCGATCTCCGAATCTTCAAAATATACGTATGTGTGAGTTTAGATTAGAATTTCTATATATATATAAAAAAATAAAAAATGATATTGGTCAAAGAATCATAATAAGATGTCTCAGCTTGATATAAAGTAAAAGGTGGAAATTTTTAGAGCATATGAATGATGTGCAGAAGTGCAAATAACATCATTGTTTTAGATGTATAAAATAAAAAATAAAAATAAAAACATCGCTGTTTTAGAATAATGAAATTGTGTCGACGCAATATACGTCCAGTTGGAGAAAATGACCGTTAGAAAGAAGATATATTTTTAGACTCTTTTTGTCTTGTTGTGGAGAAAATTATCCATTCCAATTTCCAAGTGATTGGACCACCAGGACTCACATGAGAATACTGGACAACAGACAATAATGATGCATAATAGTAAGAAAATTATTAGCAAGCTAAGGCTTAGTGATTTTTGATGTGATCCATAAGGTTTTGCGTTTTATTTTTTATTTTTTAAGAGTAGCATTCCAATCTTTTAATCAACACTTTTGGATCATCTCAAATGATTTTTTACTTGTAATTACTTGGTAAAAAGATTATACTCATTTGGGTATTAATAAATTACTTTAAAAGTCATCGACATCCATACTACCTTTTAGCCCCTTTTCTTGCTCCAAAAAAAAAAGCTACGCATAACACAATATAGAAATGCAAAATGAAAAATGGTTAACAAATCTTTTTTTCATCATTTTTTTACTAATAATTGAATAAAATTTGCATATCATAAACAAGTAACAAGTTCCCTAATTTTTCCTTTTATATTTCTTTGGTCTCTTTCAAAGAAAGTTAACTAATGATGAATATTACTTGCCACTTGGGTATTCAGTCCAGTGGCAATCCCCCTTCCAAAAAGCCCCATCCTCAATAAGGGTGTGGGTTCAATCTCGGATCTTCAAAATATACGTATGTGTGAGTTTATATTAGAATTTCTATCATATATATTAAAAAAAATGATGAATATTACTTGTTAAATAAATAATTCAATGTGATAATAAATAAAGAAAACAAGGTAAGCATTGAAGAGGGTGCTTAATTACAAATTGTCAGTACATAGAAATAATCAGAACTAATTTGAACTTTTATTCATTTTCACCTTGGTTGGTCTCTTTTTTGAAGTGCTAAGTTTTGTTCAAAGGAAGGGGGATTACACTATGGATTAGTCATGAACTCAATTTTTCTAAGTGCTCGTTTTTCATAGTTTTTTTTTCCCCAATTTATTTAGTATGTTTGGATTACGTAACTTTTTTTAAAATTTATTTATTTTTAAATACAATTGTACTTTTACTAATTTATTTTTGGCAAAATTACAAATTACCCCCTCTATGTTTGGTCAAAGTTCAATTCAGTCCTCTAAGTTTTGACCATTTCAATTAAGTCCTCTAAGTTTGGTTTTGATTCAATTCACTTTTTCCGTTAACTCCATCCATGGGTTGCCGTTAAATCTGATTTTTATTTATTTAAAAAATCCAGAAAATTATTTCTGAAATTAAAAAACAAAAACAATAAAACTTTGAAGAACATGAAGAACACAAACCCAGGAGCAAGTGAAAGAAATTTGTATAGATCTGAAAACATATCCAAAACAACTAGCAACAATAAAATCCATATATCTGTAAACAATTCAACAACAATAAAATCCATACATCTGTGAAAAATCCAACAACAAGAATAAAAAAAAAACCCATAACCCCGTGAGGATGTTGGCTCGCTGGACCTCTCGATGGGGCTGGAGGTGAGAGGAAGAGGGAGGCCGTTGACGCTGTCGGCAATGGTGGATGTGTTGCAGTAAGGGTACAAGGCTTGGCGGTAGGCTTTACGACTATGATGGTGGATTCGTGCTTCGCGGCGTGGCCGGCAGGGTGGGTCTCTGCTTCGCAGTGTGGCCAGCGAGGTGGGTCTCTGCTTCGCGGTTCGGCCGATGGGCAGGTCTTTGCTTTGTGGCGTGGCCAGTGGGGTGGGTCTCTTGTGGGTGGTGGTGGTGGCTGGCCTCACAGGTTATGGGATTTTTTTGTTGTTGTTGTTGGATTGTTTATAAATCTTTAGATCTTTATTGTTGCTGGTTGTTTTGGGCGTGTTTTCAAATTTGTGTTGTTGTGGTGGTTTTACAGATTTGAGAAAAGTTTCTTGGGTTAGTGATCTTCATGTTCTTCAATTTTTTTTTTTTTTTTTAAAATTCTAGTTTTTAATTAAAATAATATTTATGTTAACGGAAAAAGTGAATTGAATCTTAGAGGACTGAATTGAAAGGTCAAAACTTAGAGGACTGAATTGAACTTTGACCAAACTTAGAGGGGGTAATTTGTAATTTGCCTTTATTTTTTTTAGAAATAAGCCATGAAAAGGAACTCTCGCGTACTTTTAAGAATTTTAGACCCTTATATATATATATATATATATATTATATATATATATGTTACAACTCTTACTCCTCAAATTTTTGCCAAATTTGTTAAAAAAAAACCCACTTTATCAGATTTGGCTAAAGCACAGTAAATCACACTACATCAGACTCCCTATTTTATTTTACTATATTTTTATTAAATATTTTTATTTATTTATTTTTTTCACAACTCTCAAAATACCTAATTTCCCATTTTCCTTCTCACTCTCCCTCTCTCCCGTTGTATATCCCCTCCCCTTTTTTTTTTTTTTTTTAACCACTCCTTTTTTTTTTTTTTCCCAACCCAGTACCCCCTTTCTTTTTTCTTTTTTTTTGATCCCTTTCTTTTTTCTTCTCCCCTTTTCTAATTTCTCTCATTTCCTACGTCCCCTCCTTCATTTTCTTTCTTTCTTTCTTTCTAATTTTGCTTATTAAAATCGTTTTGAATCTTTAATCACCATCATCAAACAGTTTGCTGTTGCTGCTACTTCACCTCAGTTGTTTCCGTTATTCTTACAGAAACAAGAGAGAGAAAAAAGGTTATTTATTCCTTAAATGAACAGTTGCTTCCACTCAAGGAGCGACTGTTCACTTCAATATATATGGAAATCGACTCTGTGAGGTGTAGAACCAAAAAAAAAAAAAAAATCTTAGACACTCATGTTAACCCCAAAAAAGGTTTTATTTAATTACGGAAAAAAACAAAAGGGTTAAGTTTTGTAGCAAGAATCTAAGCCTCAAATCATCAAAAAAGAAAAAACAAAATCTTAGACACTCATGTTAACCCCAAAGAAAGTTTTTGTTTGATTAGGGAAAAAAACAAAAAGATTTAAGTTTTGTATAAACCATTTTGGCAAGAGTTCCTTGAAAATGATGCCCATGATTTTGGCCTTTTTGTGTGACCAAATTAAGAAAAAGAAGAAGGAAAAGCTCTTGATTGGCTGCCTACTCCTTCAGGCTTTGATAATGTGGATGTCAAGTCACACGCGCCTCTGTTTAGTCTATCCTCTAATCTCTCTCTCTCTTTCCTTTTCTCATATTAATACAGATTTTTCCTCAAATATTATGTTTAACCTGGTGCAGTTTTAGAAGAACAGAATATCTATCAAGACATCTTAATATTGGTCATACAATTCCATTAGCCTCCCTTTGATGGAGACAGTTTCAAGTTGAGGTAGGTATGACATAACCTACATCAAATCCCATAATTTCAATGTGGGAGTTTTCTAATCATTTACACAGTAGAATATGTTTGAAGATATTGATACCATTATAAGAGCAAGTAATTCTCTAGAGCTCTTATCTTATATCTCTTATATTGTATTGCATATGAGTTAAGATAACATGAAGTTTGATTTTGCTTAGATGAAAGGTTCAAAGTCATTTTTGGAGTTAGAGATCTCCTTTGACTTTTTAGAGTAAACGTAAGGGTTATATATCTCTTTTTTTGTTGGGTGTAGATGGTACCTCACCTACACTAGTAGACTAATGTCAGTGATTGTAACAAAGATGGAAATGTCAAAGGTGAGCTCGTGATGGTGTCCTATTGAATGCCCTTATCCTCAAGGCAGTGGTGGTCATTTATCTACCTTTAAGGGAATATTTGACCATGAGGAAAGATTATAATTAACCTTTCGAAAGAATGGAATGATACTTGCCCTTTGAGAAAGAAGAAAGTATTGTGTTGCTAGTACCTCCCATTATCCTTATTTATAGGTAGAAAGTTCACGTTATACTACTCATTCCAAGCTAGTGGCACCTTTCACTTGGGTGTTTTTCTATGTTTCTTACCCCTTTATTTTTAATTTTTAATTTTTTGCTAAATGGAGAATTATCACATGAAACTATCCCAAATCTTTAAACCAAACCTCACGAATGGAAGGAAGGAGATTGGAATTCTTATCAGATGTATTGATCAGAACTTATCTAACTCAATTAAGCATTATTACAATCACATTAAATTTCACAATTTTTGAAAACTTGAAGTGATAGATTGTAATTAATGCAATATCATTTTTACATAGAACTATCATTGACATCTCTTTTATTATATACCAATTAAAATTTTGAATTTACTAACTCAATAGTTGTGAAATTTGGTATGAATTGTATTTTGCCTTTAATCTTACTCAACTCTGTTCTTACAACGGCACAGGCCCATAGCCCACATCCCTATGGTTTTTTCCATCTAACCTTGTTGCCATTCTAAACCTTTTGCTTGTGGTCCATGCAATCAACAATTCTCCTAAGCTAACTAGAGATATGTCTGACACTTCCGTATGCTTCCAAATCCATTTCCCCAACTATTAAATTATATATATATAAAAAAAAAAATTGCTACATGTCTTGGTTCAAATATAATTTAGAATCTCAAATCAACCGGCCCAAACTGAATAATATGAGCTTTATTTTCATGTAATGTTCAGGCCCAAAAGACTGAACCACTCCTACTCCAATTGTATGTGGTAGCTAAATACAATTCTTTATGAAGGCAAAAGTGAGGTTCAAGTTTCCAAAGCAGGCTTGGATCCAGTAGCCCTATATAGTCCACGTTGAGCTAGGCCTCCCTCATTTACTTTTTGCTTAATAATAAGTAAAGCCCAAGCCCAAGCCAAAGGCCAATCCAGCTCTATTAGTGGGGCTGGGCTTCTCCACAGCTGCATAAAAGTATGTGTGTAAAGAAAGCAACTAAAAGGCCATCTCCACCAAGCTGTCCGCACCAGACTGAAGTAGCAATCACTACGTATAGCATAATAGCAAAGTCTTCTTTAAGCTTGTGACATGCACTTTCTGGCTGTAACTTTTAGGATGTGAATAGGGACTGTCTTGTTTCTGTGGTGACCGTGATCTAGATTGCAAGCTGTGAGAATGATGCATTTTTTACTTTTTTGTTTGTGTTTTTGGGATAATTTGATAGTTGAGAAATGGAGGTTTGAATCTTAATTTTTGTTTTTCACTTATGGATTGTTAATTAAAATGTGTTTACCACCTACTTACATGTTAGCTGCCATGTTAAATCTCTAACTTGGAACCAAATCCCACTTACGTTAAAAAAATATATATATATATATTATTGATGTTTTGATCTTATGGTAAAAAACGATAATGATGGAATGGATTTCATATATAACTTTTAGGATGTGAATAGGGACTATCTTGTATCTGTGGTGGCCGTAATCTAGATTGCAAGCTGTGAGAATGATGCATTTTTTACTTGTTTTGTTTTGTTTTTTTTGGGATAATTTGATAGTTGGGAAATGGAGATTTGAACTTTAATTTTTTTTGTTTTTCACTTGTCCATTGTTAATTAAAATGTGTTTACTACCTACTTACATGTTAGCTGCCATGTTAAATCTCTAACTTGGAACCGAATCCCACTTACATTAAAAATACATATATTCTTTATGTTTTGATCTTATTGTAAAAAAGACAATGATGGAATGGATTTCATATATAAACAAAAATATATATACCATCACTCTGATAAAATGTTGGTTATTAATTATCTTAGGTATATATAAACAAATAATCCCCACTCAAGACAATTTTTTTTTTTTTTTTTGTGCTAAATGAGAAAATGCATTAAAGAGACAAAAGACTCAAATCTCTAATCCCCACTCAAGACAAACGTTGATGATATAGTCGCTTTACAGTTACTACTTCACAAGAATCCAAATCTAATTTAATTTAAGAAACTGAAACATAAAAAATAAATCAAATTAAAATATCCAACAATTATGCACCATCTAAATGCAGCCATCTATCTTAATCTAACCCTCAAGACCCGTCAAGATTGGCCACAAGAATTACTTGTCACTTAGCATTGAAAACCACCACCAACCAATAACCATTCCACACATCACTCTCATGAAGTCTCAATACTTACAAAAAACATGCTCACCGAATGGACACCTTCACAGCCTTATTCCATGTCTCAAAATAGGAACAAAAGATAAAATAACGTTTACCATATTTCTTTTATTGGAATACAGCTCTCCCACCTTGCCAAGTTGCCACCATGTCTACGTAATCCAACTTGAGATAAGACGAGATTGATATACATTTATTTTTTGGGAGTTTATAGGATATTTCCATAGTGGAGTTATTAAAATCGTGACAGTTTATTAATAAGTAATTTATTTAGGTTTAATGTCAAAATAGTGCTGATAAATCTTTGTATAAGATTTTTATTGACCGACACTAAAAGCGTATTTATTAAAAAATAAAAATAAAGATTGTATATAAATATCAAACACGAATTTATGCATGCTAACTAGTGAATTTTTTATTTTATAGAAAAGGGATAAATAACATTGTCAAAAATTAAACATTAGTAAAAAATAGTTTGGGGATAACCCCTCATGCTTTAAACTCAAAATTAGCTTACAAAACGAGGAATAGGTAGTTAGTAATACTATAATCCCTAAGTTTTCACAACATTGTCTAAATGATAAGTTTTATTAGTTTTCACATAAACCCACAATTAACACTACTTTATTATCTATCATTTACAGTTTGCCACCTAAACAATGTTGTAAAAATATTTTGACCTTAACTTAATTAATAATAAAAACATTAAAACGCCTAAATAAACAACATTCTTTCGCAAATCGCGATGAGATTTGTGCAATAGCTTATCTCCTTGTATAAGTGAAAAAAATAGAAGTAGTTTTCGATACAATGAATGAAAATCTTTTATCCCACTTTTTATATGCCCTTTTACACTCCACCAATAATAACTCGACATGTGTCAGATTGTGTTTGATTTCTTTCCATTTTAAATTTTAGTTATTTTATAAGGAAAGAAAAAAAAAAACACATGACGAATTATGATTGATAAATTATAAAGTGAAACATAAAAAATGAGAAAGAAGATTTATATTCAATGACTATATACAACATCTCTCTTATATAGAAGTTGATTCCAAGTGCTTATAGAGTTCACCCCATATAAAAATAATATATACAACAACCGTCACATAAAATATCATTCCCTACAAATGACCTAGGTCCAACAACCCTAATAAATTATTAACAAGTATAATATTTTTAATAATAAAAATGTTTTTATTTATTTTTTTATATACATTAACACACAATGAAACTATAATCTTATACCCAAACACATCGAAAGTAGTCCAACTAAAAAAGCCCATGAATCTTCCATGACTTTCCTAACAAGTCACCTCTATAAATACCCCTTCTCTCCCCTCATTTTTCTTCTCTCTCCACACTTTCCCTTCTCCTCCTCCTTCTCTTCTCCCTTCAGCTCCCATCACCGAGAGCCAAAGGAGAAGAAAGAGGAAAAAACCCAAAAAGAAAAATCAATCTAAGCCTACAACGGCGTCGTATTGCTTATATTTATAACATAGCATAGAAAAGCAAGCGAAAATGTCAGATGCGTATTGCTCAGACTGCAAGAGACAGACGGAGGTGGTTTTCGATCACTCGGCGGGCGACACGGTGTGTTCCGAGTGTGGGCTTGTGCTGGAGTCGCACTCGATCGATGAGACTTCCGAGTGGAGGACTTTCGCCAACGAATCGGGCGATAACGACCCGGTTCGTGTCGGTGGACCGACGAATCCTTTATTGGCGGATGGAGGGCTCTCCACTGTTATCGCTAAGCCGAACGGGGCGACGGGGGAGTTTTTGTCGTCTTCGCTTGGCCGCTGGCAGAATCGCGGCTCGAACCCTGATCGTGGCCTCATTCTTGCATTCAAAACCATCGCTACTATGTCTGATAGGTATAATGAAAATTAAAAATTGAATCTTTTTTGTGTTTTTTTTTTAGATTGTGTCGAATTCGATTGATTGCTTGCTTGTGGCATATATGTAGGGGATTTGGAATTGGAATTGGAATTGATCAGCTTGATATTAGTTAGGGTTTGTTTGGATGCTGAGAAAGTGTAGCTAGGTTGAGCTGGTTTAATAGTGAAAAAAGGGAATTTGGGATTGGATTTGTAGCAAAAACAGGGATATGGGAATTGGGTTTTGGATTTTGGATTTTTTGTTTAATTAGTTTGAGATTTAACTTGGATCGGCTTAAGATATGTGGCTTTGTTTGGATGCTGAGGAAGTGTGTAGCTTGTATGAGCTGGTTTTGAGATTTGGAGTTGCATTTTGGATCTCGGTTAGACTGTTGCTGAAGTGGTTTATTGGATTATTAAGGGGTTCTTTGGATGATTTGAGCTGGTTTTGTAGAAAATATAGGGAAATTGGAATTGAATATTCGATTTTGATTGAGATTGAATATCGATCAGCGAAAAGTTTGTTTTTTTCTCTGAAAACTTTGCTAAAGTTTTAAGCTTTTTTTTTGGTTGGATGCTGAGAAAGTGTGGAGAAACGTGTTGGAATTAGCTTTGCTTGAGCTGGTTTTTTATTGAGTTTTGGATTTTGGATTTTTGGTTTAATAAGTTTGAGATTTAACCTGGATCGGCTTAAGAATATGTGGCTTTGTTTGGATGCTGAGGAAGTGTAGGTTGTATGAGCTGGTTTTGAGATTTGGAGTCGCATTTTGGATCTTGGGAAGACTGTTATTGAAGTGGTTTGTTGTATTATTAAGGGATTCTTTGGATGATTTGAGCTGGTTTTGTAGGAAATATAGGGAAATTGGGATTGAATTTTCAATTTTTGATTGAGATTGAACCTCGATCAGTGTAAAGTTTGTTTGTTTGTTTGATTTTTTTTCTTAGAAAACTTTGCTAAAGTTTTTAGCTTTTTTTTTTTGTTTTTTTTTTTTTTTTTTTTATTTTTTTTTTTTTTTTTTTGTTTGGATGCTGAGAAACATGTTGGAATTAAGCTTGCTTGAGCTGGTTTTGTAGCAAATATAGGGAAATTAGAATTGTGTTTTGGGGTTTTTGGAAGCTAAGAAAGTATGGGAGGGGCAATAGAAAAATGGGATCTTGGGTTATTCATGGTTTAAGACTCTAGAATGTGGAAAAACAAGTTGGTTGAGATATTGTTAGTATTTGGAAGCTGAAATGACAGATAACATTAGGTTAGAGTTGAGTTTGGTTGAGGAATAAGTGTTGGAAAATAGAAATTTAAAGTTGTGGATTTAAAACCATTTGTCAGTGTATGCACAATGAATTATAATCTGGTTTCAATATTTTAACATAAAAGCTCAGTTTGAAAATTTTCAATGCTTTTGTTCTCATGCTGATTTTGATTGTTTGAGATAATTTTAGTGATTGTAAGTGTTTGAGTTTGTAAATTTTTTTGTCGTGTTTGGAGCTTAGATCTTTGATAATGAGTAAACCCCTAGGGGTAGCACGATCGGTTGGGGACCATGCTTCTAGAAGCGGGCACTAGTTCGAATGTCCTCTTACTTCTAGAAGAAAATAAGTGAAAAATCCACTAGAACCTCATTATGTTTAAAGATTTTGATAATGAAAATATCAAAGATTGGATTTTTATACATCTTTTCTGTCTGTTTTGGTTTACCAAGATTGCGCTGTACTTTTCCCACATATAAGTGATTCTGATCTTGGTTAGCATCTTACTTATATTCATAATCTATGGTGTTGTAAATATATCAAGCTTCTTGATATTGCCTTGCTAAGGGACTAGTAAAGGAACTACTCTATTTGCTTAGTAGATAAATCTGCCAATATTGATTGGCCAACTACATGCGGCTAACTTTACTCATAAAGATAATTGAGCTTGAGTCTGAATGGGCTTAGCTAGAGATCTCTCTTAAGATAACTACTTGAGCTGGTTGTCTTAACCCTTGCATCTCAACGTGGCTCACTGGTAGCTGTAATACTCCAACTAGGCTAACTTAGAGCTCAAGTGGTCCAAATGAACATAACTAAGTTACGTTTGTCTGAGTTTGTTCTATCAATCAGACTACACTTATTCAGAGGTCATAAGTAACACAAACATGAGGAGTCTGCCGCAACTGCAAAATAATTACATTTGAGTGTTTGAAATACAGACATATAGATTGTTAATTACCACTCTTTAGTTAGATATGATATTTTTCTTTTCACATTCTATCTTTTCTTTTAATTGCATTAAATTGTTGTTTCCATTAATAATGTGTGAACGTATGGAGACAGTTTTAAAAATATTAATGCTTTTTGGTTATGTTAAATATTCTTGAAATGATACTCTGCCAAATGTAATATTTTCTGGTACAATGAATACTGAAATTTAAGCTAATGTGGTGACATTATGTTTCAGGTTGGGCCTTGTTGCAACCATTAAGGTATGCTATTTACTCAGCGATATGATTTTTGTTTACGTGACTGTCAATTTTTAGCACACTAAGTTCTCAGTATGTCTGCATGTACTCCAATACTCTTATCATTGTGGGAATCACATCCTTACTTATATTAACAAAAATGTTTAATATTGCTGAATGAAATAGGACTGTGTGACAGCAATTCCCGGATGTAATAAAAATGGAATTACTACAGAATAGGTTCAATAGGATCACTTTATATGCTTTCAATCTCCAATGTCAAAGTCGATAACTTAAAACTTGGACCTAAAAGGTTATGGTTATAAAACTATATTAGAAAGGGGAATAATTTTTTCTGAAAAAAAATCTAAGAATTTGGTTTCAGCAGAGTTCTTTGGTATCAACAGACCTGTTCCTCCCTGTTGTTTGGCCATCAGAATTGTTTGTCTGTTCTCTTTGGTTTGGTTGGTTTATTAGCAATGTGATTTGAGTTTTTCTTTTTTCTTTTCCTTTGATGGTGCTTTTGTGATGGTTTTGAAGGACCGGGCTAATGAGATATATAAGCGGGTGGAAGATCAAAAGTCTAGTAGAGGAAGAAATCAGGATGCCCTATTGGCGGCTTGCCTGTACATTGCTTGTCGGCAGGAAGACAAACCACGCACTGTAAAGGGTACAGCCTATGATTTTTTTAACATCTGGATGCTTCCTGATTTATCTTTCCCTATGTGTATGAGCTTCCCTGAACGTGTGGATTTCAACTAGAAATTTGCTCCGTCGCTAATGGAGCCACAAAGAAGGAAATTGGCAGAGCAAAAGAATACATAGTGAAACAACTGGGGTTGGAGAATGGTCAGTCGGTGGAGATGGGAACAATACATGCTGGGGACTTTATGGTGAGGGTTTTTCATCTTCTCTGTAGTAAATCATAACCTCTTTACAGCATTATTGAATTTGTAGGCGGAGACTGACATTATTTAATTTCAACTTAATCTTTAGAGGCGCTTTTGTTCCAATCTTGGTATGAATAATCAAGCGGTTAAAGCTGCCCAAGAAGCTGTTACAAAATCAGAAGAGTTTGATATAAGGTAGTTCTGGTTTTCTCTTGTTTTATCATTTTTATGCAGCAACTAAACATACAATCATGGCTGAAGTCTTGCCTCTCTCTTTCTATACATTAAAATCTACTCATTGGAGTGTGATTACAGCAGATGTCTTTTACAACATAAAACATTTTTCTTTTTCTTGTAAAAAAGGTTTCACGATATATGAACCAATGATTGGTGGATGAGTGGAAAGGATGTGAAAGAAATAATCTGAGGAACAATGAAATGATATAAAAGAGCTTAAGGAGGGCTAAGCCCCATTTTGTACTCCACATTGCAGTTTGATATGGGAAAAGTATGGAGCCAATTGATTGTTTCGAACACATAAAATGGGGAGTTGGGTAGAGATGCAGTTTAAAACTTTATTTTTCTCAGTATTACCATCTGGATGTTATATATAATCTTGTATATTGTTCACTTGTGTGTGACACTCAATGTATATAATGGTTTTGTTGATATTTTTCCTCTTTTTCCTAAATTTCAGGAGGAGCCCTATATCAATTGCAGCAGCAGTCATTTACATTATTACTCAGCTTTCAGATGATAAGAAACCTCTCAAAGGTTCATATATCCTCCTTAATTTTTAGCATGCCGATGTTTATTTGATTCTTTTTTTAAAATTTATTTTATATGATTTTGAACTTGCTGATATTGTCTGGTTGAGCTAGATGATCCAAAATTGTTGAATCATTTTAGTTATATAAGGACATTTCTTAGGCCTGACACAGGATGCTCCTATGATTTATCTAATTGTTCTAGGTGCTAATTGTTATACCATGTAAATGCGTATAATTTAAGCAATGTGAATGCAGATATTTCAGTTGCAACTGGAGTTGCAGAAGGGACAATAAGAAATTCCTACAAGGATCTTTATCCCCATGTATCAAAGATAATACCAAGCTGGTATGCCAAGGAGGAGGATCTGAAGAACCTTTGCAGTCCTTGAAATGTAGAGCAAACAATAACGGGAGTATTAGTAACTTGAAGTTGATTTGAGGCGTTTTTCTTCTATGTATTAAACTATTACATACAAACAATGAAAAAGTCATCATCTTCCATCTTTTTTTCCATGCATTCAACTCAGTGATTCAATTCCTTCTCTATCATATTTTATTTTATGTATTTGTTAGTGGGGCTGATATAGAATATGCATGAACCTGGTGCAAGTTATGGAAATAGTGAGTCCACTTTTTGGCATGATCTGGTGCATTTTAGTGGTATCAGATGGGAACAATACATGCTGGGGTGTCAAAATTTGGCTTAATGGTTTGCACTAACTATAGAAAAGGTTATTTGATTAAGAATTCTAAAAAAAGATGGATACAAACTGTCTGATAATTATATTGCGGAAGGGCTGCATACCAGCTTTACCGGATTCAATAGGCTGTTTTTCTAGAAATAACTTTAGCATTTACTATTAAAAACTCAAATGTCAGTGCATACTGCCTAGGCTCATTATTGTATGGAAAACCACATGTAGGACTGGCAGACTGGCGGTACTTCTGAAGTTCTGATAGCTCAAAAATGAAGCAAAGTCCAAAAATATAGGTTGCCATTCCTTGAGATCACCTCGAGTGGCTTTCCAAGCTAGCACCATCCAAAATGATTTTAATCAAGCCTCAAGGGTGGGGCCAACTGATAAGTACAGTGACACATTCACAAAACAAAATGTGTCTATGTTAAGGTGATACACCAATCATAATCATAATCCACCATCTCAACAAATTGTGAAAGAAAGAAAATTATTAATGGACCAATAATATTAAAAAAGAGGTCAATTTTGAGCTATAGAACATAGCTAAATCTGACAAGTGTTAAAGCTTACTTATCAAAAGCCATAAGATTGGTTGGGGTCATGAGATTGACCTCCATAATTCTAAGGCCATAAGAATGACTGAGGTCATGAGTCTGGCCTAGATAATTCTAGTCATAAGATTGACCAAGATCATGAGATTGGCCTTGATAATTCTAAGGTCATAAGATTGGTCGAGTGGCTAAGAAGACAACCCCTTGCAAATTGTGTACTACAAGGCGTCATAATGAGCCCTTAATGTGACTTTTGCACTCCACGAAGAATAACCTCCAAATTCTGAGTCCAAAAATTGTAGGTTTGCCATTCCGTGAGATCACCTCGTGAAGCTTTCCAAGCACCATCTAAAATGATTTTAATCAAGCCTCAAGGAGTACTTTTGACACAATCAGAAGACATGTGTATATGTTTAAGGTGATACATCAACACCTCAACAAATTGTAAACAAATTTATAAGAAATGTTATATATAGCATTTCGTTTAGAGCATTAGTAATGGACCAACAATATTTAAACAAAGGGGGTCAATTATGAGTTACAGTATTTAAAAAAAGAAAAAGGAGTAATTGTCCTTCAATAGCTACATTACATAATAATTTTACTTTTGGAAACAATGTAAGTCCAATGACGATTCAAATTAAAAAAGAAAAGGAAAAAGGAAGTCCAATGACAATTAGAAATTTAGAATACAAACCCAACAATTTCAGAGAAGAAAACAAAAATCAAGTTTTTATTAATTGCACAACAGTTATAAACTAGAGGCTTAGTATTCATCTTCCCATTTTCACCTAGCATTACGCATGCTATTCAATTCAGATGTGCTGTCTTATGATTGTAGTTGCAATTGATTTCATGAACTTAACCTTTTCGAGGGTAGATAGTGTAGAATGCCTGCAGAAAAGTTAAAATAAGGGCAGTAACTGCAGCTAATAAACCGATAACAGACCATGGGTGGCTAAAATATTTGTAACTCATTTCTCCTATCCAGATATTTATCGTCTTGTTATAATTCCTTTGAATTTTTTGTCTAACATCTTTGTAAATAAACCAATTCGGTGGCAAGTCTGTGGGAGATATCTCTTTCAACATTTTAAGCACCTCTTTGTCACTGCTCGTGTGGAGAATTATATGCTTTGACCGCAGTGCCTTCACATCCTCAGTATTTGCAATGAGTGAATTCATGAAATTGATGTAAGATGTAACTGTAAAATCAGTACAAGTACACAGTTCAAAGGCCATCAAGTTTGTATAATATACTTTTGAATCAATATCAAGGATCAAGGGGGGAAGTTTAAGCTCTCCAGTGAAGAAGAAGCCTGATCTGAAGTCAACATCTCGAAGAGAAATTGATTTTGGTTTTTCCTTTAGTAGTGCAGAGAGAAGAGAAATAGAATTGCTTGGCTTGAAATTGATCCCCTTAGCTTGAAGATCACTAACTGAACCGAATGAATGAAAATTACGATTCATATCCATATATTTCTGATTCTCTGGCATGGTTTTCACATGATCACCAGATTTGGAGATTAGTGTTTTTGTAAGTCCAAGGAGATGAAGCGGTTTCTCCTCATCCTCGTATTGTTTATCTTCCTTCTGAAATTTTCGCCAATGTATCATAAAAAGGAATGACTTGATCATTGTTAGCCCTTCATTTTCCCCGTATATATTTCTCATCAAAACATATAAAACTGAGAAAGGAATTTGATTCTCTAGCAAAAGCAAGTCCCGATATAAATATTCAAGTTCCAGGATGCCTAGCTGATTAACTACCATTATAATGATATCCCTTTTCCAAGATATCATCCATTCTTTATCTTTTTGAAAGGTAGATGTCATCCATTCAATAAAAAATAGAATGAAACAGCCATCCTCAAGCATCATCAGTGCCAATTCTTCATCATTATAGTCGCTCGTTGAACCATGGACGTAACAACTTCTAGTGTGGTCATTCAGTTCACGTACCTCAATGTACAAGTCCTCAATCGATTTTTCATGTTCTAAAATGAAATTCTGCATGACCTTTGTTTTGGTCATTTGTGCTGCCTGGGATTCAGCTTTTCCATGGTGGTAAGGGCCGAAAGAAACAATTCTGGGATCATAATAGTCCTTGCTTCTTGGGTGGCTTCGCAGCCTTGGTGGGACTTTTGGACAAGAGACATCCTGAGGCCTGTTCTTGTTTAATAGTGGGTCCTCATCGCGCAGAATGGATCTCAGGTATGTTATTGCCCTTGCTTGCCCATTCAGCTCCATACTCATTATTCCTCTCTTGCCTTTTATTGGAATATCTCCAGCTCGTTCTGCAGGTTCACCATAGTATAGTTAGGAATACATTTTGTGTTCTGTGTGTGGGGTGGAGAACTTATCCAGTGGATTTAGGATATCTATCATCTCTTCTAAAAATATATGAGTCCTACACAATCTAGGACTCACATGTTATTGAGAAAGATGATGTGTATATTGGATATATGATAGTAAAGAGGGATATACTACAAGTTTGTAATTTGAAAATATTCTTATCATATCTTCATGTAACAACCAGTGGGGTTTGTAATTCAAACCATACGGTTGTAAAGGATTAGTTTATATTTCAAACTATAGCTTGTACAACAACCTAATGCTGTTGATAGGATTAACTTGTATTTCAATCTTATAGGATCAGTCTTGATAAAGTCTATCCTATCTTGTAGTTATCCTATCTTGTAGCTATCCTATGTGTGCAAGACTTCTATATAAAGTCAGCACTGTTAATGAAACAGAGTAAGCTTTCCTGCATAATTATTATTGTTTATTATTTTCTTTATGGTATTAGAGCATTCAAACTCACACGAGTAAAACGATCCAAAATAAAAGAAAAAAAAAAAGACTACTTCTTCTACTTCAAAATATGCCTATCCTTCTAATCTCAATGTAGCCAACTTTGTGTCGCTTAAACTCACTTCCACAAATTTTCTCTTGTGGGAAACTCAAGTCCTTTCATTGATTGAGAGTCAAGACTTGCTTGGGTTCATCACAGGAACAATCTCAGCACCACTAGCAGAGATTTCAAATGATACCAATGATGGCATGATGCCAAATCCAGACTTGGCTGCCTGGACTCGTACTGATAGACTGATCAAGGCGTGGATCACAGCAACCATCTCTGAAGAAGCACTTGGGACTGTTGTTGGCCTTACCACCTCACTCGATGTTTGGAAGGCCCTCTCAAATGCGTATTCACAGGATTCTCATATCAGACCAATAAACCTTTTTTGTGCATTACACGAGTTACTGCTAGTATATTATAAAAATAAAAGACAAGATTAACTTACTTCCTCATTATACACTGCATTGCTCTAGTTCTGGGTGTCCTCAGTGAGAATGACTGATTGATCATGGTCTCTGCTTGTTTCACCGTTTTTCTTTCAACCTTAGTCGAAAGAGGCTGCTCCATGGATATGACATGTTCCTCCATTTTGGCAATGGTAGAGTGTTCACCTAGACAAGATAACCATTTTTGTGATCACATTATTGTTCAAGTACAACTTTATTCTGAGAAAATTAACATAGAAACTCGAGCTTTATTTTGATTCAGACTGGGATACCTTTGCAAGTGAGAGTAAATTCTTATCACACATATAGTTATAATTCCCAACAATTCACTTTCACACTATCACGTTGAACCTTAACTGAGTTGCAATACACAACTATATGTGAAAACAGAGGAATGCTCAGAACAAGTATGCTTTAGTCCCAGAAAATACTAACATCTGATAATATTATTAAGGTCAGGTTGCTTACAAAGTAGGGTAGCAATTTTGTACACAATTAGGTGCCTTGTACTTGAACACACATTCCATAAATAGAACACTTTTCGCCACAAACATACAACTAACTTCAAGAAAAAACTTCAATCGCATTCACTTTCATTATCTACAAAGACCAGATTTTGGATCTAATTCAGCTTCAAATTACTTAAAACTCAAGAGGGCCTAATTAAATGAGATGGGTCAGGTTGCTTACGAAATAAACTTGCAATTTTGTACACAATTAAGTACCTCGTACTTGATCACACATTCCATAAAGACAACATTTTTAGCCAAAAAAAAAAAAATCTGATTTCCTTGTAATCACAATTCACAACAACTAAGGTTTAGTATAAAAAAATTTCAAGATCGGCTTGATTTCCTCATAATCCCAGGGAAAAAAAAAACATTAGTTCAAGAAGAACAAGTTTAGTCTCATATTCAAACTACAACCAAAACCCCTCGAACAAAGAAATTAAAAAGACAAAGCAAAAACCACAAAGCACCTAAATTAGCCAAAAGAAAAGCTAATAGATCTATTGGCAGAATAGCAATTATAAACAGTAGATGAGAACAAATACCTCGAATCGGAAGATGATTTGAGCAAAGATTGCAGAATAATTATGAGATTTGTACTTTGTACAAGCGGTGAGAAGTAGAGCCGTAGAGGACATGAGCAAGAACTTGGCGGTATGTAAATAGTAAACTGATGGATGGGGTTTTTTCTTTGCCTGTAAACTTGTCAACAGGAGTACAATATTTTACTTACTGTTAAAACTAAACTCCAATTCTTGTTAACTTGATAAATATATTAAATGACTTGAGTATTCCCAATTATTAAATTACAAAAATACACTCTAAGAAATTCAATAATAAGACTTATAAAATTCAATTACCCATTCATTTGTTTTAGGAAAAAACACTATATGAACTTTGCATCAAAATCAGATAAACTCTATCTTCCTTAAATTTGAAATTATAATCCCTTAAACTTTGATAATGGTCCCAATCAATCTTTCAGTTAACTTTCAATCAATATAAGGGAAAATTGAATTGTAATAATTCAAACTTTAGGGTTTAATATGTTACAAATTAAATACCGAAGTTTTGAAAAAGTAACAAATTGAACTTTAAGACCAATTAAGGTATACGGTGTTAACTTTTGGGGTTAAGTAATACGGTGAGTTTTAGTTTTAGGTGCAAAATAAAAAAAAATAAAAAATCATTAGCAGAAGTTAACACCGTCTACCTCAATTGGTTTCAAGGTTCAATTTGATACTTTTTCAAAATTTAGGATTTAATTTGTTACTTTTCAAACTTTAAAATTTAATTTGTTCCACCGTTAAAACTATAGGATTTAAATGGTAATTTTAACTTAATATAATGCATGGAAAATTCTACATGTGCACTGAATGTGATAGCATCTCAATAAAAATTTATTTTAACTCATTAGTTTTTTCCCCTTTCCTTTTATCTTCTTCCTCCTTCTCTCTCTAACTCTCTGTTTCTTCTTCCTCCTCTCTCTAAATCATTTGGTTTAGCCATTACACCACCACCAACAACTATTACTCTGCCAACCAGAACGAGTGCACCACTACGTGGGGGGGCATCAATTTGGTTATTGAGCATTTTTATTACTCTTATCTTCTCCATTCCTCAAACTCTTTATCCCTGTTACTTTCTTTAAAGTTTTATCAAGCAAATTAATCACTGAAAATTACTTTCTATATAACTTGTTTCCTTTCCTTCATACCTGATTACTCTTTGCCTCACTTGCAACTCTTTTTTTTTTTTTTTTTTAATTATTTTAATTTTAAAATATGGGGGAGCACTACTTTGAGTTGAAGTACAATAAGAAATATTAATTTCATTTGAACTTAGAAAGTGCAGTGATATGAAAAAAAATTGAATTTCAATTATTGTAAAAGACAACAAATGCCGTGAGTTCGTGTGTGTGTTTTTTTTATAACATGCTATACTTATCCCTTTGTAGAGGTGGGGCAAACCGCAAACTAATGTTTTACTTTTATATTGAAGGAGTTTTGGGGAAGGTTCAGGGAGCATCAACACTCAGTGACATATTTTGTCATCTACTGACAAAATTAAGATTGACTTCACCATCCGGTTTCACATTTTGTGACCAAAAATCTCTAATACCAACTATAAGAGCATTCACATCCCGTTTTGTAAATTTTATCTATTTTACCTTTTCAAAAACCCATTTTTCTACTTTAGCTATCAATATTTACAATATACCTCACATCCCATTCTTTATTTTACAATACAATCTATTAAAATACTATAAAATAATTATATTTTTTAATTTATTTCCCCCAACCTCTACCACACAAAATCCAACCCACAGCCTGCAAAACCACATCGGCAACCCATACCCACGCCGGCAACCCATAACCACGTTATTTTTCCCCCATGCCGGCAACCCATACCCACGTTATTTTTCCCCCAATCTCTACCACACAAAACACAGTGAACACACAAAATCCAACCCACAGCCTGCAAAACCACACCGGCAACCCATACCCACATTATTTTTCCCCCACGCCGGCAATCCATAACCACAAATCCACCACAACCATTCAACCCATAATAAAAACAAACCCAACAATTAAGAACAACCACCTGCCGCCTAAGAACCAACCATCCACGCCAGCAACCCATACCCACGCCGGCAACCAAGAACACTGGCTCTCCTACCTGCAAGCGTGATTTTGTTCAGTGAGTGCGAGAGAGAGGACGAGGGAGGGGAGGGAGTTTCTGAGAGAGAAAGTCTGAGGGAGGGGGGATCGGAGTTCCCGAGAGAGAGAGAGGTAGTGAATAAAAAAACAAAAAAATAGCTTTACCTGTGCTACAGTACTCGGTATTGATACCGAGTACTGCAATTGTGTAAAACTTTTAGCAGTTTAAGAAGACCGGATGAGGGGGGAAATTTTGTGATTTTTGTGAATAGTGTTATCTATGGTAGCTAATAGAGACTTTTAAATGACCGGATGTGAATGCTGTAATAAACTATACTGTTCTTTAAAGTGAGACTTGTTGGCTAATAGCTAGAGCAATGTTTTTTTCCTTGTTCTTTCTTTTTCTGGAAAAAGTAAACATTAAATTAAGGACAGTTGAGGTTTCCTTTATTGTCTTAATAATTAGAATGAATCAAACTCATATGAACAAGAAAGACAAGACAAAAAGAGGTTCCAAGTGTTAGGTTCTGTGGAGCCTGGTGTTGTGTCTGATTTGGTTTGGACGTGACTTGACAGTAAAAGAGTTACGGTTTTAAATGGATATTTTGTGAGGCTTAGTGCCCGTTTGGTAACACGTTGGCAAAGTGAAAACTAACTTATTCAAAATACATGTTTCTGAAATAGAGCAGACGACACCATTTCCAAAAGGCAATAGATAGAGGAGAGGAGCTTTTAACATTACTGTTAGAATTTAACAATACTGTTAGAAATTTCACATATTATCCCTAGACAGGGGAGGATTTAAGGCTAGGGTGCCCCATTTAAAAATTAAAAACCGTATAAATTAATTCAAAATTTTAAGATATTTTGCATAAATTCTGAATCATAAATTCCCAAGGCTTCGACCTAATAAGCAGGCTTGACTTGGTAATGGGGGGCAACTGATGGATTGGGTGATGATGACGTAGCACATACGGTTTGAAGTAACAAGGTCAACGTGGCTTCTTAGCTCGGCCCATTAGTGCATTTGAGATTAAGAAGAAGGCCAAGCCGACCACCGGATCACCAAGTAGTACTTTTGAAGTTCCGAGAGCTCAAAAATGAAGTTAAGTACAAAAATTGTAGGTTTTCCATTCCGTGAGATCACCTTGAGAGGCTTTACAAGCACCATCTAAAATGAATTTAATCAAGCCTCAAGGGTGGAGCCAACTGATAAGTACAGTGACACAATCACAAAATAACATGTGTCTATGTTAAGGTGATACACCAACACCTCAACAAATTGTGAAAAAAAATTACAAGAATGTTATATATAGCATTGCGTTTAGAGCATTAGTAATGCACCAACAATATTTAAACAAAGGGGGTCAATTATGAGTTACAGTATTTAAAAAAAGGAGTGAATTATGAATTGTCCTTCAATACATACATTACATAATAATTTTACTTTTGGAAACAATATAAGTCCAATGACGATTCAAATTAAAAAGAGAAGGAAAAAGAAGTCCAATGACAATTAGAAATTTAGAATACAAAAAGAGGAAATACAAAGTAGCTTTACAAACCCAACAATTTCAGAGAAGAAGAAAAAAAAAAATCATGTTATTATTAATTACACAGCAATCATAAACTAGAGAAGCAGACTTCATCTTCCCATTTTCAGCCAGCATTACGCACACTACTCATTTGAGATGTGTTGTCTTATGATGTAGCTGCAAATAGATTCGATGCACTTAACCTTTTCGAGGGTGGATAGTGTAGAATGTCTGCAGAAAACTTAAAATGATGGCAACAACTGCAGCTAATAAACCGAAAACAGACCATGGCTGGCTAAAATATTTGTGACGTATTACTGCTATCCAGATCCGTATCTTGCTGTTATAGTGCTTTTGAATATCTTTTCTAACACTTTGGTAAATAAACGCATCCACCGGCATCCATTTTCTGCCCATCTCTTTCAACAATTTAAACACCTCTTCGTCACTGTTCAGGGTGTGGAGAATTATATGCTTTGACCGGAGCACTTTCACATCCTCAGGATTTGCAATGAGTGAATTCATGAAACTGATGTAAGATGTAATTGTAGCATCAATATAAGTAGCACACATTTCAAAGGCTATCAAGTTATTATAATATACTAGTGCATCAGGAGTTAGGAGCAAGGGGGGAAGTATAAGCTCTCCAGTGAAGAAGCCTGGTCTGAATTTAACATCTCGAAGAGAAATTGATTTTGGAATTTCCTTTTTTGCAGAATGAAGAGAAATAGAATTGCTTGCCTTGAAATTGATCCCCACAGCTTGAAGATCACTAACTGAACCGAAAGATGGAAAAATACTAGTGAAATCCTGTGGATAGATTTTCACAAGACAATCACATTTGGAGATTAGTGTGATTTGAAGTCCAAGGAGATGATTCGGTTCCTTGTCCTTATCTGGTGTATCTTGCTCTAGAATGTTTCCCCAATGCATATCTCTAAGAAATGACGTTACCATTTCTAGCCCTTTATTTTCCTCGTATATATTGCTCATCAAAACATCCAAAACTCTGAAAGGAATTTGGTTCTCTAGCAAAATCGTGTCTAGAAGTGCATAGCGATACTGGAAGATGTCTAGATACTTACTTACAAACGCCTCGTATTCAAACAAAGCTAGAATGAAACAACCGTCTTGAAGCATCATCAATGCAAATGCTTCATCATCATCATCATAAGCGTCCGTTGAACCATCAACGTAACAACTTTTAGCGTAGTCATTCAGTTCAAGTACCTTAATGTACAAGTCCTCAATCGATTTTTCATGTTTTAAAATAAACTCCAGTATGACCTTTGTTTTGATCGTTTCTACTGCCCGGAGTTCAGGTTTTCCATGGTGGTAAGGGCCGAAAGAAACAATCTTGGGATCAAAATATTCCTTGCTTCTTTCGTCATTTCGCAGTATTGGTGGTACTTTGGGACAGGAGACATACCGGGACTTCTTGTTTATTAGCTGGTCAACATTGTCCAGTTTGGATCTCAGGTATGTTACTGCCTTGCTTGCCCCATCAGCTGTATGCTCGATCTGCAGGTTCACCATAGTTAGGAATACTTATCTTGTGGATTTAGGATAAATATATGAGATTTTGTAGGAGTCACATGATATGAGAATGATGGTGCATCAATTATTGATAGTGTTATGTTATGTAAGCTAAATCTTTGATAATGGATGAGCACCACGTGGCATGCGAGTTTCTATCTCGTTGTGCAGATCCACGAGGTGGGACCCACGTTGAACATATGTATCACCGCCAGGTGAGGGTTGGTCCTTCGAAAATGTTATTCCATATAAATAGCAATAGCAGTAGCAGTAGCACATCATCCCCTGAATGGCAGATAATGAGCTGAAAATTATCATTATGCTAGCGTCCAAGATTTGAAACAACAGAAATATGCTACGATTGATACGAGGAAGGCAGAGGGATTTAAAGATCCTGATGGATCAAGGTATTAACTATTTGGAGGAGTATTGAAACTGATCGTCAAGAACACCGAGACAATTAAATCAGCACCAACTTTTTTTAGACTACATTACACTTAAGTATGGTTATGCAATCAAGGGGGAAGTTTAAGCTCTACATTGATGAGGCCGGATCTGATCGAATTCAACATCTCGAAGAGAAATTGAATTTGGTTTTTTCCTTTTTGGCTGAATAAAGAGAAATAGAATTGCTTAGCTTTAAGATCACTAACCGAACCGAATGATTGAAGATAACGAGTATTTATCAAAAAATCCTTTTTAAATTCTTGAAACTTTAGTATTAGAATTTTTATTCTAATAGTATTTTAAAATTCTTGGAACTTATGCAATAGAGTTTTTGACTAGAGTAAATTATTTAAATAATTTAAATTTACTTATATACACATAGGAAAGGTACATCGTACAACATGTAACACCAACATTAAGTCACATGATCTAAACATAACTTAAAACCCAACTTTTATTGTATTACACTAACAATATGCCGTTAATTCTTCTAAAAAAAAAAACAAACAATGTGTCGTTAATTGCACAGCTTAATATATCAACAACAAAAAATCAAACTTTTATTAAGTGCACATGTTAATAAACAATTATATATAAATTAAAGAAATATTTTATTGATATAATCAAAATTGACAAATAAAATATATAATAAAAATAAAAGACAAAATTAACTAAATTTACATTGCACGATTGGTACTTACTTCCTTATTGTCTGTAATGCTCAGCTCCATAGAAATGACATAATCCATTCCGGCTTCGCCAAAGTGTTCACCTAGACAAGATAACTATTGTTAGTGATCACATTGTTATTCAAGTACGTACACTCAACTTTATACTAAGCAAACATTGAAACTTGAGAACCAAGAATTTAGATTCTTAATTCAACTTTATTCATATATCAAGATTGGAATCGAATGTACACACTTTTTGTAAAGCCAAAATTGATTTAGGAACTTGTTGGGTTGCTTTGGTTGCCTCACCACGTCTCGTATCTTCTAGTTAGCGGTGGAGCCAGGATTTCAGCTCAAGGGTATTGAGAAGATTAAAAGACACGATTGAAAATCAAATTAATCCGAAAATATTAATCGACATTAATATAAATAAATAAATAAAAATTATGTAATAATGTAATCATCACACGGTTCCTCTGGGCAACCTTTTTGCTTTCCCAATAAATTCATTGTTATCTACAAAAAAAAATGTAATATAAATATAAATATAAATGTAAATTGTAAATTATTTTTCATACCTAAGTTAATTTACTCAGTTGACCTAGATGATTTTTCTTATTTTGAAACCAATTCATGAATTTTTCATTCCCAGTAGTTTTTAAGATTGACAAAATCTGCTTTGATACGAGTCCGGACTTATTATTATACTTAGTTTTTACTTTTTTCCATAATCTCAATTAACAAAAAGTTTATATATTTCATATTATTAGAAGAAAGAAAAAAAATAATCAATGGGCTTAGGTCTGCCTTTGCTCCTCATCACGTGTCGTGTCTCGATGTGATATTAGACTCGGGTTCAAGATGGAGAGTCATGCCCATTACTCATGTCAACACATATGGTGATTAAGGTTAACGGTGTGTCTTAGAAATTGCACAAATAAAAGAAGCCCACAAATGAAGTAGCGAATTCAATATCAACTATCAATTGTGATTTACATTAATAGTTCATAAATAGGTGTAAATTTGGAGAGATGTGATGAGGGAGAGAGTGAGAGAGTCTTGCCCGTGCTACCAAGCTGAGAGAAAATTTATGTTGGCATCTATTACTGAGTGATTATTCAGTAGTCTTGGACTACAAATAAATGCGTAGTCCACGTTTCACATGAATGTAGGTCCCATTAATAAAATTCATAGTAGGATCCATCATTCATGTGAAAGAGAGACTATGCATTTATTTGTACTCTCGAACTACTGAATAATTTTTTCTACTTACAAATGTCACACACACCTACTCACTCTTGTAGGTGAACACTTGAGTTAATGCCTCCCATTTGCTATGCCTTAAAATTTGTGGGTAGTGTTAGTTGGCATTAATGGTGATGGGTAAGCATTTACGGTGAGTTGCATTTTTTTTTTTTTTTTTTTTTTTTTCCTTTTGGCCAAAAATTGCGTATGTTTAGCAGCTTTAACCTTTAAGCCAATTTTCTACATGTGTGTGGTTTGCATAGTGCATTCTCATTAATAAAAAAGAAAAAAAGAAAAAGTTCCATAATTATATTTGCAATCTTTTTCCTTGAGCCAAAGGATACATGAAGGGAATCTATCTTTTGTCCTCCCAGTGACATCTCCATAAATCCCCCATTGGCTTCCCGTTGGGGTTTTATGAATGTTTTGCAATGATTCCAACCCAAGGAATAATTAGTTAGTATTTTAGGAGTATAGTAACATGGTATTTATTCCTCTCACATAATAATAGGTCTTATTAATTAAATTTTTGGTTGGATCTACTATTCAAGTAAAAAGAGAGACTATATCTAATAATTTTCCCAACCTAACAGTGTGTTTATTACACATTATCATTTCCAAAATATATGTGTGTGTGAGTTTAGATTAAAATTTCTATCATATATCATAAATGAAACACTTTTATGAATGTTTTGCAATCTAACCTGTAAGGCTGTAATGTATTTTTATTTTTTTTGCTGAATAAACCAAACAATATAGTTAGTATACATCGTGGTTTCCTAAAGAAAGGTGGTTTCCTAAAGAAAGGAGAAAACATGTTACATGATGTACTGTGCTCCAAATGGAATAGGTTTGTCTCCATGTGAAATGAAATGAAGAGAGTCCATTTTATGGTCTAGATTAAATATTATAGATTTAACAGTGTACATACTGCCACGTCATTAAAAAATTTAAATAACGTGACAGTCTGTACATTGTTAGATCCATAAAATAAAATCTAAACCATGAAATGGACATATGAAGAGGTTTTCAAATAGAGAGGATCTTATTCTGCTGCAAATAAAATATAAAAGTTATATATATATATATATATATGTGATAACCGTGAAAGATTCTTTATTATCATAGCAAGTTTAGTATAAACTCTTTTGCAATACAACCATGTAATAACCGTGAAAGATTCTTTATTATCATAGCAACTTTAGTATAAACTCTTTTGCAATACAACCCTTTGTTAGGTTCTTTATCTTTGCATCAAGCCTAGTATCTAGTGAAAGCATGTGTTATGGTTTTGCAATACAACCATGAAATAACCGTAAAGATTCTTTATTATCACAGCAACTTTAGTATAAACTCTTTTGCAATACAACCCTGTGTTAGGTTCTTTATCTTTGCATCAAGCTTGGTATCTAGTGAAAGCATGTGTTATGGTTTTGCAATACAACCATGTAATAACCGAGAAAGATTCCTTATTTTCACAGCAAGTTTAGTATAAACACTTTTACAATACAACCATGTGTTAGCTTCTTTGTCTTTTCATCAAGCCTGGTAACATTTAGTTGTAGATATGTACCATATTATTTGAGTCATTTGACATTGGTGCCATCAAATATATATAATATATATATATATATGTATGTATATATATATTTTATATATATATTAAATTTAAATAATAAATAAAAATTTAGGATACCAACAATGTGATGATAGTATCATCATATGTGATGATACCATTAATTGAATTTTATCTATTAGAGCTACCATACCGACAAAAAAAAAATCGTAGAATTACCCCATTTAAATACAAAAACTTAATTGGTATTTGCATTTCAAAACCAAGAAGAATGGATTTATCTGATTTATTTCAACTTTTTGCCAATTCAAAGGAGTTTAGGACTCCTATTATCAATTTTGATTGAGATTCAATTATCTAAATTAATTAAAAATAATTGGCTATTATCTCTTAAGATAATTATCCATTATTTTAAAAATAATTAATCTACATAATCCCATCGACAGTTATCCCATGCTTTAATGTGCATTAAATATTTCAACCAATAGGAATTAAATATAAATTGGTTTAAATTTAATATTTTAAAAGACCAATTAAAATTAAATTATAATAATCCTACACATATAAGCTCATGGTGGAAATAATTATTGACCAATTAAAATTAAATTATAATAATCCTACACATATAAGCTCATGGTGGAAATAAAAATAAAAACAGGATTTGGGTTATAGCTCAGTGTTATTGGCACCCTCTGTGGTGCCGGATGTCTGGGATTTGAACCATACCTCCCCCCTTCCCCACTATTTACCTATTTATTTATTTTTTAAGCAAATTACACTTTCTCTCTTTTAACTATTGAGTCTACTTCAATCCACCCCATAATCTATAAAATCGAGTAATGTCCCTATTGAATTTTATTAATTTTGATAGATTGATTTCCCAAAGTCTAAATGTGGCGGGAGTGAGATGGTAATTTTGGATGATTAGGGGTCAGATAATAACAATCATGAGCAAGAAGAAAAAAATATGGTCAATTAATCAATTGGTTGGAGTTAATTTGACAAATTAAAATGTGGTCAAGCCGTAACTAATAATTGTGTTTGGAGGAAATTTTAGCTCAAGTTTACTAAATTTTCATGTGGTAATTATACTTAGAGCAAACTTAGCTTTTCAGAAGCTTTATGTAAATTCATGAAGGTTCCATATAAGAAGAAGTTCAGAGTTCTTAAGTTGTAAAGTTGTTGTGAGTCGCATCAACGAGTTATTTCCGTTCTATAACTACCATAGGGGTCAAAACAAAAAATTTCAGATAGTGGAAAAGGGAAAATATACATCATTTTTTATCCTGTGTTACATGATAGAAGTACATCATCAAGATAAAACATAATAGACTATTAAAATAATTTTAAAAAATAATGAAAAATCCTTTTTAAATTCTTGAAACTTTAGCATTAGAGTTTTTATTCTAGTAGTATTTTAAAATTCTTGGAACTTATGCAATAGAGTTTTGGCTAGAGCAAATTATTTAAATAATTTTAATTTACTTATACATGTACATAGCAGATGTATAGCAAAGGTACATCGTACCACATGTAACACCACACTACAAGAAATATGTCATATTGCGGCGGTCAAAACCGCCACTATAAACATCTAAAACCGTCACTAAAACATCAAAAACCTATAGTGACGGTTTGATAAACCGTCACTAAAAATAAGTCCAAGGGTCGCAAACTAAGCGTCGCAATAAGGTATAGTGACGGTTTAGGGAACCGTCACTGAAGAAATATGTTATAGCGACGTTTTAAAACCGTCACTATACACTTTCCCAACTCAATAGCCATTCTTTAAAATTTTATTATTGCGACGGTTTACAACCGTCACTATAGATTATGGGTTATGGGTTTATTGTGACGGTTTATAACCGCCACTATAGATTTCCTAAATAAAACTTTATAAGTCTATAGTGACGGTTAGGAACCGTCAGTATACACTTCTTAAAAAAATTTATGGGTTTATTGTGACGGTTTATAACCGCCACTATATGTTTATTATTTATTTATTTTATTTTTTTTTAAATTGTGGTTTAAAATGTTTTGAATAACATGTTCAATACACCATAAGCAAATTTCTCTATACAATACCACAATCAAATTTCCAAAAAAAAAATATTTTCAAACACAAAACCACAATCAAATGTGCAAACTAACACAATGTATGTCATAATCAAAATTCCAAATAGAATTCCAATAAGTATTTACCATCAAAATATAACCCCAACAAAAAACAAGTCTAAATATCTAGATGCCCAAATTAATACAATGTCATAATTAAGTTCAAAATAATACAACACTTGAACATTAATGTCACAAAAAAATCTCATAACTCAAACTTTGCCTTAAAACTGTTAATGCTTCAATCTATTAGAGAACATCAATTCGCTCTAAACTGTTATATTACCTGTAACAAAGAAAAACAATAGAATAAGTCATCTATCTATCATTCTCATCGTCACATCCAAATATGTAATTAACAATATAATCAAGTAATATAAGAAAATAACATTACCCTAATGTTCTATTTCATGAGATGCACCAGATGATCTTTGGGCATGATGAGATTGTTGATCAGGAGTACCAACATCCTAAATACAAATTATGATGAGTTAATAAGTTTATATTCGTAACTATACTAAACAACACAATAAGACTAACCATAACAAAAAAATGTATACATAAAATATATTTATACAACATTAAAATTTAATACCTGAGGAAAGTGTGAAGAATATAATTATTATATAAACTCAATCAATCATAGCAAAATGAAATTCTTTCCAAATAAGCATATTTAGGTACACTGCCTCTCTCAAACAACTATAACTCAATCATGTTTTATGTAGACAAACCAACCTCTTGGTGGGTTTGAGCATGGTTATGTTTTAAGGCACCCTATCTCTCTCAAACATCAATAACTAAAAAACTTCAAGTTGAGCCAAGAGCTTTATAAGTCAACTAACACTTCTTGTTGTTGGATTTCCAGGTTTCAAATCTCCTTCTCCCAACTATTAAATTATCAAAAACAAACAACTTCAAGGTGCAACCCTCTATTTTACTATTGTCTTCAACCCCAAAACCAACACATTGGGACTCAAGGAAAAGTGTTTGGAACACACCACCACATTTGGTTGGTATTCTGCAACTAACACCAGTCACCTGTCCATTTTAGACATGGGGGAGATAAAGAGAAAAAAGAAATTGTAGAGACTACAAGGCTGCTGCTTAGAACTTTGGTGTCTTAGGTTTAGCCGCTCCTGTTTTTTTGTAAAAGTATTAAAGTATAAGTTTCTACTTGAGTGCCAGAGCACATAAAACAAAATTTAGTGGTCTGTTTCTGGAAAGGGGTTAGGACTTTATTTTGGGATGGTCATTTTCATATATCCTTAACTAAATGGTTAAGCCTACCAAAATTTAGTGTGATTAACTGGATGAACTCTTTGGGATAGGATCCTCATCAATTTTATGATTAAGATTAAACATAAAAAATCTAAAGGTTTAAATGACTTGGTATCATGTATACCATTTCGTTTTAGTTTGCATGTTGCAAAACTATTTTTGACAAACTGAATTTGGGTTGGTCATTTTCATACACTTGAATCTCTGTTTTTCTTTTCCTTTGTAATTATTGTTTTTACTCTTACTCTTACTTAAAAAAAAAAAAAAAAAAAAAAACTTTTTAGATATAGCAGAGGGTTAATCTTTGTGAATCATTTGTTGTTTATCTTTAGGCCTGTTACTAGTCCAAAAAATAAAAGTTAAAAAAATATTTGTTATCAGTTACATCTTACATGCTTAGAGAGCTAAAGATTTACATTACTCACATGTTTTAAAAATATTAACAATATAACATGTTTAAATGTTGTTGAAGAGTGGTAAAAGAAATTGTATTATAGTTTCAAATTCAATCAAGGACTTGATAGCTAATCTAGCAATGTTTAGAGATTAAAAAAGAAAGAGAGATAAAAAAGACCATTTTTACACACCTTCCATCTTTGAGATGTGTTTCTCAACTTTTCTTGCGCAGCCATTGCAGTGCATGGACACCCTTAGCATCACCATCTGCATAGTTCATCATCAACAAACTGAAAATCAATAAAATTCCTACTATATTGGATATGGCCAAAACAAGTTCTTCTCTCTCTCTCTCTCTCAAGAGTAGTACTAAAAGGAAGTTAAGAGAAAAAGAGCCTCACCTTGGGCTTCAATTGAAAAGCCAAGGTCTGGTTTCCAGCAACATCTTTCAATCTCAGTAACTGGCTTTGATCACTTGCTATCAATGGCTTGCTCTCAAACTCATCTTGGGTTTCCAAAGTGTTAATGCAGAAGCAAGAGCTTGAGCAAGAAGAAAGACTAAAACAGTCTAGCACCTTACCAAAGCTTAGCTTTCCCATTTTGAACTAGAAGTCTACAAGTTTTCACTCACTAAGAGTCTAAGACAAATCTGAAACTTAACAGAAAGTACCTCCCCACATGAGAAATTAACAATCTTCCCACCTAAATTACCTAATCAACCAACCACTTCAGTGATATGAAGTCCAAGATTCAAAGGCAAACTATTATGTGAATACTATTATATTCGATAGAGAGAGAGGGAACAGAGAAGCTAAAAAGGCCAAATTTTCATTGGGGAAAACAAAAGCTGAACAGAACCCAATGAAGCCTAGGTAGAAAAAAAAATATATGGCCAAGATCTTCACTTTTTATATATTATCAATTGGTCAAGAAATGTAGACGGTGATTCAATAACCCAAAAGAGCACTCTTCACTGTAATCACTTCAACTGGACACTTCTATAACACATACTAAATATAAAGCTTGAAAGGAGTAACTTCATGTGAGATAAGCAGATGAGTACAAGTGTGTGTCTCTCATGTGATTGTTCTGCTAAATAAATGAAACCCAAGATGCTTTAAAAGCAAGGAAGCCTATTTCATATGACCAAGAGGGTAAAGAGAGCAAAAAAAGGAAGTCACAGTCTCCAATGGAGGAAAGAATAGAACACTGAACTTGCTTTGGCAGTGGATTTACGCCAGCTCATTGCTGGTTATTAATTTAATTGAGAAAAAAAAATTTAAAAACCATAAGATGGGGAGATGTGGCCACGTGTAAGGTGAGATAACAGAGACAAAATATATTGGGCGGACTGCCCAAAGCCCCAAAGCCACAAGATATTTTCTTGGCTTTTACCCATCTAACTTTACCCAATATTGAGGGTGGTGGAAAGTAGAGAGCAACAAGGAAAAGAGAAGCAGACCCGCCCCTCTGTATGTATGGGGCTGCTCCTTAATTCCTTCTCTACTTAATAATATTTCTTCCATTATCAAAAAATAAAAATAAAAACAAAGAAGAAGAGAAGCAGGCAAGCAACAGTGAACTCTTTACCCTTTTGGTTTTAAAGTTCAATAAGATAGGGCCATGCACCTTCAGCATCATAGTTTGATAATTCTGGGTCCACTGACTGGATACACAAAGCATGACATGTTAGTAGTGCAATGACCACCAGCATCAAAACCAGCAAGACACCTCAATATACAAAATATCCATGTTTCTCTTCCTTTCCCTTTATACTCAAAAGAATAACCCTCTAATGGCTATGAATTTTTTTTATAAGTAAAAATAATTTTATTCAAAGGAGGAAATATTTCAAATACCCACACCTCCTAATGGCTATGAATATCACGATACCTAAAAATGCTTCTTTTTTTCTTTTTTCTTTTTTTTTGATGAATAGAAAGATTATTAATGAAACAAACCAACAAATACAACTCAAAAGGCAAAAGCCTAAAATAAAAGACCCAGCAAAGACCTTGCAATCCTTGCACAACCCAGCAGCTACTAGAGCCACACAAAAAAACAACAGCTAGCAACAGCCAATACACAGAAGCAGATGCAATAAAAAAATAAATTAATTAAAAAAAAAAAAAAAAACACCAAGCAAAACCAAGTCGGCTAACTCCAAAAGGCCAACTAAACAAAGACACCAGAATGCAAGAGGTCCTTATAAACCAACTTGTGCTAAGGCTATTTAAGTTGACCTTGACCAAATTGTGCACCAAGTCATCAAAGTAATCCCCAGCCCCACATCTTTGACCCATTCAAACCTCCATTAAGATTTAAGCCTTGACAAACACACATATTTATTCACTACACCCACCCCCATCGATTCACCATCACAAACAGCCAACAGATAAAGACAAATCAAAAGTGTTCAGCAAAAAAGCAAAAAAGTAAGTCTTGAGATGACTGAAGAGAGAAAAAAAAAAAAAAAAGTGACAAAACAAAGCAGAGAATACCAGTGTCCAATTAGAAGAGCCGGCTGTGTATCTGTCAACTAGGGAGATGAGAGTCGGCTGTGTCTATGTTTTGTGCCTCCGTGGTCAGATGAACGATGGCACAGCTCTGTGGTCTAGATCTAGAGACCGAGTCCAAGCGAGAGTGAGAAAGTGAGAAATTAGTGAGAGAGCTGAGAAGTTAAGAGCAAGAGTGAGAAGCTGAGAGAGAATATTACAATATAGTGGTTATGAAAAAAAAAAAAAAAAAAAGCCCTTACCTTTGAGTTTGTTGAACTTGGATCTGGAGGTGGGTGAGAGAGATTGATGGTGGCAGCAGAGAGGTGGTTATGGGTGAGAGAGATGGTGGCAGCAAAGGTGGTTGTGGGTGAGAGAGATGGTGGCGGCGATGGCAGTGGTGTGGGTGAGATGAGAGAGGGAGGAGAAAATTTTAGGGGAAATTGGTTTTGAGTTTTTAGTATATCAGATTAGAACACGCGGGAGTGAAAAAATTTAGGGAAATTTTTAGCGGGTTAGATAGAGCAAGAAACGATGTAGTTTTGAAATTTTATTTAATGCTATTCTGACTGTCAAAGGAAACAGTCACAATATCATTAAGCATTTGTGGCTGTCCTAAAAAACCGGTTACTACAAATCCATTATACAGTGACTGTCATTTACAGTCAGAATAGACTATGTATAGTGGCTGTTATTAAAACAGCCACTAGAAAAAACGTCAGAATTCCTTGGTTTTTTTGTAGTGCCAAAATCAAACACTAAGTCACATGATGTAAAAACAAAAACAATATGCCGTTAATTGCACATGTAAATATATATCCACAACAACAAAAGTGCAGATGTTAATTAAATATTTTATTAATATAATCAAAATTGACAAATAAAATATAAAATAAAAATAAAAGACAAAATTAACTTAATTTACGTTATAATGCATGATTGGTACTTACTTCCTCATCAGTGAGATCGACTGATTGATCATGGCCCCGGCTTGATTCACCAGCGTTTGTTCTTTCAACCTTTGTCGAATGAGACTGCTCCATGAAAATGACATGATCCATTCCAGCAATGGTAGCCTGTTCACCCAGACAAGATCACTATTTTTTTTTTTTTTGGGGATAAGCAACAAGATACATTATTGTTCAAGCACACTCAACTTTATACTGAGCAAACATAGAAACTCGGGCTTCAAGAATTTAGATTCTTACTTCAACTTTATTCATATATTCAAGACTGGAATCAAATGTACACACTTTTGTAAAGTTGTAAATTGTTTTACATGGGCACGATTACCAAAAAAAAAAAAAAAAGAAAAAAAAGAAAAGAAAAGTGTTTTATCACCAGCAAGTTTAGTATAAACTTTGCAATACAACTGTGCTTAGGTTCTTCATCTTCGCATCAAGCCTGGTATCAAGTGAAGTTGCAGTCCAGCGGCTTCAGGCCTAGTGATTAAAGCCATTACCTAACCGCATTCCGTATAGTTAAAATTTTAGCTTAAGAAACTACTTTTTACATTTTCCTAAACCATTTGCAAAACATCTTATATTTGATTCTCTATTTTCAATTCTATTTCATTTAAATACTTTTTTTTTTTCATTTATTTTTTATTATATCTTCCAAAACACCACACACCAACCATTTTGACCAAAAACACAAACAGCCCCCAACACAATAGATATCCCAACACTAAATTTACAACGAATGGCGGGGCTACATACATTTGAGTGGGGTCAATACAACATCCCCCAACACAGCAAATATCCCAAAATTAAATTAAAAAAACTCATAGGTTATAAATAAAAAATACCAAATTAAATAATCACCTCCTGGGGTTTGGGTCATTTGCAAATGACACTCTGGAGTTTTAATTTTGTAATATAACCACCTGGGGTTTTTAAATTGGTGAGATTGACCACTCTAGATACATTTTTTGTCGATTTCGCTAACAGAGATTAGCACGTGACTACTTTATAATAAAAAATTCATTATTATAAACCTAGGTGCAATGAATGTGACTAATCTTTGTTAGCAAAATCGACAAAAAATGTACCTAGAGAGATCAATCTCACCAATTTAAAAACCTCAAGGGGTCAGTTTGCAAATGACCTAAACCTCAGGAAAAAAAAAAAAACTTATTTGCATGTATTTGAGTGGGGTCAATATTACTAATGTCATGTTTTTGAAATTGAATTTAACTGAGCAACCTAATATACTACACTTAAGTTCGTGCCTAACAAGCACTCACAAGTCACAACTGATCTCACTAGATCAAAAGTAAAGCAACATTTTTTTTCATCTTCTCTTTTTTTTTTTTAAATTTTTTTGTCATGTTTGGAGCTTAGATCTTTGATAATGAGTAAACCCCAAGGGGTAGCACGATTGGTTGGGGACCATGCCTCTTGAAGCGGGAACTAGCTCGAATGTCCCCTTACTTCTAGAAAAAAAAATAAGTGAAAAATCCACTAGAACCTCATTATGTCTAAAAAATTCGATAATAAGAATATCATAGATTTGATTTTTATACTTCTTTTCTGTATGTTTTGGTTTACCAAGATTGCGCTGTACTTGTCCGACCACCACATATAAGTGATTCTAATCTTGGTCAGCATCTTACATATATATTCATAATCTATGGGGTTGTAAACAAATCAAGCTTCTTGATATTGGCTTGCTAAGGGACTAGTAAAGGAACCTACTTTTGTTGCTTAGTAGATAAATATGCCAATATTGATTGACCAACTTCGCGGCTAACTTTTCTCATAAAGATAATTGAGCTTGAGTCTGAATGGGCTAACTTAGAGCTCAAGGGGTCCAACTGCACAACTTGAGCTGGTAATAATTGTCTTAACCCTTGCATCTCAACGTGGCTTACTGGTAGCTGTAATACTCCAACTAGGCTAACTTAGAGCTCAAGTGGTCCAACAGAACAAATCTAAGTTGAGTTTGTTCTATCAATCAGACTACACTTATTCATAGGTCATAAGTAACACAAACATGAGGACTCTGCCACAACCACAAAATAATTGCATTGAGTGTTTAAAATACAGACATATAGATTGTTAATTACCACTCTTTAGTTAGATATGATATTTTTCTTTTCACATTCTATCTTTTCTTTTAATTACATTAAATTTTTGTTTCCGTTGATAATGTGTGAATGTATGGACAGAGTCTTAAAAATATTAATGCTTTTTGGTTAAATATTCTATAAATGAAACTCTGCCAAATGTAATATTTTTTCTGGTAAAATGAATACTGAAATTTAAGCTAATGTGGTGATATTATGTTTCAGGTTGGGCCTTGTTGCAACCATTAAGGTTTGCTATTTACTCAGTGTTATGATTTTTGTTTGTGTGATTGTGAATTTTTTTGGGAGCAATTATACCAAAGGGGAAGAGATTTTTTTAAAGCTTAGAGAACTTCAAGAACACGTCTAAAAAAACCTTATCCTTTGGCATTCCTGGAGTGAGGTTTGATTTTTTATTTTTTTGGGTCCCTAGTCCATACATAATTAAGCATTTTTGTTAACATTATTACCTTAAAAATTCTTTAATGTACAAAAAGTGAATGTGGGTGTCACAATTTTCAGGTATCTTCCAACTAAAAGCAATTAATAGAGAAACATGGAAGCTAGAAAAAGAGGCCCGGTCTTTGATTCTGAAGGTAGTAAAGGAAAGAAAGGAAGGAGGAGCATCAGAGAATGATTTGTTAGATAAGATACTTGGAGGTGCAACCAATGATAAGACAGACCGGTTCATTGTTGATAATTGCAAGAACATATACTTAGCAGGATACGAGACTACTGCAGTGTCTGCAACATGTCTGCATGTACACCAGCCTTGTGGGATCATATCATTGCCATTCTTGAAGTACGTGAAGCATATAAATTGTATTGTTTATCGTATTTCTTTTATATTTGTGTAGTATTGCTGAAAACTTGTATAAAAAATATGTTTAATATTGCTGAATGAAATTGGACTGTGTGACAGCAATTCCCGGATATAATAAAAATGGAAGTACTACAGAATATGATCACTTTATATGCTTTCAATCTCCAATGTCAAAGTACATAATAACTTAAAACTTGGACCTAAAAGGCTATGGTTATAAAATTTAGCAAGGGGAATATTGTTTCTGAAAAAAAATCTAAGAATTTGGTTTCAGCAGAGAAGTTCTTTGGTATCAACAGACCTGTTCCTCCCTGTTGTTTGGACGTCAGAATTGTGTGTCTGTTCTCTTTGGTTTGGTCAGTTTATTTTTTATTTTTTATAAATTGGTTCGGTCAGTTTATTAGGCATGTGATTTGAGTTTTTCTTTTTTCTTTTCCTTTGATGGTGCTTTTGTGATGGTTTTGAAGGACCGGGCTAATGAGATATATAAGAGGGTGGAAGATCAAAAGTCTAGTAGAGGAAGAAATCAGGATGCCGTATTGGCGGCTTGCCTGTACATTGCTTGTCGGCAAGAAGACAAACCACGCACTGTAAAGGGTACATCCTATGATTTTTTTAACATCTGGATGCTTCCTGATTTATCTTTCCCTATGTGTATGAGCTTCCCTGAACCTAGTGCAAAATTTGCTCTGTTGCTAATGGAGCCACAAATAAGGAAATCGGCATAGCAAAAGAATACATAGTGAAACAACTGGGGTTGGAGAATGGTCAGTCAGCGGTGTTAGAATATAAGTCCAATGGGTCTTAGGGCCAATATATTGTCTTGTATAGCACTCCTTTTACTTGTGCATTACTCTTACCTCTGTCTATATAAAGGCTCTCTCTTGTACTACATTTGACATATAATACAATACACAGACTTTCAGTCTTCAACATGGTATCAGAGCTAAGGCTCTAATATTGTGCAGTTTTAGTCCTTCCAGGCGTTATTCCGCTGCCTCAGCTGTCTCCGGCACTGCTTAGCCGCCACCGTCAGAAATCCGGTTGCCTGCGCTGCCAAGAAGCTGATTCCTCGCCGAACGAACTTGCTGCCACCCTTGGTTCTCGTGCTACCGGACTCCGATCACGACACATCCGCTGCCGTTGGAAAGATCTCGGAAAGCTCGACTCAACCACACAAAAAACAGCCCAATCGGCCGCCGGACGCGCCCTCACGCGCCGCCTGAAGATCCGGTGCGCCGTCACTCTCCTGCACGCGCCCCCACGCACCAGACTTCTTCACCGCCACGTCAGCCCTAGTGCCACGTCAGCAAGTGCCACGTCAGCCCTAGTTGACCGTTGACCAGCGTTGACCGTTGACTTTGACCGTTGACCAGCATTGACCGTTGACTTCCGGAGTTGACTTTTTGCAATCCAGGTGCTTCCTACCCAGTTTTTCGCGCTGATTTCATTTTTGTGGTCTGTTTTTGCAATTGAGGTTTCATTATGACTCAAAGTGAAATTTCTAAGCCTATTCATAGGCGATCCAATCAGAAGAATTATCATCTTATTTGTGCCTTTTGCAAGCATCGCGGTCACACTATTGATCGATGTAACATGCGTGCCGGCATTCTTCAGCGCTCTGCAGCCTTGACTGCCTCTGAGTCTGTACCATCATCCGATGCTGCATCTTTTGATCCTGTCTCATTGACTACACCTACTTACAGCATAGCAGATCTACAAGCCCTCTTCAGTCAGGTTCAAGCTTTGTCTTCCAGTGCATCCAATTCTGCTCTTTCTGTGACACCAGGTATCTCTTCTGAATGGTTCTTAGATTCTGCCTGCTGCAATCACATGACGGACAATCCTCACCTCACAAGTGCCCACACTCCTCCTGTCTTACCTACTATTACCACTGCTGATGGCTCCGCCATGACTGTTAGTCATGTTGGCTCCATCTCTACCCCTAACTTATCTATCTCTGATGTCTTTTGTGTTCCTAAACTGCATCTTAATCTTTTATCTGTTGGCCAACTAACCGAACTTGGTTTAAACTTGTTCTTTTCTTCTCGTGGTTGTCTTGTGCAGGATTCTCGGACGGGGCAGATCGTTGGGTCCGCGCGTAAGGTTGGACGGTTGTTTGAGCTCACTTCCCTTCACTTTCCGTCTTCAACAGGTGGAGATGGGAACAATACATGCTGGGGACTTTATGGTGAGGGTTTTTCATCTTCTCTGTAATAAATCATAACCTCTTTACAACATTATTGAATTTGTAGGCAGAGACTGACATTAATTAATTTTAAATTAATCTTTAGAGGCGCTTTTGTTCCAATCTTGGTATGAATAATCAAGCGGTTAAAGCTGCCCAAGAAGCTGTTACAAAATCAGAAGAGTTTGATATAAGGTAGTTCTGGTTTTCTCTTGTTTTATCATTTTGTATGCAGCAACATACAATCATGGCTGAAGTCTTGCCTCTCTCCTTCTATACATTAAAATATACTCATTGGAGTGTGATTACAGCAGATGTCTTTTACAACATAAAACATTTTTCTTTTTCTTGTTAAAAAGGTTTCACGATATATGAACCTATGA
>OU015761.1:67345320-67357799 GCA_907173295.1 Fagus sylvatica | reverse complement strand
CAATTCCAAAAAATGATGTTTACAAATCTGTAGGTTATTTTTTCCAGTAGGGCTGAAAGCTTGAGCAATTCCAGAAATCAATTGTCATTATTTTCTATAGCACCTAAAGGTACAAACTGTCACCTCAAATGTCAATAGCATTATTTTCTATAGCACCTAAAGACTTTCATTTCTTGATGAACAATATTATCTGTAAACAAAAAGTAAAATTTCCAGGCCTAGCTTTAACTTTGAACTTCACTTGAGGCATTTGCAAGATTTGAAGTTTCCATTGTCTCTTGACTGTCCTTGTTCTTGATGTGGGCTTCATCCAAGGCATTTGTTAGATTTGAAATCTCTACATTCTCTTCACTATCCTTGTTCATGATGTGGACTTCTAATGGCCCCAGATTTGCTTCAAGATCCTTGACTTTGGAGGTTAATGATCTCACATTTCGAGCTTCTGCTAGTTGATTGGAGGATGCTACCTATCACATAGATGTTAAATAGATGTAAGGGAGCTTATGTTTTAAACTTCTTCCTACCAAAACATTTCGAGCTTATGTTTTTGATATTAGCATTTAGAAATCAATCTTGTAATTTCCTCCAACAAAACTGAAACAGTAAAAAAAAACTTTGGCTACCATAACAAGACTTACTTGCAAGATCATAACTAAACCAACTTTTCCTAAGCTTTTCTTTTTCCAGCAAGCTCATAACGAAACCAACTTAAACTAAATTTTTAGATACATAAATCCAATTACTATAGTTGATTTAGAAAGTAACCATTTCTTTTTATAAGAGATTACCTAATTTGTCAACTATTTTGCTTTTATATCTTTGGAAATAGGAAAAAAAAAAGCTTCTATAGAAAAAGAAAAATAAAGAGATTCAAAATACTACCACTGTTGTTACCTTAGAGAAGTTATCATCTGAAAGCTTGCAAATGGATACATCTTTTGGACGATTGGAAACTTGTAGGAGTGTTTCACCATTTGTTGAAGCTCTCTTTATGCCTGTTATAATAAAAAAAATTACAAAACAGAGCAGAAGGTTTAGTCAACCAAGACAAATGAGGGCAATGTTTCTGATTAAACCTTCTGTTTTGTCCAGTGCATGCTTGTCAAAACAAATGGTACACCGTCTAATGAAATAAGCATGCTTAAACACGATTTTTGTGTAAATGTAAATTTTTTATTTTTTTGAAGTAAATGATTCATTGAACAAGCACTAAAGGGATGTAACCCAAGTATACAGTAAGTATACAAGAGATACACCAACAACTATGAATGAATATTACAAAGATCAAGAAGCTCAAGTAAATTCGAAAAAGAATACTGTCTTGTGGCTGTCATTCACTCATATAAAGATCTTAGGAATAAGAGTTTCAGGTCTAGAACTGATCTTTCACACCCTTCAAAGCTCTGAGCATTTCTTTCCCTCAAGGTTCTTTCGTCCAATCAGAAAATTCTGCACCGTAGCTGTTCCTAAGTTGTTTTAGAGCTTAAAAGCATTAAATCAAAATAGTTGCTGCTATAAGTTGCTAGAAAAACTTTCATGTCATTTGTACATGTAAATATCTTTACTGTTCAATTTATAATTAATAATAAAGCTTCGTTATAATTTTTACTCAGACACTAGAGCATTATGATATTTAATTAAGCTAAGAAGTGACAAACATAATAACACTCTGGAACAGCTATAATGGCAAAGCCCCTGCACCTATTACTTATTCATAATTTGTAGCCATTGTTAAGGCAATTACCTTTAACTTGCACGAGCTGGTGAGTATTTTTTTTCAAGTAGTCATTTGGGTCTGATTTTATTCTCACAAAACTTCCCATTACTTTGCCTTCAAAAGTTACAGGCTGCTTCAACAGCTCCTCCACCAAACTCCTCTTCAAGTAGACAAGCTTGATGTTTTCAACAATGATGGATGCAAAACAGCTTCGCTTCACAACTGGAGTTACAACTGGAGTTAATTCCAGATTTAGTTAGAGCTGTTTCCCTAAACCATTAGAGATAATGTGACAGGTGTGACATTTCGAATAATCCAATTATGTAAGATATATAGAAATTATACATCTGACCAGCACCACTACTCACCCAGCCCCATTAGAAACATTGCATGCTTGTGCTAGTAATGACCAATTTTGTTGCAGTGAACTGGTAACCAGAAATCAAATATGCACTATTAAAAGTTTCTTAATTCTGAAAACCAAAAGTAGACCTATGATTCCTTTGATCAAACATGGAAGATATAAGCAACATCAGAAATTTGACCAGACTCACAAAGCATCCAGTGCTATTAGCAACACCTCATAGGAATACTAGTGTGCCTGCCTAATTGCCAAGCTTGTCTCAGAGCACTTACTATCACAAAGCAAATATACCAAATTACGAGTTTCTTAATTCTGAAAGCAATACTAAACCTACAATACCTTTGATGACTTAAACTAACATTTTTTTTTTTATTTTAGCCATATGAATCAGATTGTAGAGGATGAAACCACAAGCTAGTCATGAAGCTGCAGCAAGCCACCATCAGAAAGGGTTGGTAATCAGATAATGATTTTTGTTCATTTATTTGAGCATCAAACAAGAGAAAGACAAGTTAGTTTATCCAAAATTAGGGAAAGTGACCAAATATCAAGAAAGGGCCAAAATCTTTCATCCAAAGATTAATTATTAATTCAATTCAGGCACCTCATCCCTACTTTATATCACAGTAATTAATAATTCCAAAGCCAATGAGTTACCCTCCAATTATCACATACAAGAGTTTTGGTTTTTTGAGAACTCACTTGTACTCACAGACCATGAGCAAGCCTCCATCTTTGCAGACAAAGCAGCAATCTTCTGCAATCTCTTCCTTCTTTCTCCTATTCTTCTTTGCCATACTCTTAGAACCAACAACTCTTCAGATTCCAAGACTGATCCAAAACCAACCCAATTCCTTAAACCCCAAAAGCTTCTCAGAAACCCTGTCAAATGGAACTGAAATATCAGATACATATACACACCCCGTCTCTCTCTATATATACATGATCAAGTTAAACTAACCTTATGCTAAATTATCACAAAACCCATTTGCCAAAAAGAAGCACAAAATAAAAAATTTGCCCAAGAAGTAGCATATATTTCATATAGGTTTACAAACTTTCTTCATCATGGCCAGCCTAAATCTAACAGCTTCCTCCACCCCCTTTTTACCCCAAAAGAAGAAACAAGCATGGTTCTTGACTAAAGTTTCAAGAAGATAAAATGGTGGGAAGTTGCGGTGACTGGTAAAGAAAAAAGACGAAATTGGTGAGGGGAAGGAGTACTTGACAAACGCAAGAACAAACCCACCAACTGCAAAAAATCAACTTTCGGAAACCCAAACCCAAACCCAAAATTTCTAAAGTTAAAAGGGAGATGAGAGAGAAATTTTTTTACCTGATTTCCAGTGGTCACCGGAGTAACAAGGTGTGCTCTACATGTTCTCCTCCGAACTGAGCGAGCGAGCGAGCAAGAGGAAGAGAGGGAGTTGCGATGGAGAGAGGGAGTTGCGACGGAGAGAGGAGGAGCTACGCAGAGTGAGTTGAGACCGAGAGAGGTAAGAGTTGAAAGCTTTTGAGAGTTTTGAAAGTTTGAGATGTATTTGTGTTCATTTTAAGTGGAACTCGTCTCCAGAAGAGGCGAGTTCTAGCTGGAACTTGTTCCTATCCCAATGGCAGACGTGGCAAAAATTTAAGTGCAACTCGTCACTAGGAGAGACGAGTAGGCTATATCCCTCAATTGTTTTAAACAGTATTATCTTGCAAAATAGTATTAAAAATAATATTATTAAACAAAAAAAATCATGCTTTTGCTTATCAACATGCCTGCACATGAGGCTATCAAAATTCTCCATAAAGAACAAAATATAATGAACAAAAACCATTTAGGGTTACTTTATAGGGCCTACGTCCCTCAATCAACAATGGCCTTTGACGTACAGCAACATCAGCTTCAATTATATATGCATGTAATCATTTACGAAAAATAACCTCTACCAGGGTTGTACAGTTCACCAAGAGACATAAATGAAGTGAAACCCGAATCACTCTCACGTGCATTAAACTGGTGCTGTTTTTGTTTAACTCGAGAAAGACAAATTAAAACGTTGGCTTGCTACTTGGTTTCGGGTTGATCTTACGAAAAGACAAACAAACCTACTTTCTAGATCTGAGATTAACATGAACGGGTTGATCTCATGTCCTTCGAAAGTGAAAGGTTAAGTTAAAGGAGTCAATCGGGTGAAGTAATAATAAAATTAAGTAATGGTGATCAATAACAAATCTTTTAACACTAATATATATAGATAAAAATTTCATACCATATTATTTAACAAGATAATAATAATAAGTCTCAATATACTGACATAATAACAAAAATCAAAGTTTTTACCCAAATAATAATAATACTCAATAATAAAAACCAAATACTAACTTCACTATCCCCGTCCTATCACCTCTTTGAGGCAAGGAAAACCTATGCATGGCAAGGCAGATCAAGGCGAGGTGAAATTGTTATCTCTGTTTCTCCATGTGAGATTTCTACTCACACGTAGTGCTTTAGATTATCACAAAGGTATTCAATCACTTGTAATTTATACTAGTAGCGAGGAAACTTTCTAAGTTTTGTAATGGCAAGGAACATACCAGTTATATTGTAGATGCTTCTGATATGATTTTGACCAGAAAACAGGGTCAGCTCTAGACTAAAGCTAACAAAGCCGTCTCTTTAGGCTCACTAAACAAGGCCCCATATATAAGGTCCCACATATATATATATATATATATATAATATATATATAAAATAGAGGCCCCATATATACACAAAGTCTTCGTTAATTGATGTCAGAGACCCAATGTATTGATGTTGCTATAAAGCAATTAAAATGTCTCATATCTTTTTTGAAAAAAATAGAGAAAATGGATTTATATCTACTATGATTTCATCTAAATAGATTGCAACTAAAATGGAAATAGAACCTATATTTCGTGAAAAACGTGTAATACATAGAAAAAAATATATATTTTGATGAGAATATTAATAATGAGACAGTACAATCTACAGAAGAATATTTTAGAATTGATTATTTATAAACATAGTAGATTAAGTTATTTCTTCACTTCAGAGTAGCTAGGTTTGAACGATTTGAAACATATGAAATGATTTTCAGTTTCTATTTAATATCAAAAAATTAAAATCACTAGACAACCATAGTTTAGAAAAATGTTACACTATCTCGAATTTTGTTTTAAAGATGAAAATTCTTTTGATAATGATGGTTTAGATTTGTTTTCAAAATTAAATGTTTTAAAAGTTATTTTACAAACAAAAGAAAATACTCTAATATATATATATATATATATATATATATATATATATATATATATATATAATTAGGTTATTTTATGCATACATTGCTTATAGAGCCAGCCAGAAAGTAATATACTAAAGTTTATGAGTTTTGTAAATTGTAGTGCCAAAGAACAGACCAACTAAATTATAGAAACTTCTTTGACCAGCAATAAGGAAAGTTTCTGATTTTTGTGTTGTGGCAAGAGAACAGACCAAATGGAGGCCTCCGTCGTGATTTTAGATAGGGATGTCATTCTAACAAAAAGGACAAAATAGTGGCTTCAAGTTTTCTCAACCTTCTTAAGTCTTTTCACTTGGTTGGTTCGCTCTTCAATTCGGGTCTCTATTTATACACAACCATTGCTCCACACATTCTTCATCAAATTGTTCTTCACTTCTTCTACGTTTAACTCTCTTTGCTTCTAAATATGCTTCTTGTATTCACAGCGATGCTTTTGCTTATCAGCATGCCTGCACATGAGGCAATCCTAATTCTCCCTAAAGAACAAAATATAATGAACAAAAACCATTTAGGGTTACTTCATAGGGCTTACGTCCCTCAATCAACAATGGCCTCTGTCGTTCACAAGGTCTCTCCTTCGCGACGTCAACTGCTGAAGAATCAAGCTTCTCCATCGGCTCCCAATCCAGACACCGAAATTCCATCTTCATCGACTGGAAAAAACGCTGCTTCATTGCGAGGCTCACAGCAGAAGAGTCCTCCGCCTCCGTCTATGCCCGGAGGAGGCAGCTCAATCCCCTAGCCCTGCTTAGCCAACCAGCCAAAGGAGGTTTCACAGATTGCACGAATAGGCACTTGCACTTGAATTCGTCGAAATAATAAATAAACAAATAAGCACTTGCAGATGACGATTTAGTTTTCAAAAAAGTGCTATTGTAGTTGCTGTTTTTATGTCATTATTAGCAGATGAAATGCTCTTCTTTCTATGATCTTCTGGAGTTGATCTTAATCTGTTTCAATTTTTCTACAGAATATTGATCAAAATAGATTTAATGCTCTCTCTCTCAAGCTTAGTAAATTCCTAACTATCAATGCAAGCCAAACATCAAAAGGAAAAGTTCATAATGTCTTTATATGATAACTCATCCCAAGGATTCATGGTATTGCTAGATTTCGATTGTTGTTTATTTATTTTTTTCTGATAGGATGCTCCATCAATTATTTATTTATTTATATTATAATGAAGGTATCTGAAACTTCATCACCGATTAATCCCATGAGTTACATGATAAAGGGTGGGTTTGGCCCCGCGTTTTCTAAACAAAAATTTGCGTTTTTCACCAAAAACGCTGACAATAGTGTGTTTGGCTTTGCGTTTTTTAAAAAATTGCGTTTTTAAACTGATGAAATAGCACGTTTTCAGAATGAAGGGGGGGAGTAGCTTTTTCAATAACGCAAGTTTTACTGGAAAAATATCTTATGTAATTCCTAAAATATCCAATGTCATACCGTTGCTTGCCACCATCTGACTTCTTTATGCCATGGCTGGTCTTGCACAGTGGTCTATCTCCTCTCTAGTAGGTTCCTTGCCATTGCATAGTGGTTGTCCTCACCATTTTTCATGAATGAAATCTTTTGGACATAGGGCAAATATTAGAGTGAAAGAAGACAGTAAAATCAGTAAGGAACGTTGGGGGGCTGGGGGAGTGAAAAAGAAAAGGATGTGGGAAGAGATAAACAGTGAAATGCCTAATTGTTTGAGTTTAGTGGTTCTTTGATGTTTCTCAGTGGTTCTAGAAAAGGATTGGTGGTCTTTGTAATGACACTTGTCAACCATTTACATTCACAGGAGCACAAGTTAAAGTGCATAAAAGATTGGTGGGGTCGCTCAAGATGGAGAAAAAATTAAAAGTGGGGGAGTAGCTTTTCAATTGTAATATTTTTGGACTATTTTTTTTATTTATTGATGGGGTGTGTATGTGTGTTTTTTCTTTTCTTTTTCTTTTTTTTGCTTTAACAAATTAGTTAACGTGAATCTTATTGGTGCATTAAAAATTATAAAGATAACATTAATAATATAGTTAAGTCATTTTTGGTCATTTGTCCTAAAAACAGTAATTTTAGATAAAAATTATCCAAACACTTAATTGTGATTTCAAAATTGTGTTTTCATTATACACATTTTAAAAACACACTTTTTAAAAAACGCACTTTTTCAAACAGCTAACCCAAACCCACCCAAAGTTCCTTATGGAGATAAGTTCCATATATTGAACTAAACAACTTTGATTAAGCTCCCAAGGATCATCCATGGCACTAGTGCCACAAAGCCACATATATTTGAGTGGTTGCAATTGCACTTACTGAAAATTTAAGAGAAACAATATATATCAAACATTAAAAAGATTAATATTGTATAATTGCACCCATTATAAATTTTTTTTAGTGTAATTATAAGAACGATTTTGAAAGATTGGACCCTAATGCATTTTAGAAACTTATAAGCATATAATAATATAAAAATAATAAAAGATATGTTTAGATTTGGAATTAAAGTCAATTAGACGTAGGTGACCAATCTCACCTTAGAATCCTATTGATTAGTGGCGACTCTTTAGATTAAATAGCTCCACATTTTCCACCAATTCACCTCCTCATATATGCATGGAGTGTGTATAAGAAACACGCACACGTACACATAGGTTGTCTTCATGGGTGGTCGACCTCCACCGAACAAAAATTGGGTATTGGCAATCCCAATTCCAAAAAAAAAAAAGAGTAATTTTTTTCCCTTGAAGGACTAAAAAAGAAACACTATTACGTACCCAACTTCCTTCTTCCCCATATCGTGTATATCAGAAAACTGACACCACAATCTAGAGAGAGAGAGAGAGAGAGAGAGAGGTAAGTAAAAAGTTATCTAAATGCTATGATTTTAAAAATTGGATTGTTATATTTTGATTGTTAGATTTTTTTAATTGAAATATATTAGGGATTTTATCATTTGTTTTTTAATGATGAAAAAGTTTAATATAATATCAGTTTACGTATTATTAACTTTAATTAAATTCTTTATTAGTAAATATACAATTCATGTCAAGTTTTTAATTTAAATAAATATGAAATTATATTATTATTTTTAAATCAATTATGGATAATTATCTCAACAGAAAACCAATATCAAATTAAAAGGCACTAGCCCAACAAATTACTAATCAATCCTGATACTCAACTATGGATATGGCTACTTTTGCATTGAATATTGTAATAAAGAGTCAACAACTAAATAGGAAATGGTTGGATGAACTATTGTCTTATTATATATATTAAGAAAAGAAAGAGATGATTTTGATAGCATTATGGTGAGATGATTATACAACCCTTTCAAAATACAAAAACTCATGAAGGACAATTGAAATGATTTATTGATCATTTGAAATAGAAATTCTTTTTAATACAAAAACAATATCAAATCTATGTATTTAATTTTTTTTCTAATTTTTATGAAAAGAAAAAATTATGTCTGCCATGCCACTACAGGGCACTGTTGTTGCCGGGTCTTTGCCGCTGCATGAATGGTAACTCACACTCAAAACTCATCCGACACAAGTCCTAGTCCAGGCAGAGCCCTTTGCCTGAGGCCTTGAGCTCAATAAGGAGATGCTTAAATGAATATTAAAATTCATTTGAACTTAGTGCAAACAAAAGAGAGATTACTAATTAATCATGACCCAACTCATTAATTTTAAGACAATAGTTTATCCTAGCTATATGACTATATCCCATACACCTTACAAACTGTTGGGGACGTCCAAAACTAAAAGTGTCGTTGATTTTGACATCCATCGATCTTTAATAGGCCCAACAAAATAATACCCCATGACTTCATGGGAATAGCACATCACCAATTAATATAAGCCCATCTTATCAAAAAAAAATTAATATAAGCCCAAAAAAAGTAGTGGCTTAAAATATATTAATTAGAATTTGCATCATCAAAAGAAAATTAGATTCAAGACAGGAATTTGAATCTATAGAATGACGCCAGATAACAGATTCCTTTTGTTATTTTAATGAAAGAATATATTGTCATGCAATGAATTACAAATTAGCATTAGGAGAAGGAATATTAATATACATATTTTTTAATTTTAGATTGTGTTGTTGGTTTCTGATTCCAAGGTCAACAATTACTTTAGCTTGTATATATCCACTTAAACTAGATGTTACTTGCACATTATCAAAAAAATATCCACTTAACCTCGATCGAATTGGAAAACTCTCTTGTGAGATGCAGCGCCAAAGCCAATATCTTTATATCCACTAAATCGAGATGTTACTTGCTCCATATCAGAATCAAAAAAAGAAAAAGAAAAAAGAAAAAAGATAAGCTCCATAGAATTAAACAGCTTTGATGAAGCTCCCCTTGGTATGTTTCTTATGAGCACTTTAAATTCAGGTGTAGAATAAATGATAGAATTCAATTAATTTGTTTGAAATTGTAAAAAATAATTTTATTTTAATAGCATGTTAGAATAATAAAAATTAGAAAGAAGTAAAGAGAAAAATGATATAAAAAAATAACATAGTTCGACATAGAAACAACACAATCTTTGGACATTTAAAATTTGGTCATTTCGAAAAATCAACACGATAATAATAAATTTCTCAACTTGTTCTTTACTTTATTTGAGACTAAAATACTTACATCCACAAAGTTTGGGTCAATTTTAATTTTGTCCTTTAATGTTTCAAAATTTTGATATGCACCCTTGATGTTAGGTAGCGTTTGAATTTTAGTCATTCCATCTATATATGTTAATAAAGTATCCGTTTAGTACCACCTAGCTAGCTCAATTAAAATAACTTTGTTTTGTGACTAAGTGGCACTTAACGGCCACATCATTAACAAATGTGGACGAAAATGTCTTCTTCTTTTTTTCAAATGATACAAATTAAATGTTACGAGTACAAACCCAAAATTTGAAACTTAGGGGCAAAATCAACACTATCCCAAATTAAATGACATAAATTGTAATTTAGTCTTTAATTGAAAAGTCAATTCCCTTAGTTTTAGTTTCAATTAAAGTGTATTACAGTTAATTCAACTGATAAAATTGTTTATTGTCAAATAAAGGATATGTGGTTGAATCTTACCTACATCAAAAGAAAACTTATGGGTCTCTTGGCCTAATGGTAAGAATAACCATTGTTTTTGTGTAATGATTTGGGTCTCTTGACGACTTGACGTTATTGGTTTAAGGTAATTTTAGAAACTTGTATCTTTTCATTTGAGAGACATTGCATTAAATGGTATTTTGTAAAAACTGAGTTGTTAAAAATGACTAAAAACATGGAACACATAAAGTAACAATTAATAATTTTTTTTTTTGAGTTATTTTTTTCTTGAAACGTTTGTCAATAATTTTTACGAAGAAGTCGGTCACAACTTCACATTGCATGGTTTCTTATAATAAAATATCATGCTTCAAGAGAACGAATATACAAGGCTTAGAGGTGTTATTCTCAAGTCTACTTTAAAAAGAATACTCTCATTATCTTGATAGTTATGGAAATTTAAAGCACACACCATCGTATTAATAAAAAAATAAAAAAAAAAGTGCACATACCATCACTCACTTTTTAACTTTGGCTTTAGGCCAAGAGCTTTGTAATTCAACATATACATCTTGGTATTTCTTATGAAGATATGCAGGTTCAAATCTCCCTATCCTAACTATCGAATTATCCACTAAAAAAAATCCTTGGCTTTAAAACTATTGTTTTATTGATTACTCCTTTTGGTCTTCATGACTGGTAATATATACACACTTACACACGCATATGTATATATATATATATGAACTAAATAATTTTTAACTTTAAATGAAACACAATTTTGTTTGGAGGATCAAAGAGTACAATACTCATAAAGAAAAGATAAATTTACTAATTTTTAATATATTCCCATAATCTTTTCCTCCCATCTTCTTTTCTTCCCCTTCCCCTGTCTCCCTCCATCTAAATGTAAGGAAAAGTAGACTAGATCGAGTTTGGCTATGCGCATTAGTATTTATAATTTTAAAACTCATCATTGCTCCTTTTCAGAAGACTGTAGAGGGAGAAAACTAATTGAAGACGTTATGTTTAATTCCTTTAAAATATTTTAGACTTTCTCGATTCACAGCATAAAAACTGATTATCATAGAATTTTATATTAATCCAAACAAAGTCATTATCGCACTTCATAAGCCTCATATATATTGGAAGTCAGCAATACTTTCGGAACGCACCATGGAGCATCATCCATTTGCTTTTTGACCTCTTTTGGTTGTTATTGTATATTTATTATATATATATATATATATATATATTTCATTACTTTATGTATTTTTTGTTCAAATCTAAAATTGTAAAAAATGATAGAATTCAATTTGTTTGTAATTGTTAAAAATAATTTATTTTTAATACCATGTTAGAATAATAAATTTTAGAAAGAAGTAAAGCGAAAAAGGATATAAAAAAAATAAGGGAAAATTACATTTTAAACCTTATAGTTTAGGGGGTGTAACAAATTAAACCCTATAGTTTCAAAAGTTTATAATAAACAACCATGCATGTTTATAATTAATGAAAATTTTGAAATGATTACATTTTTACTATCAAGCCCTGTCTGTTATAATAAATCCATAGTAAAATATATTTACTAAATTAACAGATCTCTGGAATAATATAATAGACTTGTGAGGGGTCCAAACCCCACTTGGATCATTTAATTGCGATTATGACTAGTAAAGTAAGGCTACAAAGGGTGATATTAAGTAAGTTTTGCTAATTTTTTCTCAAAAAAAAAGTAAGTATTCCTATATTCATTCCCTCTCAATATTGTTGATCCTCTATTTTATATTTGGATATTTAAAATTTGGTCATTTTGAAAAATGAACACGATATTAATATTAATAAATTTCTCAACATGTTCTTTACTTTATTTGAGACTAAAATACAATTTACATCCATAAAGTTTGGGTCAATTTCAATTTTGTCCTTTAAAGCTTCAAAATTTTGATATGCACCCTTGACATTAGGTAGCGTTTGAATTTTAGTCATTCCATCTATATATATTAATAAAGTATCTGTTTAGTACCAC
>OU015761.1:67233916-67345220 GCA_907173295.1 Fagus sylvatica | reverse complement strand
TGAAAAGTATATTAGTACAAGTTACGCAATGTATGGGTAATTGGGCACCCACCGGCTATAATTGATGATGTTCATATAGTCGGTGAGAGCAACCCCTACTACAGAATCAAGATTCGCACTATTTTACTCACCTTTGGTAACTTAGCTTCAAAGCCAAGCACAATCAACAATCCTCCACTTCCCATACAAAAGCCAACAAAATTTTAGAAAGTTATCTCTTTAATAAGCAAGAGTGCAGAGGACAAACTCTAGTATAATAATCACATCATTGTGTCATCACATGATGTACCCCACTACTAAAAAAATGGATTACAAGCTACAACCCAAATTAAACTTCAATTCCTAATTCCAGTTTCCACCAAACAAACACTGAGTACTGCCTTAACTTCAAAGATAAGCACACTCTTTACTCTCGTCAAATGCTCAATGGCCATAATGACCCATCACTCTCCTTCAACTCCAAAAATATCATTACCAAACAAATAAACGTTATCAAAAGCTACCCATCCCACTCTATTCAACACGGACACTTCTCCTCCTCACTCTTCTAGCTACCACCACAATGCTCCTCTTCATCTTCCTCCTCCTCTCTTCTCATCTGCATATTGCATTTTGTGCCCATTGTACCACCATCACCGCCACCAAAACTTTCCAAAAATGCATGACACTCCCTACCCAACAAGCCTCCATAGCATGGACCTTCCACCCCCACAATGCCACTTTAGACCTTGTTTTCTTTGGGACCTTCATTTCACCCTCAGGTTGGGTTGGATGGGGCATCAATCCTACTTCCCCCGAGATGACCGGAAGCCGTGCCTTAATAGCATTTCCAGACCCAAATTCCGGCCAAATTGTCCTACTACCATACATCCTAGACCCAACTGTAAAGCTCCAAAAGTCCCCTCTCCTTTCACGCCCCCTTGACATCCACCTCCTCTCTTCGTCTGCCACCTTATATGGTGGCAAAATGGCCACAGTTCACAATGGTGCCACAATCCAAATCTATGCCACATTGAAACTGGTACCAAACAAAACAAAAATCCACCATGTTTGGAATCGTGGACTCTATGTCCAAGGCTACTCACCAACCATTCATCCAACTACCTCTAATGACCTTTCCTCCATTACCACTATAGATGTCCTGTCAGGCTCAACTACTGCCCAACATGACAACATCAAAACACTGAAAATCGTGCATGGTATCATAAATGCCATCTCATGGGGGCTTATACTGCCAATTGGAGCCGTGACAGCACGCTACCTTAGGCACATACAAGCACTTGGGCCTGCTTGGTTTTATGCTCATGCAGGGATGCAATTGTTTGCATTTTTCCTAGGAACTGTGGGGTTTGCCATTGGAATTCGGCTTGGGGAGCTGTCACCAGGTGTGGAATATGGACTTCATAGGAAACTTGGGTTTGCAGCATTTTGCTTAGGAGGGCTGCAGACACTTGCACTTTTGTTTAGGCCTAAAACTACAAACAAGTTTAGGAAGTATTGGAAATCTTACCACCATTTTGTTGGATATTCTTGTGTGATTCTAGGGGTTGTGAATGTTTTTCAAGGATTTGAAGCAATGGGAGCAAGCAGATCTTATGCTAAATTGGGCTACTGTTTGGGGCTCTCTACCTTGATTGGTGTCTGTATAGCTTTGGAGGTTAATTCTTGGGTCATCTTCTGTAGGAAATCCAAGGAAGAGAAGCTGAGGAGAGAAGGACTAATTGGGGGATCTGATAAAGGGAGTGGAATCCATAATTGAGAATACAATATGATATATATGACACAATTTTTGTGTGGTTGAAAAGGTTTCTTTAGGTCTTAAAGGAACAATTTCGAGTTCAATATCTAGGGATTGTTTTTTACTTACTCTTGTAATGCTGCTTGATGTTACAGAAAAGGATCATAATATTTATAGTCAAACTACATGATACAACAATCTATAATATAAATTAAAAGGTGGAGCAGAGAGAAAGTGATTGCCCTCCTTCAAACACCTGCCACATCAGCATACTGCACCCACAAAAGTCTAGATCTCCTTCTTCTATTTAATTTTTTTCCACACTCTCTCTGTTTCACGTCCCTCTCTCTCTGTTTCACGTCTCCCTCCCTCCATCACGTCTGTCTCTCTCCCTCTGTTTCAGTTTCAGTTTCAGGTGCACCTCTCTCTCTCCCTTACCCCCTCATTCAGCCGTTAACCCTTGAATTTATTCCCCTTACGGCTCTTCATTCCTTTAACTGTTACAGCATCTACTCTTTCTTAAATTCACAACCTTCCCTCTCTCATCAATCTTTATTTAAGCTTCTCAACCAAAAAACCTCATCTGCTCGCCCACACCAAGGTAAGGTGAGCTTTTCCTCAATTTTCCCCCCCGATTTTTTTCCCCCTTCTATGGTATCGAATTTCTGGGTTATTTGCATTGATCAAGGTCCTCACAATGTCCATTGGTCCACTATTTCTCAAACCCTTCATTAAAGTTGTTGAAGGAAAAGAAGCTTTTAAATACGAGGGTTATACACTGGCTGGAATGCTCTTCTTAGTAAAGTGTTTGGAGTCATTATTAGAGAGGTGTGTTTACAAAGAGGTGTTTGTGCAGGTATGATATTCTTACTCAGGTATGGGATCCTTCAATTTGCAATTTTTTTTTTTATTGGTTCCCTCTCTCGCTCCATTGTTTTGCTTGCAGAAACTTGAATGTGAGTTTTTCTTCTATTTGTTTTCCATGATATTTTATTTTATTTTTTGATTTTTAGTCGATTTGTGATTGTTTGTTTTTGGTGCTAGACGTGTTTTGGCTATGGACTATAGGGTTGCTCATCAATTGTTTGATAGAATTCCTTAACTAGATGTTCATTGTTTTTTTTTTCAGGTAATTAATAGATGGCAAGTAGAAGTGGGTTTATAGATGGCATACAGGTAGATGTTTTTGTTAGTTGTTCTGTAACAAAAGGCCAATTATAGTGGGTAATGCCATAATATTATTGTGTTATGGCATTATTTGTAATTGGTGGTTCCTTTACTTTTGGTGACGTGATTAGTTAGGGTGGTGGTCAATGATCTAATTAATTTAGCTTTGTCTAGATATGGCATGGGTATTGATTGTTGCTTCTCTGGTATTGCTCTGGCTAGCATCTCTCACTCTCTGCAAATTTCTCCATGCATCAACCTCACCTTTTTTGACTACTGGTGGGTTATTCTCACACCCATTCTCCATTCTTCGCTTAATTTCTCTTTTTTTCTTAATAAGTGTTTGTGTTAATGCTTTTTCTGTCAGCTGGAGCTCTTCAGAAGAAGAATATATTGCTGGTTGTTGCTCACCCAGATGATGAGTCTATGTATAGTATGCTTTCAATTAAATACCGCCCATGATGTTACCACTATTTCTAATGATTGCTTCATCACTTCATAGTATATTTTTCTATTTTGACACACACATTTTAATTTTGTTGTCCAATTCACTTAATACACTGTTTTTTTTTTTGTTTAAATAGATAACTCTTTCTTGAGGAAATTTTTTGTCCATTTCATTAATCTCTTTCTTGAGGAAATTTTTTGTCATCTTTGATATTATCTTGGTCCTTATAAATCAATTTAAATCATTTTCATACTCCTTATTTCACTCTTATTCTTTTGCCTATTTTTTGAGTTTAATTGGTTCAAGAATTTTGCATATTGTGTCTTGCTGGAATCTTCAACTTGCTTTCAAGTTGTGCCCACCTAAACAAGAAAAGATTTGATAATTGACAGTCTCATAGACACTAAAAAGTAAAGATGATAATGAAGAAGAATCTTCAAGATAAAATTGTGGTGTAGTTTAATTTTATCAATCAGCTTTCGACAATAGTAATTGGCTAATTTGTTTTTTTTCTGTAAGGTACTATTAGAATGCTTTCTTCTTCTTCATTGGTGTTTTATGTATGGTCAAATTGGATTTGTGTTGTTGATGCTGTGCTCAACTTCCTTATTTAGCCATGTGGTTTTGTCGTGGTTTGTGTCTAAAAGTTGCAATTATTTTTTTCCCTTGGTTGTTTGATTGGATTTGTGTGTTTTATGGTATGGTTAAATTGGATTAGTGTGTTTTGTGGTATGGGTTACAGATAGCCGATTGCCGAGAATAGAACCTGATTGCACTCATGAATGTAGAGTGGTGCAATCGGCCTTGATCAATTAAGTTTTTTATTTTTATTTTTTTATGGAATTTGATTCTCTTGGTCTTTTGGGTCTTCGTAAGATTACTTCTCTCTATTCATATAAATTACAATTGTCTGACATATTTCCATTGATTGGGTTTTGATGATATTGGTGTCCTGATTTTTTTTTCTAAAAATAAAAAAGAAAAAAAACAAACAACGATGGTGATGGCCTGAAGCCTGTGGCTGTTCTTGGCAGCAGTGAGGGTGTCTGTGGCACTAGCTACTTCACCTAGGAAGCATATGGTAAATAGCAAATGTAAATTGCTATTTTCCTATTTAAAGTAATAATTTTCATTTCAAATTTTTCCAGGCCCAACTACATTAACTGGAAATATTTCTGGCCTTACATCTGGACTCCATGTGCATGCTCTTGGGGACACAACAAATGGTTTCATGTGAACTGGTATATTCCAATGCCTATAATGTTTGTTTCTTACTCATAAGAGTTTGGATATCTTGGCTTTCTTTCATGGTTTCTTAGGAACTAAACAAAGCAGCGAGTGTGTATTGCTGCATTTGGATGATCAATGGTTATATAGACATGGTTTTATGCAGTAATTTGTAATGTTTCTTTTTTGGATTTTACATGTTTGAGGTTTTGGAATCTGGGTTGTGAGTCAGTGATCTATGGGTGTTTTTGTTATGTGTATATGTGTGTTTTGTGCTATATGTGTTCCAATTTTTTATATCGTTCAGTTATGAGATATGGTGTTAGATAGTGTTAATTATTTGTAGATCTTGAATGCCATTTAAGATTCTATTGGAATTGAACTATCTTAAAGGATCAATCAAAATGGGAATATGGATATTAAGCCTATTATCCAAAAAGCAAAAAAAATAAAAATAAAAATAAAGGTCATTGTTGTGGATGAAAGGAATTATGTAAATGACTTGGCTATGCAACTAATTAGGTTTTTGGTTTCTAAAGGTATTGTGGATGGCTATATGAACATCTTGAAAATACTGAAAAGTTATGTTACTTCTAGGTCTTTTAAAAAAAAAAAAATATTATCTATCTAACTACCAACCAACTGTTTAGCCATATAGCACGATTAAACTCAATTTGGTTAAGGTGTGAGTTTTACCTATTGGAATTGAAATCAACATGTTTAAAAAATATATATTATTACTTATAAATTTTTTTTATTAGGAATTCAAAAAAGGGAGTGCACCTTTATTGATTAACATTTGATACACAAATTTCCGTGCATTGCACGAGTTTACGACTAGTATAAATTAAAACTCGAAGCAGAGAGAAAGTTTTTTGCCTTCTCAAAAACTTGCCACATCAAATTTATTGCTCTCACACAATTCCACTGTGATATTACCCTCTATTTAATTCATTCTCTCTCACGCATCTCTTATTTATTTCTCTGTCTCACATGTCTCATTTTTTTTCTCTCTCTCACACGCTTTCATTTCTAACTCTCCCTCTCCCCCCTCGCCTCTTCGTCTCCCATGGGATCAAAGCACAAACGGCTGATTGTTTCGACTATTGCGTTAGGACTTTTGGATTCAATGCCATAAATTCCCCACCATAAACACCCCTAAATTGTGCCGTTCATTTTTACTTCGTCTAGCTTTTTTTTTTTTTTTCATCGTAGATTTGATTGTGGTGTTAGCCTTTAGGATTCTCCACCATAAACTCCCCTAAAATCGGCCGTTTGTTTTTTCCCCACAATCTCCAGCTTAGTTTTCTGTCCAAACGAAGCGTAGGCATGTTCCCTCTTCGTCCATCAACTATGGCATTACGGCGTTTCCTCTTCCCTAATTTCACAACCTTCTCTCTCTTCAATTCTCTATTTAAGCACAGCCTTCAGCATCATAATTTTACTCGATGCCCACTTCTCCTTTTCATTTTGTTAACTTTAGTACCCAAATCCCTCTTAAGCCAAAAGCCAGCCAAAACTTGAACCCGAGAGAAAGCGATAATAAGAGACCATGGATCCTGAGCCATAGCCTTAGTTGGGTTTCCACGCCACAGAGATTAGTTACTCTAAGGTAAGCTCTTTTTCGATCGGTGGGTTTTTTTAATAAAAAAACAATATATTTAAATTTTGGATAATTATGTGGATTTGTGTGTTTGCTTTGTGGGTGTCTTTGTTCTCATTGGTTTTTGGTTAGATTATGAAGTTTTAGATTATGGGAGGTGATGTTTTTGATGTGAGGTGTTCTTGAAATTTCACTCTGACCTGTGTTGCGAATGATTCCAGGCAAATATGATTGACGCATAAGGTTAACCTCAAACCAAAAGGTGGCTATCTCTGTGAAGTGAAGGTAAATAATGTTAGTATAATTTGTTAAAAAAAAAAAAAAAAAAAAAAAAAAAAAAAAAAAAAATAAAATAACAAAGAAAAATCAATTGATTTTGGTTTTTTGTATTTTTTTTTTTCCATGTATGAAGTCACGTGTGGAATATGATCTAACTACAAGAAATCATGAACTAAATTTTGGTTGCATAATCGACAGATTTTTACCCAAGCAAACAGTAGTAAGAAAGAAACTTCAGTCGGTTGGTTTGGTTGCCATGCTTTTAGCATGAAAGTATGAGGAGGTCTTAGTTCCTGTAGTTGGAGATTTGATTCTTATATTAGATAAAGCTTACACTTGGTAGGAGGTTCTGGAAATGGTTGGTTATGATTATGCACACTATATAAGATTTATATCTTATAACAAACAATTGACCTCTTGCTCTTCATAAATCTACAGGAAAGCTTGATGCTCAACACACTGATGTTCAACATGTCAATTCCAATACCATTTGTTTTTATGCAAAGGTCCTCAAGGCTGCTCAATCGGACAAGGTGACTACTTTTTTGTGTGAAAAATATTTTAGCACATCATTTGTTCAATTGTAATGTGGTTTGGTTTGTCTTGGAAATTATTTTTGGGTTGATTCATGTTGCAAAACTCTCTTCATTAACATTTTGGATTCTGTACATAATATGTTTGACAAAATGTCTCACTCGGTATTTTATTTGTTTAAGTCAATTTAATGGTTTATGCCTCTTGGTTTTAGTTACCATTGGTCATCTTTTTTTTCTTTTTCTCATGTGCATTTAGGCTTACTAGGCGATCAACGTAATAAGAATCTTAAGTTAAGATTAAAAAAAGAAGTCCAGGTTTAATTTTGTATTGCTTTTGATTGGGGGTTTGTGTTGTATGGGATTTTCTGTTTGGGTTTAAAATTAGATTGGGTTTTCTGTTTATGGCTTCATGTTGTTTATTTCTATTCAACCAAAAAGTGAATGTTTAATTCATACTATGTCTATGTATGAGGTAGCTTTTATATTAATTCTAAAAAGCTATTTCAACGATATCCTGTTGTAATACTTACTTATTTTTTAAGAGCTACTTAGAATTTATCTTGATGAACTTGATCACCCCTAGATATATGAAAAGCAAAATTGGTTAAAATCAAGCTAAGTTTTAAGTGAAGTTTTGGCATGCCTTTTCCTGAAAAAAAAATTTATATTAGTCAAAGTGTTTGTTTCAAGACTCTGGAATTATCTTTTTTTGCTTTAAAAGCTTGCTGGTCTTTGCATAACAAGCCAAAATTTTGTAAATAGTGGCAGGGAAATAATGCATTATGTTAATAGCTTATGCATTAGCACCATGCACCCTCTGATTCTTTTGATTATGCTTTATTATGCTTGCTATGTCTATAATTCTGTCACGGTCCTAGACAGAGGTGAAGGAAAGAATTGAAGCCTCTAATGCCAATGTATAAGGCCAAGTATAACAGATCAACATAGGAGAATTGTCTTCCTAGAATGGGATTGGTGTGGATCACTGTCTTACTAAGAATGGGATTGGTGTGGATCACTCTTACTAAGGATATACAACATGCCGATCCCTTTATGAAGTTACATAACAGGAAAGTAGGTCCTTGCAGGGTGCTAAAAAGAATCAATGATAATGCATATATACAAGGTGGAGTTGCCAGCACTCTTGCAAATTTCCATTCTTTCAACATTCAGCAATCTGCATCTCACACCTTACCACCAAAATCATCTTCAGAATGAAACTTTACACTTGAGGCAAGTATCTCTAAAGAGGGGGATTTCTGATGCAGTGGATTTCAAAGTGTTAGCTTTTGCAACAAAAGTAGTTATTTTGTAGTTAGGGCTTATGATCTTATTGTAATGACCCTATCTTTTGTAACAAAGGTTGTAAGCTGTTACTGTTAGTAGTTGGTTAGCCATTTGTAAACAACTCATTGGCTGGATTACTAGACTACTTAGGCTTGAACTTGAGGCAATAGAATTTTATAGCATGACCCCTAGCAACATTGGTGACAAAGTCTTATCTGTACTTTCTTTACCACATTACAAAACAAATAATGTAGGTTCCTATAATACAGATGTTAGATATTTTTTTTTATTGTCAAGATTTATAGAAAGCTTATAAAAAATGTCCATGACTATATTCAAAGGGGTTAAAGATATTTGGTCAAAGGTTGGAAATTATCTTCTTTTCAAGGTTTGTAATTATGTCTGTATTGATACATTGATTGTTGGTGGTTTAAATGTAAATCTTATTTTTGTAACAGAATAATATATATTTTTTCTCCTACCTTTTGAAAGGTGCGTAAGTTAGTCATTAGTGGTTGATTATTGTGTAATGTGTAGCAAAGTGTTAAATCTTTTTGTTATATATGTGTTTTTTGTTGTTCATAAATAAATTGTTATCAGCTTTGAATTCAATGATTTTGAAGAGCTTTTTTCTTAAAATACCTATTGATTTGATGCTAGATTATTTCTACAATGCTTTTTTATAAATGTTAGGTGAAGAATTATTATGTATTGTTAGATGAAATAAATATTTTCATTTCAATTCAAGCGCTCTTTTTTGTTCTTTGGAAATATAACAGGTTCTAACAACTTTTCAAAACTATTCATCAGAATTGAGATTCTCATTTTAGTTTTTTATAGTTTCTTAAAATTATGATATTCACACAAAATTAATATATATATATATATATAATTTTCATGCATAGCACGGGTTTGAAGACTATTTTTAAATTAAATCAGGAGATATTCTAAGAAAGCAGTATGTTAATTTATTATTATGGAATTCTGCTCTTGGACTCTTTTGTTCAAAAGCTACATATTGAGTTCAACATCTTTTGAAAATCCAATTACAACTAAATTGTAGAAGAGGCTTGTTTGGATCGAAGTGGATGAAAATGTAAAACGCATTAGACCAATTAACCTTGAACATAAATAATTTTGAAAAGAGAGTTGGAATAAAACTTCATGCCAAAAGTAAGTCCCACAGTAACAACTATCATAATTGTGGTCTCTATTTTATGGAAGCATAAGCTTAGTTGAGGATTTCATTTGTCTATATTTAAAAAAAAAAAAATTAAAAAAAAAATCAATTTTCAAAGAGTTGATTTCAGAATTTTCAACTTTTAAGAATAGAGACTTCAAATTTACTTGTAAAAAAACACTGGGATTTTTAATCATTAAAAAATAGTTTTTTCAATCACCATTTTTTTTTTAATATATTTCAAACACAAAATAAAGGAATCAAATAAATAAAGTTCAGCCAACCTCACATAAAGATTTTTGATTTTTAAATTATTTATTTATTTTTTCCCTTTTACCAATGGAATCGACTAAATAAAAATACTTTCAATCAATATTCATGTAGAAACTGATTTTGTAAGAGATTTCAAGTTTCGAGCAATGCATTCAATTAACTGGTATCTCTTAGTGTTTCCAACGAAGACATCCAAGATTCAAATTGTTGGGAAAGTGTCTCAAATTCCTATTATGACTTGGAAAACTAATTGAGTTTCCTTGATGAAGAAGGAAAACTAATTAGGTTACTTTTAGGTTTCCTTGGTGTGGAATAAAAGACGATTCCTTAGTGTACAAGGAAAGTTTATTCCTTATCAAATAATTAATGGTATTCCTTGTCCAGCAAGGAATAGAATTGAAGTTTTATAAATATACGAAGTTACAAAATATAAGGTGGCTAGAGCCCTAGCGGTTCTCCCCTATAGGGAGAGGAGAAGAAAGATCGCACCACGTGAAGAGTGCAGTTGCAAGGATGTTCTTGCCCAGGGTTCCTCCCCTATAGAGAGAGAAGAAAAATTATAGAGCGTGAAACCAAGAAATAGAGATTTTTGCTTGGGAGTTAGCGCAAGGAGAGAGACAAGAGGTTTGGATATTCTCTAAGGTTTATGGGTTAGTGCACAAATCAAGAAAAATTTGTGACACTTGGGTTAGTGCACATATCAAGAAGATTTAGTGACATATCAAGAGAATTTGCTGACACTGTATTAATGCAGAGAAGTATCACAGAATAAATATTTGGGGTTTCCTCTAGAGAATTTGTTGAGTGTTAATTCCTAGAGAGAATATTATTGTATTTGGTGAGGACCTCAAGTTAGACATAAACTTGAGAAAAACTATTATAATTGAATATTATAATAGTAAATTTATTCAGAGTTGGTCCCATGGTTTTTTCGCTCAAGGAGAAATGGTTTTCCACGTAAATATTTGTGTTCTTGTGTGTGATTAATATATTGGTGATTGATTAAATTGTTTGTAGAAATCCTTAATTCACATAAAACTAAATTATGACCTCAACAAGTGTTATGAGTGCTTTCGCTGTTCCCAACTATCGAATAATCAAAATAGAAAAATGACATCTTCCAAGTATTACTGAAAGTTTTTCAGCCAACATGCTCATAAAAAGTGATTTGAAGTTCAAAGCCACTCAATCAACTAAGAAACTGACATTTCACTCATAACAAAACATTATCCAACTTTCAAGTAAAAAAAATCGATTTTTAAAAGTCATTTCAAGTTCACACCAAATGAATAAACTAAATAACTTCACTTAAAATAAATTAAAATAAAAAAATATTAAAAAAAAAAAAAAAAAAAAAAAAAAAAAAAAAAAAAAAATTGAACGAAGTTAGCATGAGCTGCTATACTACTGTAACTAGGAAAGTCTTTTTTTTTCCTCAACCTTATCCTTTCATTTTTGGATAACCTGGCACGCACAGATTCATTGAAATACACATTACACTCATGAATCACACACCAAGATAGAGAGTGTGTGATTTATGGGGTGATGTGGCGGACTCTCATTAGTTGTAAGGATTGCATGAAATTCTATTTGGTAAGGAGGATTTTGTGAACGTGATTTTTTTATTAAAAAATAAAACAAAAGTGTTTGGCTATAGATATCCATAAAAGACTAAATTTAGACCTTAACCAATGTTTGGTTAGGGAAATAATAGCATTCGACTGGTGTCATAACTCATGAGGGACTTATTATTATTAATATTTACTTAGGAAATGATATTTTTTTATTTAATTGATCATAATCAAACTGTACAAAAGAAATAATAAAAACACAGTAATCTTCTAAGCACACCTGTTTAGAGTTTGAAGACAACGCCTCTGTAGCTAATTGGCTTGTGCATCCTTTTTACAAATATTTTAATAAAAGTGAAACTGAAAAAATGGAGACCAACACAAATATCATCAGCTAGAACTGAATTTTGGTTTTTTTTTTTTTTTTTTTTTTTTTCTTCTTTTTACTGAGGTTGCATAACACTAGAGATGCGTAGGTTAAGGTGTGTGAGAGTCAAATATGAAATACATAACAATTTTACTTTGAGAAACAATATAAGTCCAATGACGATTAGAATACAATCTGAGGAAATACAAATTGTGGCTTTACAAGCCCAACAATTTCAGAGAAGAAAACACGTTTTTATTAATTAAGCAACAATTATAAACCATATGCGTAGAATTCATGATCTTCCCATTTGCAGCCAGCGGTACAACACATGCACTTAACCTCTTTGAGGATAGATAGTGTAGAATGTCTGCACAAAACTTAAAATAAGGGCAACAATTAATGCAAATAAGAAATTGATCATAGACCATGGCTGGCTAAAATATTTATGTCGTACTTTTGCTAACGATATCTTTATCTTGTTGTTATAGTGCCTTTCAATACCATCTCTAACGTGTTCGTAAATAGACCAATTTTGTGGGCAGTTTGTGGCTGATATCTCTTTCAACATTTTAAACACCTCTTCGTCAGTGGTCTTGCTTTGGAGAATTATACGCTTTGACCGCAGCGCTTTCACATCCTCAGGATTGTCAATGAGTGAACTCATAAAACTGATGTAAGATGTAACTGTAAAATCTTTATTAGGAGCTACCGATTCAAAGGCTATCAAGTTTGTATAATATACTAGAGAATCAGAAGTAAAGATCAAAGGAGGAAGTTTAAGCTCTGCAGTGAAGAAGCCTGTTCTGAAGTGAACATCTCGAAGAGACATTGATTTTGGTTTTTCCTTTATTGCTGAATAAAGAGAAATATAATTGCTTGGCTTGAAATAGATCCCATTAGCTTGAAGCTCACTAACTGAACCGAATAATTGAAGATGACGAGTCACATTTATATCCACATTCTCTGGCACGGTTATCACATGATCAATAACATTGGAGATTAGTGCTTTTAGAAGTCCAAGGAGATGAAACGGTTCCACCCCATCCCTGTCTAGTGTATCTTTGTTTTGAGAATTTCCCCAATGTGTCCAATTAAGGTAAAACTTGATCATTTTTAGCCCTTCATTTCCCTCGTATATATTACTCATCAAAACATTCAAAATTGTGTAAGGAATTTGGTTCTCTAGCAAAAGCAAGTCTCGATATAAATATTTAAGTTTTGAGATGCCTAGATGACAAACTATTTCTAAAACGAAATCCTTTTGATCAGAAATCATCGCTTGAATGTAAGCTAGAATGAAACAGCCGTCCTGAAGCATCATCAGTGCAAACTTTTCATCATCATAGGCGCTCGTTGAACCATCAACGTAACAACTTCTAGCGTAGTCATTCAGTTCAAGTACCTTAAAGTACAAGTCCCGAATCGATTTTCCATGTTCTAAAATAAAATTCCGCATGACCTTTGTTTTGATACTTTGTGCTACCCGGAGTTCACCTTTTCCATGGTGGTAAGGGCCAAAAGAAACAATCTTGGGATCATAATAGTCCTTACCTCTTTCGCTATCTCGCATTTTTGGTGGGACTTTCGGACAAGGGACACAATTCTGGTGCATGTACTGGTTTATTTGCTTGTAATCATTGTCTAGAACGGATCTCAAGTACATATCTGCCTTGCTTGCCCATTCAGCTCCGTGCTCATTCCTTTCTTCCCTTTCAATGGATATCTCCTCGTTCTGCAGGTTCACTATAGTTAGGAATACCTAGGATACTTTTTGTGTGTGGGGTGGAGAACTTGGAAACATATCATATCACAATACCACAACTTAGGTGTGGCATAATGTCCACATTTGGTAGATCATCAATTGTAGACATATGTCCATATCTTTTAGATGGAATGAATAAAGTCATGTAAGAAGGAGCGTGTCCAATATATTTTGGGAACTTCTAGCAAAATCTCAATTTGAGACCTTTTAGCCATTCAATACTAAATTAAATTAATAGTTATGAACATTTATATTATTGAAATTTTATTATTCTTACTTTTTTAGATACAAAATTATTGATCACACTTTATAATAAATTTTCTCTAATATATTATATTTACAATTGATAAAATCTTAATTTATAAACTCTAATTGCATTGATTTTTTATTTATTTATTAAAGTGGTTAAAAATTGATACCATTTCATGAGAATGGGATTAAAAATTGATACCATTTTTATTCTCTTATTCTCTTAAAATTGATACCATTTAAAAAGAAAAAAAACAAAAACTGGTTAAAAATTAGGTTAAACTATTATTGAAGTGGTTAAGAATTATTACAAAGAAAAGAAAAGAAAAGAATGTGGCAATGTCACACTCTATTTAATAGAAAGAAAGAAAAGAAAAAGGGATAAAATAAACTACACCTCCTAAACTTTGACCTTTAAATCAAACACTCCCCTTTTACTTTCAACTTGAAAAATTTAGTCCTTAAATTTTGATAAATGTCCTAATTAATCATTCTATCCACATTCTATCTATTTAATCAACAAACTCACGTGACATTAAGAAACTTGGAAATTTTATACGAAGAAAGAGTGTGTTCCTAGAAACTTACAAATTAACGGACTCGCAACTTCAGCCTTTCAGCCTCGCGGCTTCCTAGGCAAGATCAAGATTCTCTAGAATTCATAGAGTGCTTTATTACATAGAGTTCTCTAAATATCGATCCTTAATTTTTAATATTCCGATTATGCCATGTCATCAATCTACTAAAAAAAATACCTAAAACAATTGTTCAAACAAGAAAAGAAGACCCCGAAAGTCTCTAATTCTCTCCCACCACTCCGGTTCTAGAATCATCCAAATGACTAATTGCATCCAGTGAGAAAAATTTGCAACCATGGCCACTGTAACAGCTCTTAATCTTAAATTCCTATTCAAACCAGATTAATCTCTATTTACCTTAATTCGGAAATCAACTTTCTTCGCCTTTAAATGAAACCCAAAACCAACCTGATACATGGCCATGGAACAGCACCCACCAAGCAATTTGCTACTAAAAGTTAATGTCCCTTCAGCTTAGGATTAAACCCAAAAGAAACCTGAGACATATACGATGAAAGATCGAGCAGTCTGTTGCCAGAAGGGGAGCATCCAAGCATCAGCTCAAGCCTCACCCTTTATGTATGTGAATTTTCACAATCTAGTCTAGTTCTAAATACTAGACCGATCTTTCTACACTTCAAAGAGGGTTAATAACCCCTCCCATAAGATTACACATTCAATGCAAAAATATAAGGGTGCCAAACGCATGGAATTTTTTTTCTTGATAAGTAATAATGATAAAAAATGTAGAAGATGAAGAAAACCCAAAAGTTGAGAATTATTATTTTTGTATGATTATCAATCTAGAATGGTGGTGGGTTACGGGAGTTAAGAAATAGAACCTCATGTGGGTAAAGTGTCCATTTTGAAACCACGAGTACGCAACTTGTAAATGAATGAAACCACAGTTGGGTAAAATATAATTTTTCCTATAAATTATGTATAAATAATAGTTTCCTCCAATAAAAAAAAAATCCAATTACAAACAAATTTGAGATTTACAAATAATATTTTCCTCCAACACAATAAAAATAAAAGATTGATAATGAACAAATTATATCAATTTTTTAAAAAAATGGTGTCAAAATTTAGCCATTGCCATGAAATTCAAGACCATCATTCTTTAGAAAAAGAAGGATTTTTTAAAGGATTAGCAGCATGTCCTTGCAATATATGAATTAATAAAAAATAAAAATAAATTTACAAAAATATTTCCCTAATGTCATTGAACTTTAAAATTGAAGATAGATATATAGTGAAAACAAAAGATACCTTAAGTTATGTGGTAGAAGTACATAATTTAAAAAACTTTTTTTTAAAAAAAAAAAAAAAAAAAAACCTTATATATGGTAATTTTAAATAATTTAATTTTTTTTAATATCTTTAAACTATTGATAAAAAAGGTTTAACAATAAAATGTTAGTATACAAGACTCAAGTTTTTTTTAGACTACATTGCACTTACAATATGGTTGTGCAATTCATAGGTTAATTTTTTATTTAAATTAATGAAAAAATTCATTAACATCATCAAAATTCAATAATAAAATGATAGTGTAAGGTTTTTAGTGTTGGCCCATTCTATGACAATTTCGTGTAGTCAATTTGAAATTTATTGATATAATTCAATCATTGTAAAAGTGGGTTAATATTTCTATACTTGAAGAAGCTCAAGAAATTTTTGACTATTGGAGCTCAATCAAGTGAGAAGGAAAAGGCGGATTCAAGCGAGTCACTAATGCTCACTCGAGTGAGAAAGCAATAGACAGAAACCCTAACATGTTTTTAACAATATTTACAGTTGTCAATCTAAAACCCACCTGGTGCACCTATTTAAAGAGCCTTGTACACGAATTTTCTAGAGCTAGAGAGGTAGAACCTCAAAGCTTTTCAGAAAGAAAATCCATGTCGCTTTCATGAGAGAATCCTTCTAGGTTTATCATCTCCTTTTGTAATAGATTGTCTTAATTAGTTGGAGTGTTTTACCCTTAGAGTGTGTTTTCCTTAGAAGAGCTGTTTCATTGGTTTTTCACTTTGTCACCAAATTCGTGTTTCTTTACTTCTTTAGGTTTAGGTTTAGGTTTAGGTTTGGTATTTATATATGTGGTAATTGATATTAATATTGTAGATCACATAGTTAATATAATTTTGTAATTAATTCATAATTCCACCTCTTAATTAACATAGGGGTCGAAACTAGAAATTTTCAATTTGTATCAGAGCTTAGGTATACTTAGTTAGGAATTTTTTCCTAAGTATGATCTTTGACCTCTGCTCATGTCATGGATAATTCTATAGTTAGGGAAGACTCTAGAAAAAAAAGATCAAAAAAAAAAAAACTTGTCCTATTAATGCCATGGTGCTTAGGTTTTGGACACGTTCACGCAGACGTCCCAAGTACAAAAGTTCCAAGTCTGAAACTATGAAGGTAATCACGAATATAGAGTTTGACAAATGTACTAATGAGAGATTTTTTTTATTTTTCTTTTTGGCTTTTACTGCCTCAGTTTGTATTGGGATTGAGTCTAGTTAAAATAACTTTGGTGAATCTTTTGAGGAAGAATTATATGAAGATGAAGACTTTCAGACTGCATATAATAAACTTTTTAGAGAATGCATTAAATTTCAGAAAATTGGTAAGAAATCCCTACAAAAATAAAATGAGATTAAACACGAAAAGGAGGCATTAATGGTAAAGTTATATGAAGCTAATTATAATGAGCTAATTAGTTGAAAGTTATAAAAATCAAAATGCCTCTCTGGTGGATAAGATTAAAAGTTTAGAGAATGAACTTGATATGTCTAGGACAAAATTGGAGAGGCTGTCTAGTGTTAAGCTTGGTGAAGTACTTGATTATGATAAGCCTAGTTTTAATAAGTACGGCTTTGGATATATTGACGTACTCGTACATAGGATTATCTAGCCCCTCAACCTCAAACTCCCACGCTCCTAAAGATAAAATTGTATTTGTACCCCTAGCTAATAGGAGTGAGAAAAAGGAAGTGAAATCTAACCTAGTTAAGATAGATATATGTCTAGATCAAGATGTGCTAGTTGGGTGGTTGGTTTCATATATATGGTCACATAGACCGTCTTGCCCCCTCACAAATTTAAGGTCTTAAACTTTTTTACTGATTTATTATTACACACTACACATGAGTTTTTATGCAAATAATCTATTCACTACAAAGATGCTATGTATGTGTTCAAACTTGGTTGATAAAGTAAGTAAACCCTAGTGCTAAAACTTTAGTAATTATTTGAAAATGAGTGGAAATGTGTTGCTTGACAAACTCAGATTGCTTGGGTTCAAAATGTCATATTTTCGCATGGATTGGCACTGGTTTAAGTTTTTCTGAACTTGTTTTCAAATTTGCATCAAATATGTTTTAGGATTTTTAAGGCTGCCTAACTGTCGCCTAAGGCTCACTTAAGCGACACAAAAACATATGCTCGAGCGTGACACTTACCCCACTCAAGCGACTTTTGTGCATCTTTTGTACTTGGTGCTCCCTTAGTCAAGCCTAGCTCCATACATTTTATGATCCATCATAGTATGAGCAATAAGGACATAGACAATTTACTTTACATTACCCTTTGTCAATTCGTGACAAAATGGGGGAGTGACCTTAGACTAAAGCTAGCTCAGATGTAAAGGGATTAGAGCCACCTTGGTTGTTATATGTTTGCTATATGCTATATCATAGATGGAGTGATTATTGATATGGGAAGTGTTAATTTTAGTTTATATACACAATTTTCTATGTGAACTTGAAGATTCATATCTAGGGTATGCTTAAATTAATTGAATATCTGATATATATATATATGCATGATATTGAAAGCTTTTTGTAGAGTTATGACATTTTACTTGTGTTTTTTACCTGCTCTATTTCCCTATGTGTTTAATGTGTTTGTTCATGCCTTCAGGAAAGAGGGGTTAAAACTTCTATACTTCAAGATGCTTAAGAAATTGCTGATTCTTGGAGGTTGCTCAAGCAAGAAGGAAAAGGCAAGCTCAAGCGAGTCATTAAAGCCTACTCTAAGCTCGCCTGACACTGATCACTTAAATGAAACATCAAGCAAGATTGCGAAAAACTCAATACCTACTCTTTTTCCAAATCATGTTTGTGCTAGGTTTTCAACCATTAGTTTAACCCTACAAATATTTAAACCCCATTATACATGATTTTTCAGTAGAGAAAAGAGTGGATAATGGTAGAAACTTAAAGTTATTCAAAGAAATACTTTAGGCCGTCTTCTCCTTTTGCTTTAGAGACAAAACACTATGGTAGTTTATCTCCAGAATTATGATCCAAACTTTGAAGATACAGAGTCCTTCCAATGAGTTCACTGTAGATCAAATATTCAAGGAGGTGCCTTGGAGCAGGTCAGGGGTTCTGATTCATTGAAGTGGACGTATCATTCGTGAAGGGATTCATATATGAAGAAGTTCAAAGTTCGAAAACTATTGTGGGTCACATAAGTGAGCTATCTACTAAGACTATAAAGTCTAGGTACGTACAAAATTTTTGTTCTAGATTTTAAATTCTTTCTTTTATAGTAGGATTGCCTTAGTTGGGTTATGTTACCCTCAGAGTGTGGTTTCCTTTGAAAAGTTGTTTCATCAGTTTTCTACTTTGTCACCAATTTTGTGTGTGATTTATTACTTTTATTATTATTGCTTTATGATTTGGTACATGCTATCTATGTACATAGTGATGATTTTGTGGATCACATATATTAATAATTGATAAATAATGTACTCCATAATTAACTTAGGGGTCTAAACAAAACATTTTCTGATAGTGAAAAAGGTTTAAAAAAAATCTTGAGTTATGTACATCAAGATATTACAGAATAAACTATTACAATAAAATAGAATAAATAATGAAAAATCCTTTTTAAATTCTTGAAACTTTAGTATTATTTTTTATTCTAGTAGTTTAAAATTCTTGAAACTTATGTAACAGACTTTTGCTAGAGCAAATTATTTAAATGATGTTAATTTACTTATAGACATAGTAATTGTATGTCGTTAAGTGCACATGTTAATTAATAATTATATATAAATTAAAGAGTCAAAAGCCTTATACCTCAACTAGTTGTCATTTATTAGTGTTCTCTAAATGAGATATCCAAAAAAAAAAACAGAATTAACTTATTTTAAATTGTCATGAATGACGGGTACTTACTTCCTCATTGACTATAACGCTCTGGTTCTGGTTGGTCTCATTGAGAACAACTGACGATTGATCTTGGCCTTTGCTAGTTTCCATGGAAATGACATGCTCCATTCCGGCAGGCAGTGTGTTCACCCAGATAAGCGTGTCTTAGAAACTGCATAAATAAAAGTAATGCAAACATTCATTAGACAACTATAATCTATATAAGAATAAAAGAAATGCAAACATCATAATTGGAACCATTTTTGTCACATTCCTATGAATTTGAGCTAGCCAAATATCCACCGAGCTTATACAACTATAATCTACATAAGAATAAAAGTAATGCAAACATTCCTTATACAACTATAATCTACATAAGAGAAGTAGGGGTATTTAAATGAAACAAGGACACGCATAATTGGAACCATTTTTTAACAGTCACATTCCTATGAATTTGACCCACCTATATATGCTCCGTGCTTATATGATGGATGAATCCAAAAAACAAACTATTATATATACAAGATTTGACTACAAGTGGCACTGTTGGCTTGACTTATTGAGAACAAGGATCATGTCCATAAAGCCAATCATGACCAACAATGATTCATTTTCCATTATATATCTGTGTAATTTCTCCATACAAATTTTGTATGTGCACTAAGGGAAGTGCTAATATGGTAATAATCATAGAACAAGTGAAATTGACTACTTCCACATTATTAGAGATCGACCCTAACTTTTGGTTGGCCATGATTGGCTTTATGAACATGTTCATCGTTCACAATTAGTCGAGCAAATGGTGTTACTTGTAATCTATTTCATATATAATATATTTTTTGGATTCAACCATCTTATACACCCGAAACATATTTGGATGAGACAAATTCATGGAAATATGACTGACAACAAAAGGGGCCACAATTATGCATGTCCTTATTTCTCTTACATGGATTATAACTATATTGAATGTTTTCTATTTCTCATACATGGATTATGGCTATACAGAACGTTTGCTTCAATACTTTCTATTTTGCCTAGCCAAAAAATAGATATATAGTGCTGTTCTTGAACTTCTTTGAAGGGACTTATTTTTAAATTAAATCAGGAGATATTCTCAGAAAGCAGTATGTTAATTTATTATTATGGAATTCTGCTCTTGGTCTCTTTTGTTCAAAAGCAACATATTGAGTTTAACATCTTTTGAAAATCCAATTACAACTAAATTGTAGAAGAGGCTTGTTTGGGTTGAAGTGGATGAAAATGTAAAACGCATTAAGGAGACCAATTAACCTTGAATAAATAATTTTGAAAAGAGAGTTGGAATAAAACCCCATGCCAAAACTAAGTCCCACAGTAACAACTGTCATTGTGGTTTCTATTTCAGGGAAGCATAAGCTTAGTTGAGGATTTCATTTGTCAACATTATATAAAAAAATCCATTTTCAAAGAATAGATTTCAGAATTTTCAACTTTTAAGAACAAAGACTCCAATTTTACTTGCCAAAAAAACACTTGGATTTTTAATCATTAAAAAATAACTTTTTCAAACAACAAATATTTTAAATATATTTTAACACAAAATAAAGGAATCAAATAAATAAAGTTTAGCCAACCTCACATAAAGATTTGATTTTTTTTTTTTTTTTTTTTTTCTTTTTTTTTTTTTTTTTTTTTTTTCCTTTTTACCGAAGGATTCGACTAAATAAAATACTTTTAGTCAATATTCATGTAGAAACCGATTTTGTAAGTGATTTCAAGTTTCAAGTAATGGATTCAACTAACTGGGACCTTCTGGCGCTTTCAACGAAGATATCTAAAATTCAAATTACTTCTTCCTCAACTATTGAATAATCAAAAGAGAAAAATGGCATCTTTCATGACTGAAAGTTTTTCGGCCAACATTCTCTTAAAAAGTGATTTGAAGTTCAAAGCCACTCAAGCAACTAATAAACTGACATTTCACTCATAATAAAACATTAACCAACTTTCAAGTAAAAAACAAAAATCGATTTTTTTAAGTCATTTCAAGTTCACACAAATGAATAAACTAATAAGTGTTTTTTTTTTTTTTTTAATTTTTTTTTTTTTACTTAAAATTCAAATTTAAGCATAAAAAACAATTTTTTTTTTTAAAAAAAATACCTGAACGAAGTTAGCTACTACTGCTGGAACTAGGAAAGCCTTTTCTTTTCCTCAACCTTATCCTCTCATTTTTGGATAAACTGGCAACGCATAGATTCATTGAAATACACATTACACACTCATGAAATTCTATGGGGTGATGTGGTGGTCCTTCATTAGTTGTAAGGATTGCATGAAATTCTATAAGGTGATGTGGCGGTCCCTCATTAGTTGTAAGGATTGCATGAAATTCTATTGGGTAAGGAGGATTTTGTGAATGTGATTTTTTTATTAAAAAATAAAATAAAATAAAAACCCAAGTATTTGGCTATAGATATCCATAAAAGACCAAATTTAGACATCAACCAATGTTTGGTTACGGAAATAATAGCATTCGACTGCTGTCATAAGTGACTTTTATTATTATTATTTATTTAGGAAATGATAGTTATAATTCCCAACAATTCACTTTCACAGCAATTCATTATCACGTTGAACCTTAACTGAGTTGCAATACACAACTATATGTGAAAATAGAGGAATGCTCAAAACAAGTATGCTTTAGTCCCATAAAATACTAACATCTGATTTCCTTGTAATCACAATTCACAACAACTAAGGTTTAGTATAAAAAAATTTCAAGATCGGCTTGATTTCCTCATAATCCCAAAAAAAAAAAAAAAAAACATTATTTCAAGAAGAACAAGTTTAGTCTCATATTCAAACTACAACCAAAAACCACTCCAACAAAGAAATTAAAAAAGACAATGCAAAAACCACAAAGCACCTAAATTAGCCAAAAGAAAAACTAATAGATCTATTGGCAGAATAGCAATTATAAACAGTAGATGAGAACAAATACCTCGAATCGGAAGATGATTTGAGCAAAGATTGCAGAATAATTCTGAGATTTGTATTTTGTGGCCGAAGCTGCTAAGTCAATGAGATAGAGAGGTTCGGGTCTTGACCCGCTAGAAATTTTCTATTTGTATGGACTGGAAATAAGCCCCACAGGGGGGGTGTGGCCGTGTGGGTTACCCATAACTAACGCAATAATTTTTCCACTGAAAGGAATTTCACGTGGATGATGGAATCCACCTACGTAAGAGAATGACAGTATATGACAGACTAGTCAAACACATGCATTCTTTGTACTTTCAATTTAAAAAATGAAATCCTTTCTACTGCTGAGCTGAGTTAAACAAAAGAAATGAAATTCTGAAAGAAGTAAACAAGAAATATTACCCAGACACTATTAATTTTAGCAACATTAAATGCTTGATTTGAACAGAGTCAAGCTTTAGCTGTGCAGTAATAAATGGAGCCTTTAGGATTGAAGGAGGATGGAGCCCACCGTGAACCCCACAACCCACAACCCCATAGCCAAACTCGTTTCTCCTCTTTCTTCTTCGAGTTCTCACCGCTCCAGCCATGGCCGAGCTCCCCTGACAGCCATCGAGTTCCACCGTCACTCAACATCACCACCACGAGCTGCCGCGGTCGCTGCTATTGTGATACTCTCTCTCTCTTCCCTCGCTCATATCTTTCTCTCTCTCCAGCCATGACCGAGAATCCCAAGCTATTACCCTCTTAAAAACTGTGTGAGAAGACTGAAGAGAGTGATTTTGTTGATCTGTAAAAACTAAAAACGTTTTAACTATTTATCAAAAAATAAATAAAAGTAAAAAGGTTTTAACTTTTAAAAATGGTGCGAGAGAAGTGAGAAAAATTATGAATGGTAGTTTTGATAAATTATTAAAAATAAAAATAAAAATTGCTTTGGCATCTACTTTAGGCACATAGCAAAATATTGAAAAAATATTTAGAAACATCTTATAGGTGTTCTAGCAACTAAAAAGCTCTATAAATACAATTGGAAGAGCAAAATTGTGAGAGAGGTCGGAGGTGAGTTATGAGAGAAAGTTTCTTATGCTTTTACAGTTACAGTCTTAACATTGTATTTGTAATTACTATTCAGATATAATATTGTATCTCCATGGACATAGGCGTAATTGCCGACCACATAAACACTGTGTCACTGTTTCTCTCTTTTAATCCGTTCTTATTGTATTATTTTTATGCAAGAACGCCTCCAATGAGTTGGGATCGTCATGATTTACTTATGTTAAAATTGTTGATACGGTCCGAATTTTTTGACCTTCCAATTAGAATAACCCTTTCTAAAAAAAAATCTCATCCTTTGAAAATATTAATTTGATTTGTGGCACATGAAGAGCATTAGTTAAAACTGACTACTTTCTCAATTACACTATTCTTTTACCATGAACCTCTTGTTCATTGGTTGGATTCTCAATAAATCTTTTAATCCTAGTCGTCGCACATTTGAATGGAATCAATCAAATGCCATGCACATTTAACATCTCAATGTGATAGTATTTTCCCCTTTCCCTTTTATCTTCTTCTTCCTTCTCTCTCTAACTCTCTGTTTCTTCTTCCTCCACTCTCTAATTCAGTTGGTTTAGCCATTTCCCCACCACCAACAACTATTACTCTGCCAACCAGAACGAGTGCACCACTACCTGGGGGGGCATCAATTTGGTTATTGAGCAGTTTTATTACTCTTATCTTCTCCATTCCTCAAACTCTTTATCCCTGTTACTTTCTTTAAAGTTTTATCAAGCAAATTAATCACAAAAAATTACTTTCTATATAACTTGTTTCCTTTCCTTCCTACCTGATTACTCTTTGCCTCACTTGCAACTCTTTTTTTTTTTTTAATTATTTTAATTTTAAAATATGGGGGAGCACTACTTTGAGTTGAAGTACAATAAGAAATATTAATTTGATTTGAACTTAGAAAGTGCAGTGATATGAAAAAAAATTGAATTTCAATTATTGTAAAAGACAACAAATGCCGTGAGTTCGTGTGTGTGTTTTTTTTATAACATGCTATACTTATCCCTTTGTAGAGGTGGGGCAAACCGCAAACTAATCTTTTACTTTTATATAGAAGGAGTTTTGGGGAAGGTTCGGGGAGCATCAACACACAGTGACATATTTTGTCATCTACTGACAAAATTAAGATTGATTTCACCATCCGGTTTCATATTTTGTGACCAAAAATCTCTAATACCAACTATAATAAGCTATACTGTTCTTTAAAGTGAGACTTGTTGGCTAAAAGAGCAATGTTTTTTTCCTTGTTCTTTCTTTTTTTGGGAAAAGTAATCATTAAATTAAGGATAGTTGAGGTTTCATGTATGGTCTTAATAATTAGAATGAATCAAACTCATATGAACAAGTAAAATGACAAGACAAAAGAGGTTCCAAGTGTTAGACTATGTGGAGCCTGGTGTTGTGTTTGATTTGGTTTGGACCAACTTGACATTAAAAGTGTTACAGTTTTAAATGGATATTTTGTGAGGCTTAGTGCCCGTTTGATAACGCATTGGCAAAGTGAAAACTAACTTATTCAAAATACGTGTTTTTGAAATGAAGCAGATGACTCCATTTCCAAAAGGCAATAGACATAGGTGAGGAGTTTTTAACATTACCGTTAGAATTTAACAATGCTGTTAGAAATTTCACATATTATCCCTAGACAGGGGCGGATTTAAGGTGGGGGCACCTGCCCCATTTAAAAATTAAAAACCCTATAAATTAATTCAAAATTTTAAGATATTTTGCATAAATTCTGAATCATAAATTCCCAAGGCTTCGGCCTAATAAGCAAGCTCGACTTGGTAATGGGGGGCAACTGATGGATTAGGTGATGATGACGTAGCACATGAGGTCTGAAGTAACAAGGTCAACGTGGCTTCTTAGCTCAGCCCATTAGTGCGTCTGAGATCAAGAAGAAGGCCAAGCCGACCACCGGATCACCAAGCAGTACTTCTGAAGTTCCGAGAGCTCAAAAATGAAGTTAAGTACAAAAATTGTAGGTTTTCCATTCCGTGAGATCACCTTGAGAGGCTTTACAAGCACCATCTAAAATGAATTTAATCAAGCCTCAAGGGTGGAGCCAACTGATAAGTACAGTGACACAATCTCAAAATAACATGTGTCTATGTTAAGGTGATACACCAACACCTCAACAAATTATGAAAAAAAATTACAAGAAATGTTATATATAGCATTGCGTTTAGAGCATTAGTAATGGACCAACAATATTTAAACAAAGGGGGTCAATTATGAGTTACAGTATTTAAAAAAAGAAAAAGGAGTAATTGTCCTTCAATAGCTACATTACATAATAATTTTACTTTTGGAAACAATATAAGTCCAATGACGATTCAAATTAAAAAGAGAAGGAAAAAGAAGTCCAATGACAATTAGAAATTTAGAATACAAAAAGAGGAAATACAAAGCGGCGTTACAAGCCCAACAATTTTAGAGAAGAAGAAAAAAATCATGTTATTATTAATTACACAGCAATTATAAACTAGAGGCATAGAATTCATCTTTCCATTTTTTGCCTGTAGTACTGACGCTATTCATTTCAGATGTACTGTCTTATGAATTAGGTGTGAATAGATTCCATGCACTTAAGCTTTTCGAGGCTTGATAGTGTAGAATGTCTGCAGAAAAGTTAAAATAATGACAACAACTGCAACTAATAAACTGATAACAGGCCATGGCTGGCTAAAATATTTGTGACGCATTTCTCCTATCCAGATCTTTATCTTGTTGTTACAATGCTCTTCAATTTTTTCTCTGACACCTTGGTACATAGTTATATCATCTAGCAAGTTTGTGGCGGTGGCGGTGGCGGTGGCGGATATCTCTTTGAACATTGTAAACACGTCTTCGTCACTGTGCAGGGTGGGGATAATACGCTTTGACCGTAGTGCTTTCACATCCTTAGGATTTGCAATGAGTAAATTCATGAAATTGATGTAAGATGTAACTGTACAATCAATAGGAGCACATGCTTCAAAGGCTATCAAGTTTGTATAATATAATTGTGATTGATCACCAACGAACAAGGGGGGAAGTTTAAGCTCTCCACTGAAGAAGCTTGATCTGAAGTCAACATCTCGAAGAGAAGTTGATTTTGGTTTTTCCTTTAGTAGTGCAGAATGAAGAGAAATAGAATTGCTTGGCTTGAAATCGATCTCCTTAAGATCACTAACTGAACTGAATGATTGAAGATAACAAATCACATCCATAGCCGAATCCGCTTTCTCTAGCACGGTTTCCACATGATCACCACATTTGGAGATTAGTGTTTTTAGAAGTCCAAGGAGATGATCTGGTTCCATCTCATTCTCGTCTCGTGTAACTTCCTTTGGAAATTCTCCCCAATGTATCCTATAAAGGAATGACTTGATCATTGTTAGCCCTTCATTTTCCTTGTACATATTGCACATCAAAACCTTCAAAACTTGCACATCAAAACCTTCAAAACTTGGAAAGGAATTTGGTTCTCTAGCAAAAGCAAGTCTCGATGTAAATTTACAAGTTCCGAGTGGCCTAGATGATTCTTAATCATCGAAGAGATCTCTTCGTTCCTAGATGTCCGCCATTCATTATTCTTTCGAAAGGTATATATCCTCAATTCAATCAAAAATAGAATGAAACAGCCGTCCTGAAGCATCATCAGTGCAAATGCTTCATCACCATAGGCGTCCGTTGAACCATCAACGTAACACCTTCTAGAGTAATCATTCAGTAAACGTACCTGATTGTACAAGTCCTCAATCTCTTTTCCATGTTCTAAAATAAAATTCTGCATGACCTTTGTTTTGATCTTTTGTGTTGCCTGGAGTTCATCTTTTTCATGGTGGTAAGGGCCGAAAGAAATAAACTTGGGATCATAATAGTCCTTGCTTCTTTCGATATTTCGCAGCATTGGTGGGACTTTCGGACAACGGAGGAAATCCTTGGACGTGTTTATAATTGGCTGGTCATCATTGTCCAGAATGGATCTCAGGTACGTTTTTGCCGTGCTTTCGCAATCAGCTGCCTGCTCATTCTTTTCTTGCCTTTCATTGGATATCTCTTGCTCGTTCTGCAGGTTCATCATAGTTAAGAATACTCAGGATACTTTTTGTTTTTAACGAGTGAGGTGGAGAACTTTTATAATGGATTTAGGATATCTATCATCTCCTAAATATATGAGTCCCACTCAATTTTATGAGTCACACGTGTTACGTAGCTAAATCTTTGACAATGGATGAGTACCATGTGGCATGCGAGTTTCAATCTGGCTGTGCAGAATCTGCAGATCCATGAGGTGGGACCCATGTTTAACATATTTTTTTTTTTTGGCTTTTACTGCCTCAGGTTGTATCGGGGATGAGTCTAGTGAAAATAACTATGTTGAATCTTCTGAGGAAGAATTAGATGAAGATGAAAGACTTTCAGATTGAATATAATAAACTTTTTAGAGAATGTATTAAATTTCAGAAAATTGTTAAGCAATCCCTAGAAAAATAGAATGAGGTCAAACACGAAATGGAGGCATTAATATTAATGATAAAGTTAAATGAAGCTAATTAGTTGAAAATTATAAAAATCAAAATGCCTCTCTGGTGGATAAGATTAAAAGTTTAGAGAGTGAACTTGATATGTCTAGGACAAAATTGGAGAGGTTGTCTAGTGTTAAGCTTGGTGAAGTACTTGATTAAGCCTAGTTTTAATAAGTACAGCTTTGGATATATTGATGTATATAGGATTATCTAGCCCCTCAACCTCAAACTCCCACACTCCTAAAGATGAAATTGTATTTGTAACCCTAGCTAATAGGAGTGAGAAAAAGGAAATCAAGTCTACCTAGTTAAGATAGATATATGTTTAGATCAAAATGTGCTAGTTGTGTGATTGGTTTCATATATATGGTCACATAGACCGTCTTGCCCCCTCACAAATTTAAGGTCTTAAACTTTTTTACTGATTTATTATTACACACTACACATGAGTTTTTATGCAAATAATCTATTCACTGCAAAGATGCTATGAATGTGTTCAAACTTTATTCATAAAGTGTGTGAACCCTAGTGCTAAAAATTTAGTAATTATTTTGAAGATGAGTGGAAGTGTGTTTCTTTGACAAACTCAGATTGTTTGTGTTCAAAATGTCATATTTTGGCATGCATTGGCACTGGTTTAAGTTTTTCTGAACTTGTTTTCAAATTTGCATTAAATATGTTTTAGAATTTTCAAGGCTACTTGACTGTCGCCTAAGTCTAACTTAAACGACACAAAAAACAAGGCACTCGAGCAAGACACTTACCTCACTCAAGCGAGAGTGCCTAGGTATTTATATCAGGTTTGTTTCACGTTCTTTTCTTGCACAACTTGGTTGTTCTTTTTCTCTCTGAGCCTGTGCATTCTTTGTTTCTAGCTCAAATTTTTCTCTTGGTTGAGAGTTAATTTGTTGAAGGTATTCATGGAATTTTATATTGAGCCCACATTGTGTGTAATCTTTATGAAAAATCAAGATACCCAAAGCACTTTTCTGCCTATTTTGCACTATGCAGACCACCCGTTTGATAAAATATCAAATTCACTATTTCTAGCTCAAACTCATTCTTCAAATTGTCAAGCTTGTGTGCATTTCTTTGTTAGGTGCATCTTTTGTGCTTCATGCTCCCTTAATCAAGCCTAGGTCCATACATTTTATGATCCATCATAGTATGAGCATTTGAGACCTAGACACTTTACTTGAGATTACCCTTTATCAATTCGTGACAAAATGGGGGAGTGACCTTAGACTAAAGCTAGCTCAGATGTAAAGGGATTAGAGCCACCTCGGTTGCTTATATGTTTGCTATATGCTATATCATAGAGGGGTTGATTATTGATAAGGGGGGGTGATAATTTGATTTTATATACACAATTTTCTATGTGAACTTTGAAGTTTGATATCTAGGATATGCTTAAATTTATTGAATTTCTTATAGGCTTGATATTGAAAGCTTTTTGTAACCTAATGGTATTTTTACTAGTTTTTTTTATCTGCTCTATTTTCCTATTAAACATGTGTTTAATGTGTTTGTTCATGCTTTCAGGAAAAATGAGTTATTGTTTACTTAGTTGTCAGTCATAGTTAGTCCTAGTTTAGTCTGTAGTTTCTTAAGACTATCTATACTAGATGAGTATATGTAGTAGAGTGTTTTTTCATGGAATGGCCAAAAGGGATTTTGTTAGGTTTTTAGTGTTGGCCAATTCCGTGATGATTTCGTGAAATCAATTTCAAGTTTATTGATGTAATTCAATCATTATGTACTTGAAGAAGCTCAAGTAACTCTAGATTATTGGAGCTTGCTCAAGTAAGAAGGAAAAGGCAGACTCAAGCGAGTCATTAAAACCCGCTTTAAGCTAGCCTGACAGTCGCTTAAGAAAACATCAAGTGAGATTGCAAAAAAATCAATACTAACTCTATTTTCAAATCATGTTTTTGCAAGGATTTCTACCATTAGTTTAACCCTACATGTATACCTATTTAAACCCTCGTTATACATGATTTTTCAATAGAAAAAAGACTGGAGAAAGGCATACACTTAGAGCTATTAATTCCTAGAGAAACTTAAGGCCTTCTTCTCCTTATGTTTCAAAGATAAAATTATGTTAGTGATCTAAACTTTGAAACCATAGAGTCCTTCTTCCAATGAGTTCACTACAAAACAAATATTCAAGGAGTTGCCTTGGAGTGGGTTAGAGGTTTTGATTTGTTGAAGCAGGCGTGTCGTTTGTGAAGGGATCCACATAAAAAGAAGTTTAGAGTTCTGAAGCTGTTGTGGGTCGCATTAGTGAGTTATCTACTGTGATCATAAAGTGTAGACACAGAAGTTGTGTTCTAAATTATAAAACTCATTTTATAGTGGATTGCCTTGGGGTATGTTACATTTGGAGTGCTTTTCCTTTGAAGAGTTGCCTTCACCAGTTTTATTACTTTTATTATTATTGCTTTATGATTTGGTACATATTGTATATGCGGTAAATAATGATTATTTTATGGAGTACATATTTGAATAATTGATAAATAATTCATAATTCCACTCCATAATTAACATAGGGGTCTAAACAAAAAAATCTAGATAGTGGAAAAGGAAAAAAAAAAAAAAAAAAATCTCGAGTTACATGATAAAAGCACATCATCAAGATATAACAAAATAGACTAAAATAATTTAAAATAAATATGAAAAATCCTTTTTAAATTCTTGAAACTTTAGAATTAAAGTATTTAATCTAATAGTATTTTATGCAATAGAGTTCTGGCTAGAGGATATTATTTAAATAATTTTAATTTATTTATACACATAGCAAAGCTACGTCTTACAACATGTAGCAAACTAGCACCATATGTTGAGTCACATGATTTAAACATAATTTAAAAGTTAAAATCCAACTTTTATTAAGTGCACATGTTAATAAACAATTATATATAAATTAAAGAAATATTTTATTGATATAATCAAAATTGACAAATAAAATATATAATAAAAATAAAAGACAAGATTAACTTACTTCCTCATCGTCACTACTTGTTTCACCAGCATTTGTTGTTTCAAACTTTGTAGAAAGAGACTGCTCCATGGATATGACATGTTCCTCCATTCCGGCAATGGTAGTGTTCACCTAGACAAGATAATTGTTGTGATCACATTATTGTTCAAGTACTCAATAAAAATAAAAGACAAGATTAACTTACTTCCTCATCGTCATGGCTGGTTTCACCAGCGTTTGTTGTTTCAAACTTTGTCGAAAGAGACTGCTCCATGGATATGACATGTTCCTCCATTCCGACAATGACAGTGTTCACCTAGACAAGATAATTGTTGTGATCACATTATTGTTCAAGTACTCAATAAAAATAAAAGACAAGATTAACTTACTTCCTCATCGTCATTGCTGGTTTCATTAGCGTTTGTTCTTTCAACCTTTGTCGAAAGAGACTGCTTCATTAGAGTAGTCACCTAGACAAGATAACTATTGTTGTGATCACATTATTGTTCAAGTACTCAACTTTATATATACTGAGCAAACATAGAAACTCGAACTTGACATGTATATTTATTGTTTTCAATTTTCTAGGCGGTTTGAGATCCAAAACAGATTAATAATGTTTTCAAAACCCCCAATTAGTGGAAAGGGGAAAGGATTTGGTTCCTGTGTGCACTCTTTCATATATTACGGTTATGTTATTGAAAACTCTATATAAGTTGTGAAAACAGTCTTGGTATTATAAACAAAAAAGTTTTTTGCACGGGCAACAACGTTTTTATTTCAATCCCTGTAGCATTATTTTTTTTTTTTGCAGAGTTCGCCGGAAAAAGACATAGTTATTATGTCAACCCCTGCCGGAAAGCCTTCATTGCTAGTGAGGTCCATGAGCGTGGCCAAAGATAAGATCCACACCCGTCTACCTCCGCGGGTAATTTCTTTTTTATTTTTTCTTAACTTTGCAGCTGAATTAATGTACAAAATTTTAAGCTGGTTCAGCCTTTGGCAAATATACAGAATTAATACTGAACCAGCTTGAAATTTGTGAATTTTGATTCAGACTGGCATACCTTTGCAAGTGAAAGTAAATTCTTTTGATTATTTCACATTCTCAGTAGCTATCCCATGATTTATAATTCCCAACAATTCACTTTCACGTTGAACCTTAACTGAGTTGTAATACACAGCTATAGAAAACAGAGGAATGCTGAGAACAAGTAAGCTTTAGTCCCAGAAAATACTAACATATTTTTCCCTTGTAATCACAACAACTAAGGTTTAGTACCAAAAATTCAAGTTGGATTGATTTCCTCATAATCCCAACAAAAAAAAAAAAAAAATTATTACTTCAAGAAGAACGAGTTTAGTCTCATATTCAAATTACAACAAAAAACCCTTTGAACAAAGCAATTAAAAAAGACAATGCAAAAACCATAGATGAGAACAAAGCACCTAAACTAGCCAAAAGAAAAACTAATAGATCAATTGGCAGAATAGCAATTATAAACTGTAGATGAGAACAAATACCTCGGAAGAGGATTTGGGCAAGAACTTGGAGGTATGTAAACAGTAAACTGATGAATGGGGTTATTCTCTTCTTGTAAACTTGTTAATAGGAGTAAAATATTGTGTTTATATAGACCGGTAAAATTAAACTCTAATTCTAGTTGAGTTAGAAAATTGTAATACTAATTGACTTGAGTATTCCAAATTATTGATTTATTAAATACCTTTAACCCTAAGAAATTAAATAATAAGACTTATAGAATTCAATGACCTATTCATTTGTTTTAGGGAAAAAATAAAAAATAAAAACAGTATGAATTTTGGGTAAAAAACTGATAAACTTCATGTTCCTTTAATTTGAAATAATTTTTTTATTGAGATGCCATCACATGGGGTGCACATGTAGCATTTTCCATACATTATATTAACTGAGAGTTAACATAATGATTTTGACCCAACGTTCATGGGTATTTTTTATTTGGGCCAAAATATAAAGTTGGTCTTTAAAATTTATAAATTAAGCATTATTTGTATTTGAAATTTGAAATGAGAGTTATTAGTCTCTTAAAGTTTAAAAAATGAGCGTTATTAGTCCATTCATCCAATTTTGATAGTTTATTTGACTACGTGGGTGTAAGTTTAGATTAAGATTTCTATCATATATAAAAAAATAAAAAATAAAAAGTGTAGTGTGGTGGGCCCATGTGTGGAGTGGCAAGCTAGCTGCGCATGTTGTGAAAATCGTTGGAAGTATAAACTTACTGAAACAAAAAATAGTGTGCGAAACAAACTTGTCTTGCTTGGGACCCACCCGTTTTGGATTATAATCACTGAAAACACCTACTTTTTTTTTTTTTTTATGAAAAAAAAGGGACTCGCAGGTGCGTTCATTGTCCCGACCCACTTAAACCCGATTTTGACATGGCGTGGGGCACATCTGGGCAATAATGGGGCGTACCACTACCCGAACCCACAACTCTCGGACTCGCAGGTGTGATGGGTCACGAGGGTTTCCTTCCATTAAGTCACCTCCTCAGAAGGCGGTTTGTGGGATTCATCCAATTTTGATAGTTTATTTGACTACGTGGGTGTAAGTTTAGATTAAAATTTCTATCATATATAAAAAAATAAAAAATAAAAAGTGTAGTGTGGTGGGCCCATGTGTGGAGTGGCAAGCTAGCTGCGCATGTTGTGAAAATCGTTGGAAGTATAAACTTACTGAAACAAAAAATAGTGTGCGAAACAAACTTGTCTTGCTTGGGACCCACCCGTTTTGGATTATAATCACTGAAAACACCTACTTTTTTTTTTTTTTTTTGATAAAAAAAGGGACTCGCAGGTGCGTTCATTGTCCCGACCCACTTAAACCCGATTTTGACATGGCGTGGGGCACATCTGGGCAATAATGGGGCGTACCACTACCCGAACCCACAACTCTCGGACTGGCAGGTGTGATGGGTCACGAGGGTTTCCTTCCATTAAGTCACCTCCCCAGAAGGTGGTTGGTGGGATTCGAACCTCTACCCACGTGGTTAGCACCTTGGTGCTAACCATTGAGCCAAGAGCTGAACCCCTGAAAACACCTACTTAAATCTAGGTGCAAAGCACGCTCGTAGATTCTTAATTTTTATGAAAGTGTAGTGATATCAATTATTCTGAAAGTTGACAAATGCCGTGAGTTAATTTTTATGTTATCTGTCCGTGTTTTATAATATGATGTACTTATCTCTTTGTAGGGGAGGGGCAAACTAATCTTTTACTTTTATATTGAAGGAATTTTGGTGGGGTCGGGGGAGCATCAGCACTCACTGACATATTTTGTCATCTACGGACAAAATTTTTTTTTTTGATTTCACCAGCCGGTTTCATATTTTGTCCACTTGTGACCAAAAATCTCTAATACCAATTATAATAAGTTGGGGTAAGGCTTGGGTCCAGTGCACAGGAGCATTAGATCCGTTGAGATTCTGTCACGTGTTAAGTTTTATACAATTTTTGTACACGTGACAACATCTCAACGGGTCCAGTGCACAAAAGCACTGGACCCAAGCCATTCCCAATAAGTTGGGGGGTCATAAGCTATACTGTTCTTTAAAGTGAGACTTGTTGGCTAAAAGAGAAATGTTTAATAACTATGAAAAAAAAACTTGCACATTAAGAGTAAAGTAATAATCGTCAAATATTTCTTATAAAAAATCATAATAAACTACCTTCAAATTTTTTTTTTTCTTGATCTTTCTCTTTTCTAGGAAAAGTAATCATAAAATTATGAACAATTGAGGTTTCCTGTATGATCTTAATAATTAGAATAAATCAAACTCATATGAACAAGTTAAACGACAAGACAAACGGCTCCAAGCATTAGGCTATGTGTCCGGTCCGGCTTGGTGCCACTTGATAGTAGAAGCGTTATGGTTTTAAAAGAGTATTTTGTGAAACTTAGTGCCAGTTTGGTAACACGGCACCAAATTGTACTTTTAGACTAAACGTGCCTTTTGGAAATGAAGCCTTAAGATCCATTCCCAAAAAGCGCTTTTTTAGGCAAAAACACCAATCCATTCCATGATTTTTTTCATTTACTAAACACTCAATTATTGCTTTTTAACTTCAAAACGCGCTTTTTTGTTTGGAAAAACGTTATCAAACACACCCTTAGTGTTAAAGCTACTGGCATCGGTGACAAGGATGAAGTTCGTCACAAAAAACCTCCAAAGACTAATAGTAAATGTAATATTATTATTATTATTAGTGCAAAACCATACAAAATATATTATTATTATTATTATTATTATTAATAAGGGGCAAGACCGCCATAAATAGGAAAGAATTCGTTATCTAGTATTTTGTCATTTTTGGCAATTTACACCTCAAACAGCAAGTTTGGTAGGTGCTTATTACCAAACACTTTCTAATCTCACAAACGAAATCCTAGATTATTGAAACCGCACTTTTTAACAGCTTTTACTAAACATTCTGAACTTTTCCAAATACTCATTTTCATTCAGAAATTATTAAAACCACCACTCTTTCAAATAGTTCATTTTCAAACAGCTTTACCAAACTCACCCTTAGGCTTTAGGCTTATTGTTATTTTTATAGGTGATATTTTGAACAACAGTACGACATACATAGCAAATTTCACAATTTTTTGAAGTAACAGATTATGAATAGTGCAACATCATTTTCATTGGAATCACTACTTACATCATTTTTATTGCGCACCAATCACAATTTGTCATCTTAAAAGTTGTGAAAAATATTTTCTAATTTATTGTGCTTAGGGGGCACATTGGATATTTTTGAACCATCTAATTGGTGCCTGGTATTAGCCCAAACCTTGAGAATGGTTTTTGTATTTTAACTAAACAAAAAAATAAAAATATATTATTTCTTTCTCTTTTAGTATATATATTGGACAATGTTTCGTGGAGTCTGTATTTTATGAATTCCTACAAATTTATAACAATACAGGTACAAACGGGCGGCCGGCTAGATTAGCTGTATTTCACAGGACGACGTGCCAATAAATTAAGAGAACGTAAAATAATCTCGAGAAAGCGATTTGATTTGCACTTTAATTCTTTCAATCACATTTTTGCCAATTATTGAACACTTATTTAGTAATTATCATATTTAATCATGTGAGGCGTAATTTTTATATTCTACCACATCAACAACAAACGACATGCATATAAAAATTCGATATAGGTCTGGACTAACTTTATAAATGAATACATCGGACAAAAACAGTTGCTCCAATTGCATCAGAAACTCAAAGGAATAGCTTAATGGTAAAATTAGTTGTAATATGTACCATAACTAGGAAATGTAAGTTACAAGTTCGACACCTTTTGACAGCGAATTTCTTTTAAATCACCCCACTCCATTAGACTTAATTGGTAATTACCCAATACGTGAGGGACGGGAAACTGCAAATGCTCATGAGTTTAGTTGAAACAAAACTTCGGATATTCATTTTATAAATAATAATAATTAAAAATGCATCAGCACAAATGTGCAATATTTTGTCCTCTAAAGAACAAAATTGAGTTTATTTCACCAGATTGAGATCCAGTGGACAACCGAGATTGAAAGTTGAAAAAAAAAAAAAAAAATTCATCTCAACTGTCCAAACAAAAAATAACATTTTAACCTTTTGTATTCTTTTAATATATCCCTTTTTATCTCATCCGCTGTCATGATTCTGGTGACATATTTTGTCTATTTGTGACCAAAGATTAAATATTGGTAAATTCCCATTAATAAAACAAGTTTGTATTGTTTTCTTAAACGTAATAAAATACAAAAAATGGTTAGGGATGACAAAGATGCTTCTTTTTCTCTTTCCTGGAGCTAGAAGAACAAACAAAAAAAAGAACTGGAAATTGGAGTTGGACAACATGTCAGCATCACAAGTAATATCCAAATAGGTTTTTTATTTTTGGTTTTTATTGAGGTAGTGTATGTATGAAGACAAAGAGCCTGGGATCAGCATCTAGATTTTTCTCCTATTTTACTTGTAAGGAAAATTGCACCTAAACATGGAGGTCTGCACATGAGCTTTGAACTAGATTCAAAGAATTTATTATCATATAGTTGCATTCTAGCATAACTAGGGGTGTAAGCTTCACCGACACAACCGACCAAACCGCAACCGATCTTAATAGGTGCAGGTGCAGGTGCGTGTAATAGGAAAACTGCACTCTGGAGAAAACCGCACTGCACCTCTCTAATTACACCCCTGGTATGTTATACTTGTATGCTAATGCTATATGCAGGTGATGTTACGTTATATTTGTATACTAATGGTATGTGAAGGTTTAGATTGAGTTATATTTGTATAAAGATGATATATATGTGTAGGTTGAAATTTAAAATTATGATTCATTCTATGAGATATGTATGTTATAATTTTATTTTATTTCTTAAATATTCAGGTTGAGATTGAAAACTATGATTTATATTTGTATGCTATAGTCAGTCAAATTTTTGAGTTGTTGTAAAGGTGAATTTTTTAGATTCAAATTGACATTTGGACTGGCCCAATCCGACCTAAATGAGTCTAGCTCAAACCGCAAGACCGCACCTATACTGCACCACACCAAACCGCACCGCACCGCGCCAAAACCGATCTTAATAGGTGCAGGTGCAGGTGCATGTAATAGAAAAACTGCACTATAAGGTGTAAGTACATAAATCCGGAGAAAACCGCACCGTACCTCACCAATTACACCCTAAGCATAACAGTTATAAGAAAGCTAATCTACAAGCTGTTAGCCATAAGGTTTCAATACCTTTTATTTGGCTAATTAATCCAAGAACATTTAAGCAATTTTGATGATAACAATGATTTAAAGTTATTTATAAATGATATTTTCATGTGAACTAATAATTTATGTTTAAAGCATAATGTTGATTAGTTATTTAATTGGACCGAGATGGTCAATCAAGTATCAAGCAAATGCAAAGTCAACATAAATACAAATTCATTAAAAATCAAGTCATCAAAACTCAAGTCAAAGGAATCAAGCTCAAGAATCATATTCCAAGACATATGAGAAGTAAGAGTTAGGTTTTGTAAAGTTTATTATGATTTGATCTTTAAGGCTCAACTTTAAAACCAACTCAAAATGATTTTCAAAAATAATCATTTAGTCCAAAATTCATTTTATAAATAAAATTTATAGGACTAACATATTTTCATTATATACTTTCTATATTCAAAGTCCAGCCGACTAAATTGGCCTAGTTAACTGAAAAATCCAACCCTAGAATTTCTGTCCAAATTTGAACATTCAATCGAGGCGAATAAATCTCAATCCAGGTGACTGGATATTTTAAAAGTCAAATTATAACGACTAAATTGCTTTCTGAAACGGATAAATTTTCAAAATATACTTTCTATATTTTGAAAGTCAAATTATAATGGCTAAATTACTTTCTATATTTTAAAAGTCAAATTATAATGGCTAGATCGCTTTAAATTCAAAAGAAAAGCAAGTCAGCCATTATAACGGGAATAAATCAATTTCGGCTATAAATACTACTCTTTCTGAGTTTCTAAATACAGAGCATACAAGAGAAATCCATAGATAAATAAAAGAAAACATCTTTTACATCAATCCATCATTTCTCAAGCTTATATTTTCATATCATTCAAAATCCTTGATTGAAAATCAAATTTTTCTAAATACTTTTTGAGCCATATTGATCAAATCTTTGATATATTATTAGAGTGAGCATATTGTATACTATTACTCTTTGAGAGAGCCTTATTTTATACAACAAATCCTTTGTTGAAACTATAATAATTGGGTTGGGTTGGATTGGATTGGATATAGGTAATCCCTAAATTGTTAAATGGATAAATGACTTTTAAGCACTCAATCCAATTATAAGCCACTCAAACCCATCTAATTGTCACCCCTACTTGAGAGCAAGAAAAGACCAAGTAGGTGGGTCTACATGGAATTTGATAGAATGATTGATAGCGCTTATTTTTTAAACTTCAGGAACTAATAATATTCATTTTAAATTTCAAGACTAATAGAGTTTAATGAGTAAACTTTAAAGACCAATTGTGCATTTAAGAGTTTTAATTTTTACCCTTCGTTCTACAAGTTATTTTTGTTTTGTTTTTCAAAGTGTAGTGTGGTGGAAAAAATAGTGTGCAAAACAAACTCGTCATGCTTGGGACCCACCCGTTTTGGATTATAATCACTAAAAACAGTACTTAAATATAGGTGCCAAGCACGCTCATAGATTCTTAATTCAACTTTATTCGTAGATCAAGATTGGAATCAAATGTACATAGTTTTTGTAAAGTCGAAATTGTTTTAGGAACTTTTTGGATCTCTTCAGTTTCCTCGCCACGTGTCAAAGCCAGGATTTCAATTTAGGTGGATAAAATTATAAGACAAGACTGAAAGTAAATTAATCCAAAAAATATGAATCGACTTTAATAAAAATAAATGAATAAATATGTAATAATGTAATTGTCATACAAAAATTAATATAAATATAAATGTAAATGTAAATTGTAATTTATTTTTCATATCTAGGTTAATTTACTCGGTTTGCCTAAATGATTTTTCAGTCCCAATAGTTTTGAAGATTGTCAAAATTTACTTTGATACGAGTCCATTTAAAATTCGACCCCACTCATTATTATGCTCAAATTTCCAAATAATCTCAATTAACTACAAGTATATATATTTCATATTATTAGAAGAAAGGAAAATAATCCATTCAAGAGATTAATGTAAGTATATAAAGTGTAAGCATGTAATTTGATTACTCAAAATAAATTAAAATAATTCAATATAAAAGGATTAAAAGTATAGCACTATACTTGGAAAGTTATATATCACCCCCCTCTACTTTGATTGCTATTTGAAAAATGATGTAGAATTCAACTTTAATTTTTTCTCAATTTCTGTTCTTCAAGTTATATAAAATTTGAGTTTATATAAAATATTATTCAGAGTGTCAAACAGTGAAAGAGTAAGGAGAATGAGGGAAAAAATATTAGTGGATGGATGGAAGCATTAGGGATATATTGTTGTGAGATAGTAGTGTTTTTTTTAAATAATTATTTATGTTTAAAATTTTGGGGGACCACTACTTTGAGTTGAAATGAGATTGAACTTAAGAAGTGTAGTGATATGAAAAAAATTGAATTTCAATTATTGTAAAAAACCATAAATGCCGTGAGTTATTTTTTATGTTCTCTCTCTGTGTGTCTGTTTTTTATAACATGTTTTACTTATCTCTTTGTAGGGGAGGGTCGAACTAATCTTTTACTTTTATATTGAAGGAGTTTGGGGGGAGACCAGGGGAGCATCAACACTCTAGTGACATACTTTGTCATCTACTGACAAAACTAAGATTGATTTCACCATCCGGTTTCAAATTTTGTCTACTTGTGACGAAAAATTTCTAATACAAACTATAATAAGATATACCTTTCTTTAAAGTGAAGACTTGATGGCTAAAAGACTAAAAGAGCAATGTTTAATAGCTACGAAAAAACTGCACATCAAGAGTAAAGTAATAATCGTCTATTATTTATTATGAAAAATCATAATAAAACACCTTCCATTTTTTTTCCTAGGTCTTTCTTTCGTTTTTTTCCTGTGAAAAGTAATCGTAAAATTAAGGATAGTTGAGGTTTCTTGTTTGGTCTTAATAATTAGAATGAATCAAACTCATATTGAAAAGTAAAATCACAAGACAAAAGGTTTCAAGTGTTAGGCTATGGAGCCTGGTGTTGTGTCTAATCTAGTTTGGACGTGACTCGATATTAGAAGTGTTACGGTTTTAGATGGATATTTTGTGAGGCTTAGTGCCCATTTGGTAATGCGTTGGCGTAGTGAAAACTCCACTTATTAAAACTACACCACGTATTTTGGCGTTTAGTAACTCATAAAAAAAATTGTGTTTCTGAAATGGAACAGATGCCTCAATTTCCAAAAAGCAATAGACAGAGGTGAGGAGCCTTTAACATTACCTTTTAGAAATTAACATTACTATTAGAAATTTCACATATAGTGAATTATCGCTATAGTACTCTTACCTTTATCCTAAAATCTCAATTTTACCCACATCTCAAACAAACAAAATACCAAGAATCTGCTCTGTATCTTTTACTCCAGATCTCACTATGCTCCTTCCTCGTCAATCACAAGAAAGCATGAAACCCATGGCTGAATCGGCTATTTTGCTTCGCTAGTACCATCCTCTCACAAACCAATCATTGATATGTTAAGGAATAAATCTCACATTGTTTAAATATGTGATTTGATGTTTTACGTTGTCCCTGTTATAACACATTGTAAATACTTAAAGAATAAATAAAGATGTAGCCAACGTCCAAGTAAAACCTTAACTTCCTTTGTGACTTAAGCTATCTTGCACCATGTTTCTATATAATTCCCTAGCAAAGATTAAAGAACATATAACAAGAAACTTCACCCATATTAAGCAAAAGTTATAGTTATGTATATAAAATGATGACACGCAGCCAGTACATAGATTACCGTGCCTAAAAATTGCACAAAATTTCTACAAAACAAATGTTGATATGTTTCTAGATAATGTAGGCATCCTGTTCTTAGATATTTGTGACTCCAAGTAACATAAAGCTCTTCATTTCTTTGCAAAGTAGCATTAAGCCTGAAGTATGGAACTGTATCCACTCCGAAGAGTCAGGCGAGGATAGGAAGCTCCACCTCATCAAAGGAAAAGAAACTGACCCGCCCATACTCTAATAGGCAAAAAGCGAAGGAATGCCCCCACATTGCCTTTCAAGGACTTCAACATCTGCCATGGATAGTAAATTTCCCCTTCAAGAGAAGGCAAGAATAATAGATTTAAAAACTTTTTGAAAAGATATACAAATTAATAAATCATAGAAAATCGTAAGGGGTAAGCTCAACTGGTACGATCTTAGGTATACTCCACAATGGTCACTAGTTTGAATCTCCTCAAGGACCACCTACCTAAGGCAAAGCCCTTTGACTATGGCGGTACACGTGGCTTGTAGAGTGTTACGTATCTCTCTAGGATTAATTAAGATGTACGCAAATTGGCTCAGACACGCAGAGTTATAAAAAAAAAATTTAATAACTCATAGATTTCTTTCAAAGCAACTAGAGAGAATAAGTTCTGTGAAAGATGATACCAAATTTACTGATCCTCTACAAGCAAAAATTACTACTACATTGGGGATTAAGATTCTATACTTTTCAAAGATTATAAAGAGGGCCTTCCTTCTTAGATTGACAATTTTCACTTAAATATTAAAATATGATTGTAAATCGAGATATAGAAATTTCAAGTGGTAGATGACCAAGAAGAGAGTAATTAAAACATTAAAATATGATTATAAACTGAGATATAGAAATTTATTGGGAGAAATGTTAGTGCAGCAGAAGCCGTGATATCACTTGTTAGAGCCACAATCTAGTCTTATGTGAATTAAATAATTCCACATTAATTTTAGTCAATCATCAAGAAATATTATCACCATGCCAAGTTGTCAAAATACAATAACACAAATATTTATGTGAAAAACCCTTTTTCTCTTGAAGGAAAAATCATGGGACAAAGTCCGAATAATTTGACTATTATAAAGTCAATTACAATAGTTTCTCAAGTATATGTCTAACTTGAGATCCTCACCAAACACAATAATATATTCTCTGTTAGGGATTAATACGCACTCATCAATGATCTTCACTCATCTTGAATGCAACAATTCACAGTGGTTGTAGCATCCAAAAACCTTCCCTAGAGAAAACCCTAAATATTATTCCTTTGTGTGTGTCTCATGGCTAAAGAAAGAAACCATTGCTCTTCTTTGCTCACACATATGTAGGAAATTTTTTTTTTTCTTCATAGTTCTTTGCAATAATCCAAACGTCACAAATTCTTCTTCATTATGTGCTTTCCGTAAACCTCAGAGAATATCGAAACCATGTTATCTCATTCTATATATATGCTACCTCCCAAGCGAAAATCTTTTTTTTTTCCTCTCTCTTGGTTTCAAGCTCTCATTTGGCTACCTCCAAAGTGAAAATCTATCGTTTTTTCTCTCTTGGTTTCACGCTCAATTCTATGATTTTTCTCCAATCCTTATAAGGGAGGAACCCAAGGCCAAAGTTATCAAATACTTTGCAACACTGATAAACAATGAATGCATTACTTATTTGAGAAGGAATAGATTTTTCTTACACACCAAGAAATAGCCTTTACTTTCACGCCAAAAAAACCTAAATAGTTAATCAAATTCTATAGGAATTTGAGACATTTTTCCAAAAAAAAACTATTGGAGCCTTGTCTTTATACTAATTGAAAACAAAACTTCAAATAAATGTTAGGTACTCATTCCTCTCACACATGAATGGTAAATTGCATCACAAAATTAATTAGTGGGACCCACTATTCGATGTTTTTTTTTTTTCCTACCTAAATAGAAAATTTATACAGATGCTCACTAATGCAAACGGCTTGCCAAACAAAATTTTGGTTGATCTGTGCTCCTATGACTCATTTTGGTTTAACATGTCACAGATATTAATATTTATTTCGAGGTTTTTGACTCTTGTAAAATGTCGTTTTTATTTTTTTTATTATTTTTTTTGTAGTGATATTATATGCTAAAAAAGAAAAGAAAAGAAAAGAAAAATCCCTGTACTACTTGGTATGGAATCCGAATTTTGTCTTTTGGAGCAAAAGTATATATATATATATATATATATATATATATATATATATATATATATATATAGAATGAGAATTTATAAAAATATTCAATGCTAAATTAATATATGAAAAACAAAACTAAAGCTTATTTGGTCTTAAAAAAGTATAAATAATAAATATGTAATTTTTGTTTGTTTTTTTTTTTATATATATATATATATATATATATGATAGAAATTCTAATCTAAACTCATACACATGTATATTTTGAAGATCAGGGGATCGAACCTACGCCTCATAGAGGAGTGGGTTTTTTTCGAGAGGGGGATTACCACTGGGCCGAATGCCTAAGTAGCGTAATAATTGTTTCTTAATCATCTATCAAGATGTAATTCGACATTTTTTTTTTTTAAATCTTGAAAAAATCATCTATTTGATCCTGTACTAATTTCATAGTAAATTTGCTTGACTCTAAAGCTACTAAATTCTTTTATATGGACAAAATTATGTTTCCATATCCAATATAGCACCTAATTCCTCCCACTCCAAAAAAATAAAGCTTTGAGTAAAACACACACACACACACAAATAAAAAAAAAAAAATAAAAAAATAAAAGATGATTGATAAATATAATTGGTAATAGATGAATAAGATGATTGCTTCATCCAATTACAATACCTTTGAAGTACTTGCAAAAAAAGGGGGAAGGATCGGGGTCCTTAGGTGGCACTGGTGTGGTATTGGTGTAAATCAAAGATGACATTTTGGAAAGACGGTGATTTTTTGTAGGTTGATTGTTCATACCTTAGCTTTTGGTTTGTACTCCTTTATTTATAATCCTAAATCCACCACCGATGGTCTCAAGAGACGTGGGGATTGTGCCCGATCCATTGCCTTGTTATGTGGGATCAACAACAATCTTCAGATGTTGGTTAGCTTCAGTCCATCCCACATGGCCTATGTGATGAGCCCATTTATAGCCTCGTCGGGTAGGCGCACTTCAGGATTATGTCAACTCTAGACCTCGCACGATTAGGTCTCATCACACTAGACTTGGACTCTCATGATCTAATCCCATATGCCTCATCAAGAGAAAAATATAATTTTGAGAAAATGTAAAAACCAAACAATTTGACATAAAAATAATGGTTTTGAATTTGAGCCTATAAACCTTTGAATAAACAAAGAATGAAAAATAGTAAGGATAGAAAAAATTCGAGCCTATAAACCAGTCAAGATTTTCACGATAATTGGATTTTGGTTTGTAATATAATGTGTCATGGGTTTCTTCTTTTGGTTTATTTTTTAAGAGTAATTGCAATCTATTTTGTTATTTATATTTAGGAAGCACTTGGTGATATTGGACAATTTTAGTTGGTTCTCACTATGAAATATGAATTATTGAATTATTGTCATTGACATGAATTTCAACATATTGTTTAAAGGTGATTATGTTTTGATCTATGTATGACTAACTTAGATGCTAAAGCCACCCAAGAAGCCTAATTATAAGTTAGAGGAGTTCTTCTCAAAAAAAAAAAAAAATGTTAGAGGAGTTTGGTATATCGGCCTGCTTGTGATTTATTTATTTGTACCACAATAGATTTGCTAAAAGGAAAGATAGGACAAATAAAGAGAAACACCTTTCTCCAAGCACATGGGTTTGAGCTGTTTGATTGCCATCAGTTTCTATCCTGGAAGTTATTTATTTTCACGTGCTAGACTGCTAGTGCTAGTGAATATACTAGTGCTCTTTTGTTCCATGTTCTAGCTTCAAGTTGTGATGTTCTTTTGGCTGCATAAGAGATGATGTGCTCATTTCAAGTAAGCAATGTGTGCTCATTTCAAGTAAGCAATATTAACTTTCAATTTAATATAAAGACAAAGTTTGGTTGCAAGCCGAGTTGCAGCCCTTGCTCCAAAGAGTTCAAGCCCACCATTCATCATATGACAAGTATCCATTCATATGCAATACACATGACCAACTTAGCACCTTTAACCCTCGTTAACCCTACCCTTCTATTTTCTCTCTCTCCTCTGTTCTCTATCCCTCCCTACACGACATGGGTCACAATCTAAACGGATCCGCTACCCCTGGGTCTCGTGCCACTCACCTCGTCCCGCCAGGTCTGCCTCTGGGTTTGTGTTGGTTTTGTTAGTAGATTTGATGGGGTTTATGTTGGTTTGTTTGTAAATTTGATGGGGGATTTGGTGTGTGTTTTGGTAAGGATGGAATGTGATGGGGTTTTGTATTTTTGGGGATGGAAATGGAGAACGAGATGAGTTCGATCCATTTAAACTTGTGCAGCTTCAATTTTTTTAAGAGAGGAGAGAGAGTTTAGGATGAGGATTTGGTAAAGCAGACTAGAGAAGAGAAAGAAAATGGAGAGAGAGAAAATTGAGGGTAAGGCTAATAGGAGCTAAGGGTGTTAAGTCCTTTGGAGCAAGGGCTGCAATTCGCTTTGCAACCAAACTTTGTCCTTAATATAATGGATGAAAAATTTTACGTGTGCATTGCATCATCTCAATTAAAATTTATTTTAAAACTCATTTGGTTTTTTTATTAAATTTTAATTTAAAAATAATTTTTTTATTGAGATGCTGTCACATGCAGTGAATACTTATGAAATTATGTAGAATTCAACTCTCTTTCTCAGTTTCTCTTCTTCAAGTTATTTAAAATTAAATCACTATAACATTATTACTATTATGTTATAAAATAAAAGAAATAGAGAGGCAAGACAAAGAAATGTGAGAATGAAATGATATCTGAACTTTCTTAAGTGGTCATCCACACAATACAGTTTTGATATTGATAAATTGTATACAACAATGAAACTGAAAGTTACTATTTATAGACCTTCAAAGTCGGTAACTTAACAGTGTAAGAAATATATAATTGGTGGAACAACGTGATACTGTTGCAGTTGAAAGCAGAAATACATTTTAGCATTGCAATCTAAAAGGCCACATTTGAAAGTAGTAAGCAAATTGCAACTGTTAAGTTGATATTGTTGACTATGAAAGAAAATTGGCCTGGCACGGAACCCAACGCCAAGGTATTTACAACACATTATACCATTTTTTTTTGGAGTCACTATTTCTGCACCAAATGGTGCGGAAATATAAAAAAAAATTGTGATTTTGTGTACCACTTTTTGATATTTTTGCACCATTATAAAAAAGTGGTGTGAAAATATCATTTGTCTTTTTTTTTAGACTAAAGTCCATTTTTAATCACTTAAGTTTGGGGGTGATTTTATTTTGGCTCCTTAACTTTGAAAGTTTTCCTTCAAACACTTTACATTTGAGTTGTTTTCAAAATGGTATTTCCGTTTAAATATGTTAGTTAACTTCTGTTAAATTTCACATAAGCAATCCTAGTCAGCATTTTTAATATTATTTAATTCAATTTAACATTTTTTAATTAAAAAATAAAAAATAATAAATAAATTGTTTTTGAAAAATAAAATCCAAAATAATAATAAAAAAGATTCTGAAAAATAAAACAAAATTACAATTTTTTTTTTTAATGATTTGAACAAAAAAACACACAAATTAATATTTTTTTCTTACCCAATTTTGGATCCAACCAAAGTTATACATCAAGCCTGCAAAGATTAAAAACCCAAAGCCAAAAAAAAAAATCCCAACCGCAAGAATGCTCCATACACAGCAGGAACAACAAGAACACATGCATCTAGCAAAACTCAGAGCAAAAAAATATCTCAAATCAAAACCTATCAAGCTCAACAAGCAAGAACATAGTAAAAAAAAAAAAAAACCAACAGAGACCCATGCACAAATCATCGGCGTTTGCTCCATTAGAATTCCCAAATTCGTCGGAGAACCCGTCTTCACCAACGAATCCACTCACAACAACTGTCCCCAAATGGCGCTTCTTCCCCATTTTCACTAGGGCAGAGTGAATCCCTTTAATTCCCAACCACTAGAACCAATGTTGAAGCTCCACACCAAGCTCAACGAGTCCGGTACTTAGGGCGGTGCTGAGTTCGATTAAGGGCTTAACTCGAAGGAGTAGAAGGCTAGACGCTCTAATTTGGTGGGCCCTAGAGCGTTTTTCTGCATCGATTCAGACCCTTCCAATGATGGGCTCATCCACGTGGAGGCCAAGGCCGTGGACTTCGAGGCCAAACGGGTCAAGACCAAGTTTTCCTTAACCGTGAGAGAGGTGGATGTGAACTGAAGAAGAGAGAGAGAAAGTGAAATCTGCATTTTTTTTATAAGATTTAATTTTAAAAAAGAAAAAAGAGCAGAGTTGAAAAAAAAAAATTTTTAATTAATTATTTTATTTTATTTTTAATTAAAAATGTTAGAATTGAATTAAATAATATTAAAAATGCTGACTAAGATACGTGGCATTTACAAAAGTTGACTAATAGATTTGGACAAAAATACTATTTTGAAAACAACTCAAACGTAAAGGGTCCGAATGAAAAATTTTAAAGTTAGAGAATCAAAATGAAAACACCTAGGGCCTGTTTGGTACGTGTTTTCGTTTTTTTGTTTTGATTTCGTGACTTTTTACTTTATTGAAGTTAGAACTTAAATCCTGATTTAAATTTAAGATTGTAAAAAAAATTCTGTTTGGTACATAGTTTTGGTTTCACAACTGAAATCACAATTTAAAAAAAAAAATTGTGTTTGGTACATAGTTTTGGTTTTTAGATTTAATTTTTATCATTAAATTATTAATTTTTTTTTCTTTTTTTCTTTCTTTTTTTTTCTTTTTTTCATCATCACCAACGTACACCACTTCTTATTTTATTTATTTTTTCTTTTTCCTTTCTTTTTTTTTCCCCCACCATCCACGTACCCCCCCTCCCCCTCCTCCCCCTCTTTTCTTTTTACTTTTCCCCTACCAGATATACATCCCCCCTTCCCCCTTTCTCTCTTTTTTTTTCTTCCTTTCTTCTTCTTGCTTCCTGAACGTTCCTTGTCCCCCTTTCTCTCTTTTTTTTTCTTCCTTTCTTCTTCTTGCTTCCTGAACGTTCCTTGCTGCACCTTTTTACTCTTTACAACCCCCTCACTTTCCTTTCTTCTTTTCCAATTTTACACATATCCTTTCATCTTCTTTTTTTTTTTCACCGACTCTTCCTCTCAGTTCTGTTCTCTTTTTCTTTCTCTCTTTTTCCTCTAAAACACAAGCTTATATTATTTTCGGTGTTGCCATGGTGGAGGTTGAGGTTGGTTGTGCAAGGGGTTGCGAGAGGGAAGTTTTCGGCGACATGTGGGTTGCGATCGGCGCTGGAATGGTCACGGCGTGAGCTCGTTCCGGCGACGTGGAGGCTGGGTTGGCTTGTGTTGCAATCGGGTTTGCTAGAAGTGAGTGGGTTTTGGTTGAAGTTGGTGGATCTATTTTTTTTTCTTTCTTTCTGGGTTTGTATTGTTGATGCCAGGGATTGATGTTTGGGTCATGGTGGCTGTGGGTTTTGATGTGTAGGTGATAGGTTTGTTGAACGGAATGGTTGGCTATTCTGTAATGGCCGAGAGCAAGAGAGAGAGAAGCAGAAAAGCTTACGGAGGAGAGAGAGAAAATGGGAGAAAAAAATAAGGTGGGTCAGTAACGGTAATAAACTGGGACTCATAAAAAAATTGAGTCTGAATTTGAATCCGGATTGGATTCAAAAACAGCTGAGGGGTGAACTCAAATTTGTCATGAGATCCACATAAAAATTCAAATTAGAATTTAAATCCTCATTGAAATCTCGTGTACCAAACAACATTTTTTACTGTAGGACTCACGATTTTCTGGATTTGAATCCAAAATCACGGATTGAGTTGCGTGTACCAAACACGCACCTACAAACTTGAAAGAGCAAAAGTGTGCTTTAGTCTTTTTTATTTATTTATTTATTTTTGTTACCCAAATATCAACCTAAGAGGGGGGGTGATTTAGGTTGAGGCAAACTTTTTCGATTTAAATGCGGAATTAAAAACTATCTTCAAATAGCAAATGTTGATTTAGCAAATGTTTAATCACAATTCAATTGCAATATAGATATGATATGAAATCAAGCACAAGTATATATATAAGCAATTAAATATGTAAGAGATAGAGAGAGAGAAAATCAAACACGATGATTGTTATCGAGGTTCGGCTTCCCGTGCCTACGTCCCCGCCTCAAGAACACTTCTTGAGGATTCCCAAATCCACTATTTGACAATCTTCTTTCGGGTGAAGATAAAACCGTTACAAATCTTCCTTACACAGTGAAGAGTAACCACCGAGTGAAAAATCCTTTTCACTCCCAAGACCCACAAATTAGGAAGAGTAACCACCCAGTTATACTTAGGATTTATACAAAACCCTAACAAAATACTCACAGGTTTCAACAAAGTATTTGTTGTACAAGATAAGGCTCTCTCAAAGAGTAATTGTACACAATATGCTCACTCTAATAGTATATCAAGGATTTGATCAATATGGCTCAAAAAGTGTTTAGAGAAATTTTCAATCAAGGATTTTGAATGATATGAAAATATAAGCTTGAGAAGGATGGATTGATGTATAAGATGTTATCTTTTCTATCTTTGATTTCTCTTGTATGCTTGATGTTTAGAAATGAAGAAAGGGTAGTATTTATAGCCATCATGTTGTCTTGCATTCTTCTTGATTTTCAATCAATCAATTTGCTTTCTTTGAAAACTTTTCTTCTTAAGATTTTTCAACCATAATTGATATGGTTGTCTTGCATGTGAATTTCAATCAATCAAGTTTGTCTTTGAAGACTTTAAGAGATTTTTCAATTGATATGGTTGTCTTATATTTGAATTTCAACCAATCAAGTTGTCTTTGAAGACTTTAAGAGATTTTTCAATTGATATGGTTGTCTTATATTTGAATTTCAACCAATCAATTTGTCTTTGAAGACTTTAAGAGATTTTTCAATTGATATGGTTGTCTTATATTTGAATTTCAACCAATCAAGTTTGTCTTTGAAGACTTTAAGAGATTTTTCAATTGATATGGTTGTCTTATATTTGAATTTCAACCAATCAAGTTTGTCTTTGAAAACTTTAAGAGATTTTTCAATTGATATGGTTGTCTTATATTTGAATTTCAACCAATCAAGTTTGTCTTTGAAAACTTTAAGAGATTTTTCAATTGATATGGTTGTCTTATATTTGAATTTCAACCAATCAAGTTTGTCTTTGAAAACTTTAAGAGATTTTTCAATTGATATGGTTGTCTTATATTTGAATTTCAACCAATCAAGTTTGTCTTTGAAAACTTTAAGAGATTTTTCAATTGAAGTTGGTTTTAAAGTTGAGCCTTAAAGATCAAATCTTAATAAACTTTACAAAACCTAACTCTTACTTCTCATATGTCTCGGATCATTGTCTTTGAGCTTGATTTCTTTGTCTTGAGTCTTGATGACTTTGATCTTCAATGAATTTGCAACTTATCAACTTTGCATTTGCTTGATATTTGAATTGGCCATCTTGGTCCAATTAAATCAATAGTCAAAATTAAGCTTTAAAACATAAATCATTAGTTCATATGAAAATATCATTAATGAACAACTTAAAATCATGGTTATCATCAAAACTACATGAATGTCCTTGGATTAATTAGCCAATTAATAATTATTGAAACCTTGAGGCTAACAATCTCCCCCTTTTTGATGATGACACATATGATATGATATTTTTATACGATTTATGATTTTGAAGCTTTTCTTGAAAAGCTCCCCCTAAAATAATGCATATCTTTATATTAGAGATTTTTAAATCTCCCCCTATCTTTATGCATAGATCAATTTGTCATTTAAGTATTATCAAGCAATCAATATATATGCGTATTTTTGCCAATTATTGCAAGATATGATAATTCACCAATAGATATGATAATTCAAAAATGTCATATCTTTCTCCCCCTTGGCATCATCAAAAATAAATATTATATTCAATATCTCCAAACATCATTCAACATTTTAAACAACAAAAAAAAATTTATTTCTCCTTTGATTTAGTTCAAACATAGAAGCTGGGCATATAATCTAATGTTCAAATAATATAATTAGAAAGATATAAAAAAATGAACAATTTTATGAACATGATATGCATAAAATCATTTTATATTCAATTCTTAAGGTATATATAGATTTAACATAGTTGAATCAAAGAGAAGGATAATAAATTTAAGCTTATTTGATATCAACGTATCTAGCCATACCTATTTCACGTCGAATTGTGCAAAATCGTTCTTCAATGAGAGGTTTCGTGAGAATATCCGCCCATTGACTATCGGTGCTCACAAATTCAAGTTCAATGTCCCCTTTTTGTACATGATCTCTTATAAAATGGTATCTAATTTCAATGTGCTTTGTGCGAGAGTGTTGGATAGGATTTTTACTTAAACTTATGGCACTTGTGTTATCACACCTTATGGGAATATGATCAAAAAGAATTTTAAAATCCTCTAGTTGTTGTTTTATGTAGAGAGATTGAGCACAACAACTACCGGCCGCTACATATTCGGCTTCCGCCGTTGATAAGGCCACAGAATTTTGCTTTTTACTAAACCATGATACTAGTGAGTGTCCTAGAAAGTGACAAGTACCACTAGTGCTTTTGCGATCAATTTTGCAACCAGCAAAATCCGCATCCGTGTAGCTTATTAAGTCAAATGAATTTGACTTAGGGTACCATAATCCTAAATCAATGGTTCCAAGCAAATATCGAAATATTCGTTTGACTGCAATTAAGTGTGATTCTTTAGGACAAGATTGAAATCGGGCGCAAAGACATACACTAAACATTATATCGGGTCTACTTGCGGTTAAATAAAGTAAACTACCAATCATACCTCGATATAGCTTAACGTCCACCGGTTTACCTTTCTCATCTTTGTCAAGCTTTGTTGAAGGACTCATGGGAGTTCCATATGCTTTAGCATTTGTCAATCCAAATCTTTTTAGTAAGTCTATGACATATTTGGATTGATTTAAGAATATCCCATCTTCGGTTTGCTTTATTTGAAGTCCGAGAAAGAATTTTAGCTCACCCATCATACTCATTTCGAATTCATCCTGCATAGTCTTAGAGAATTCTTTGCACAAGTTTTCATTAGTAGAACCAAATATAATATCATCAACATAGATTTGCACAATAAGCATGTCTTTTCCATCAAACATTAGAAATAATGTTGTGTCAAGTTTTCCACGTGTAAAACCCTTTTCAATAAGGAAACCACTTAGTCGTTCATACCAAGCTCTTGGAGCTTGTTTTAAACCATATAAAGCTTTTGATAATTTAAAAACGTGGTTTGGAAATTCATGATTTTCAAATCCAGGAGGTTGTTCTACATAAACTTCTTCGGCAATAAAACCATTTAAAAAGGCACTTTTGACATCCATTTGAAATAATTTAAAATTTTTAAAACATGCAAAAGCAAGTAACATGCGTATAGCTTCTAATCTAGCAACTGGAGCATAAGTCTCTCCATAATCAATACCTTCCTCTTGATTATAACCTTGAGCGACTAACCTTGCTTTGTTCCTTACTATTATACCTTCTTCATCCTTTTTGTTTCGGAATACCCATTTTGTACCAATGACGGAGTGGTCCTTGGGTCTAGGTGCAAGAGTCCATACCTTGTTTCTTTCAAATTGGTTTAGCTCTTCTTGCATTGCCAAGATCCATGATTCATCTTCAATAGCTTCATTTATGTTCTTTGGTTCAATCTTGTGAGAGAAACGCCATGTTGTTGCAGATGTTCTTGAGCTTTGATCTTGTGCTTACTCCACGTTCAACTTCACCAATGATTAATTCTTTAGGATGACTATGGACTACGTTCCAACTTTTTGGTAATTCTTCATTTTTGGTTGGAGGAAGCGCTTTTTCTTCATCTTTTGGTTCATCTACTTGATCTTTGACTTTTTCACTTAAATCAACTTGATTAGATGAACTAGCTTTATTTTCAAGAGAAATTGGCTCATCATCACAATTATTTTTGATATGGAATGGATTAGTTTCATCAAAAACAACATGCATAGATTCATCAACAACCATAGTTCGTTTATTGAACACTCTATATGCTTTACTATTTGTAGAATAACCAAGGAATATACCTTCATCGGATTTAGCATCGAATTTACCAAGATTATCTCTATCATTCAATACAAAGCACTTACATCCAAAAACTTTGAAATATCCAATGTTAGGTTTTCGATTATTCCATAGTTCATAAGGAGTTTTATTTAAAGTGTTTCTAATGATGGTTCTATTTATAACATAGCAAGCGGTGTTAACAGCTTCAGCCCAAAAGTATTGAGGTAAATTATGTTCATTAAGCATAGTTCTAGACATTTCTTGAAGTGATCTATTTTTACGTTCTACTACTCCATTTTGTTGAGGAGTACGAGGTGCCGAGAAATTGTGTCCAAAACCATTTTGATCACAATATAGTTCAATATCTTGATTATCAAATTCTCTACCTCTATCACTTCTAACATTGTTAATTGTATAACCTTTTTCATTTTGAATTCTTCTACAATGTTTAACAAATGCTTTATGAGCTTCATTTTTATGAGCAAGAAATAATACCCATGTATAGCGAGAGTAATCATCAACAATTACAAATGCATACAATTTACCACTTAAACTAGCGGTTCTAATAGGACCAAATAAATCCATATGCAAGAGTTCTAGAGGTCTTGAAGTAGAAATGACTTTCTTTTTCTTAAAGGATGATTTAGTTTGTTTACCTAGTTGACATGCATCACATATTTTATCTTTAACAAATTTAGTAACTGGCAAGCCTTTTACTAAATCAAGTTTAGACAATTTTGAGAGTAATTCCATATTGGCATGTCCTAATCTTCTATGCCACAACCAACTATTTTCATTTATGGCAGCAAGGCAAATTGATTCTTTTGAAGTCATATTATCAAAATCAATAGTGTAGACATTTTCATTTCTAAATGCCACAAATAAAACTTGATTATCAATTTCATTTACTATAATGCACATGATTGATTTAAATATTACATTATAGCCTTTATCACACAATTGGCTAATACTTAGCAAGTTATGTTTCAAACCATCAACCAAGAGAACATCTTCAATAACAAGAGAATGTGTTTTACCAATATTACCTATACCGATGATCTTTCCTTTTGAGTTATCACCGAATTTGACATTTCCTCCATCTTTTAGAGTAAGAGAAGTGAACTTGTTTTTGTCACCTGTCATATGCCTTGAACATCCACTGTCAAGAAACCACTTCTTCTTGGTAGATTTGGATATCAAGCATACCTACAAAACAATTTTAAGTAACTTTCTTTGGTACCCAAATCTTCTTGGGTCCTCTTGGGTTAGTTGGTGGTGAGGTTCCTTTAATAATCCAAATCATATTTTTCATAGGACATGTATGAATATTATGCCCTATTTTTCCACAATGTTTACATATGGGAGATTTCAAGAGGTTTTCATTAATGAAAAATTTTTGATAATGTTTTTCTTTTATTTTCGGGTTATATCCAATACCCGCTTTGTCAAAAACACATCTTTGACTACCCAACAAATTATCCAAATTTTTCTTTCCATTTGTAAAGTTAGTCAAAATTTTAGTTAAGTTTTCAACCTTGAGTTTTAGTTCTTTATTTTCATTAATCAAAAGATTTGAATTGTGAACAATTTGTGATGATGTTTCCACATCATTTGCTTTCATTTTCTCAATAAAATTTTGTGACTTAACTTCCAACTTAATTATTTCTTCTTCTAAAAACAGATTTTTATCATTCAAAGAATTAATTTGTTTTTCTAGAATTTCATTTTTGTTTTTCAAATCATTTAATTCGTTTGAAAGAGATGTGACTTTCTTTTTAAAAGCTTTATTTTTCAAAACATTTTTCTCAAATTCTTCAACCAATTCTTCAAAAGCATTTTGTAATTCATCATAGCTATAAGATTCATCATCTAAAGAATTAAGTTTAGAAGTTACCTCATCTCCATGTGCCATTAAGCAAAGATCTTCGGTGGCGCTTTCATCGTCATTAAATGCTAGCGGACAAAAGCTCGCGTGCTCATCCTCACTTATGTTGGATTCATTTATGTATCCCAAAAGACAAAGATTTGCCACTTCATTATCACTTGAGTTGTTATCCGAATCACTTTCATCGGAGTCATCCCAAGTTACCTTTAGAGCTTTCTTTTTGTACTTCATTTTCTCTTTGTTTACTTGAGGACACTCATTTTTGTAATGCCCCTGCTTCTTGCATTTGTAGCAGGTAGGAGTTTCAGTTTTGCTTGATTCTCCTTTATTTTCTCCTTTCTTAGGGAATCTTCTTCCAAACCCCTTTTTCTTCTTTAAGAACTTTTTGAAGTTTCTAGTCATCAGGGCAATTTCTTCTTCTTCATCTCTTTCCTCTTCACTATTGTCGTGGTCATGATGAGAGGATTTGAGGGCGAAGTTTTTCTTTGGTTTGACTTCTTCTTCCTCCACTTTACTATTCATTTCAAGCTCATACGTCATAAGTGATCCGAATAGTTCTTCTAAGGTCAACACCTTAAGATCTCTAGCTTCAGAAATTGCTGTCATCTTTGCTTCCCATCTCTTTGGTAATGACCTGAGAATTTTTCTCACATTTTCTTGGTTAGTATAAATTTTTCCAAGGGCCTTCAAGCTATTCACAATATTAGTAAACCTAGTAGACATTTCACTAATATTTTCATCTTTCTTCATAACAAACAATTCATATTCATGGACAAGTATGTTCATTTTAGATTCCTTAACTTGATTAGTTCCTTCATAAGTAACTTCAAGTTTGTCCCAAATTTCTTTAGCCGAGTCACAACCCGAGACTCTATTGTATTCAATTGGGTCAAGAGCACAATATAAAGTACTCATAGCTTTACAATTTAATTCAATGAGTCTTACATCAGCCTCATTCCATTCACTTTCTAATTTTGCTAAGGTTGCTCCTTCCACAGTTTTTGTGGGAATATGAGGACCATTTGCAATGATTCTCCAAACATGATAGTCTTGACCCTTAATATACATGATCATTCTATTTTTCCAATAGCCATAATCACTACCAATGAATAGAGGTGGTCTATGAGTAGATTGACCTTCAAGCATTTGAGGTCTAGGTGTGTTTGCCATGATCTTAACTCTAAGATTGTTAAATCTATATGTAGAGCCTTGGCTCTGATACCAATTGTTACCCAAATATCAACCTAAGAGGGGGGGTGATTTAGGTTGAGGCAAACTTTTTCGATTTAAATGCGGAATTAAAAACTATCTTCAAATAGCAAATGTTGATTTAGCAAATGTTTGATCACAATTCAATTGCAATATAAATATGATATGAAATCAAGCACAAGTATATATATAAGCAATTAAATATGTAAGAGATAGAGAGAGAGAAAATCAAACACGATGATTGTTATCGAGGTTCGGCTTCCCGTGCCTACGTCCCCGCCTCAAGAACACTTCTTGAGGATTCCCAAATCCACTATTTGACAATCTTCTTTCGGGTGAAGATAAAACCGTTACAAATCTTCCTTACACAGTGAAGAGTAACCACCGAGTGAAAAATCCTTTTCACTCCTTAGGATTTATACCAAAACCCTAACAAAATACTCACAGGTTTCAACAAAGTATTTGTTGTACAAGATAAGGCTCTCTCAAAGAGTAATTGTACACAATATGCTCACTCTAATAGTATATCAAGGATTTGATCAATATGGCTCAAAAAGTGTTTAGAGAAATTTTCAATCAAGGATTTTGAATGATATGAAAATATAAGCTTGAGAAGGATGGATTGATGTATAAGATGTTATCTTTTCTATCTTTGATTTCTCTTGTATGCTTGGTGTTTAGAAATGAAGAAAGGGTAGTATTTATAGCCATCATGTTGTCTTGCATTCTTCTTGAGATTTTCAATCAATCAATTTGCTTTCTTTGAAAACTTTTCTTCTTAAGATTTTTCAACCATAATTGATATGGTTGTCTTGCATGTGAATTTCAATCAATTAAGTTTGTCTTTGAAGACTTTAAGAGATTTTTCAATTGATATTGTTGTCTTATATTTGAATTTCAACCAATCAAGTTGTCTTTGAAGACTTTAAGAGATTTTTCAATTGATATGGTTGTCTTATATTTGAATTTCAACTAATCAAATTTGTCTTTGAAGACTTTAAGAGATTTTTCAATTGATATGGTTGTCTTATATTTGAATTTCAACCAATCAAGTTTGTCTTTGAAGACTTTAAGAGATTTTTCAATTGATATGGTTGTCTTATATTTGAATTTCAACCAATCAAGTTTGTCTTTGAAAACTTTAAGAGATTTTTCAATTGATATGGTTGTCTTATATTTGAATTTCAACCAATCAAGTTTGTCTTTGAAAACTTTAAGAGATTTTTCAATTGATATGGTTGTCTTATATTTGAATTTCAACCAATCAAGTTTGTCTTTGAAAACTTTAAGAGATTTTTCAATTGATATGGTTGTCTTATATTTGAATTTCAACCAATCAAGTTTGTCTTTGAAAACTTTAAGAGATTTTTCAATTGAAGTTGGTTTTAAAGTTGAGCCTTAAAGATCAAATCTTAATAAACTTTACAAAACCTAACTCTTACTTCTCATATGTCTCGGATCATTGTCTTTGAGCTTGATTTCTTTGTCTTGAGTCTTGATGACTTTGATCTTCAATGTGTTTGCAACTTATCAACTTTGCATTTGCTTGATATTTGAATTGGCCATCTTGGTCCAATTAAATCAATAGTCAAAATTAAGCTTTAAAACATAAATCATTAGTTCATATGAAAATATCATTAATGAACAACTTAAAATCATGGTTATCATCAAAACTACATGAATGTCCTTGGATTAATTAGCCAATTAATAATTATTGAAACCTTGAGGCTAACAATTTTGTTTTCCTAAAATATGAGGACAGTATGGTAATTTTAAAAAGAAAACCAAAACTAGACGAAATTCTTTTCCATTTCCCTCCCGAATCACTAATCTCCCCCAACCAAACGCGGGCTTAGCTTAACTGCCACACTCACAAGTTCACAACCCTTTTTTCACACGGCTCATTCTCTGCCTGATTGCTTGCTCCGTCACCTTTCACCGTTCCGTTACAACTCCACTACCTCACCGTCAACCACCGCCGTAAGCCTTATTCTTCTTCACATTCCTAATTCAATTTTTCGTTCCTTTAAAAAAAAATTCTGGTTTTTAAATTCGTTAATTTTATTTTAATATCTCAATCCCTATTTCTTATTTGGATGTATTGCTAAGTCTTGTTACATACACAGTAAAACAGCCATGGCTCGACCACCAATGGACCATATTAGGAGGAGAATTATGGACCGCCGCAAAAAGAAAATATTAGTTGTATTAATTTTTCACTTGCATATGTTGCATATAATGTGGACAATGATGATGTGTATGTGTGCAATAGCCATACTTTATAGGCAGAGAAAAAGAACAAGAATAGGGTGGGGTGACAAAGCATTGGAGAGATTTACTGAAAGGGCTGTGTATATGAATAGAATGGTTTGGTTTGATGATTCGACCGCTATTAACAATGTGCGTATGGATCGGAGCGTGTTTAGGAAGCTATGTGACTTGCTTTGTAGACACGGGAGGTTGAGGGTGTCGACGAATGTGGGGATTGATGAGATGGTCGCGTCTTTTCTATACGTGCTTGGTCATGATGGAAATGATGGTGAGAGTAGTAGTAGTAGTAGTAGTAGTGGTGGTGGTGCTATGCATTTTAATGCTGTGTTGTGTGGTGTGATTCGTCTTCATGAGATCCTTTTGAAGAAACCGGTGGCTATACGAGAAGATTGTAGTGATGAGAGATGGAAGTGGTTTAAGGTATGATACGGTTAAATTACATTTTTCCACCATAAACTATCAATTTGCACGATTGACACCCCAATTTGAAAGAATTGTATTTCGTCACATTGATACAATTCTGTTAAATTGGGGTGTAATAGTACAAATTGATATTTCGCAACTCTTTTATGTATTTTTTTAGGATTGATAAGAAATTAATGAATAACATTGTAATAACATAGATTGTTACTTTGGTAGAATTGTCTAGGTGCGTTAGATAGCGCCTACATTAAGGTGACTGTACCGGTTGCAGATTGGCCTAGGTATTGAACCAGGAAGAATGAAATAGCTACCAATGTGTTAGGGGTATGTTCACATGATATGCAGTTTATTCATCTGCTGCCTGGTTGGGAGGGTTCAGCTGTAGACTCTAGAGTTCTAAGAGATGCCATTTCTAGAAAACATCCACTGAAAGTCCGGAAAGGTAAACACAACGCTTATGTAATGTTGTCTTTTGAACATTTGGGTGTTTTTTTCTTCTTCTTCTTCTTACAATGTGGCATTGTGTTAGGTTACTACTACCTGTGTGATGCTGATTACAACAATTGTGAGGGATTCCTCGCACCTTATAGAGGACAGCCATACCGCCCAAATGATTGGAGGCAAGACCACCAACCGACTACCGCTCAAGAGTTTTTTAATATGAAGCACTCTTGCGCTAGGAATGTCATTGAGAGAGCCTTTGATCTACTCAAAGAAAGATGGGGAATACTTGGGAGTAGATCCAGTTATTCGATCAAGATTCAAGTTAGGATCATTTTAGCTTGTGCACTACTACATAACCATGTCATAAGGGAGATGCCAGTTGACACCCAAGAGAGTTTCCCATGTTCTAATCTCTCAGAGGGTCAAGACTTAGAAGGTGATCATATAATACATTTGGAGTCATCAGATGCATGCAATGAATGGAGAGATAACTTAGCAAGGGAGATGTTTGACCATTGGAGAGCCTCTACGCATGAAAGTTGAAAAGGTCTTTACTTTACCCTTAATGTAAATTTGGCAAATTTTTACTTCAGTTTGCACCTTTACAATTTGTTAAAGAGAGAACCTTTTACAATTTTGTTGCTGCCATGGTACTTGTTTTGTAATATGGTATGGATTGGTTTTATATTTGTGCCATGTTTCTTAATCAAGTTTTTTGATCTTATTTACCATGTTTGTTATCTTGTTGTAAGCCTTTTTTTTCCCCCCTTTCCTTTTCCTTTTCCAATATCTACACCAAAATAGAGCTAATCCCTAGTTGAGGTGTGAAGGGATCATATGGAAAAACAGATTCTTTTCTCTCAGAAATCTCTGCCTTTGATTTGGAGTTGCATACATGCATGATATTGGATATCATGGAAGAGATCAGAGGAATCTGTAAAGTAGGACAAAGGCAGTGGATGGGTTCGTTTCTGGATGGAACATGTGTGATTAATTGTAAGAAAAACAAGTGAAAGGTATTTGAATTCTTGTTAGTAAATGGGCTATGGAAGAAACATGGTAGTACTAATTGTTGGCATGAGGGACCTTGGGAAAAATATTATCTGTGTTGGCACCAAGAGTAAACAATTATTGTCAAGAAGAAATGCTTGTTAGTGTTAGGTGCTGAATGGAATGAAACAAGAGTTAGTAACTCATTTCAATCAGGTGGTTCCTTGTTTGGCACATTGAGAAGTAATGTAAATAGTCAATAATTTGTTTGAATGAATGCTGCCTACCCTCCTTGGTTCCTCCTTTGTTGCTGCTTAATGAATTTAAATGTGAATAGCAAGGAACTAAATTCCGTTTAATGGGTACATGAACTTCCTTTAAGGAGTTGGAAAAGATCTGTAAGGTGCTGAATACTATTGATGAGCAGAATGTTTCTTTTGTGACTTTAATTTCGCAAGAGGTAGCGAATCATTGGTGGCAAATGATTCAGAAGGTCCTGAATGTTTATGAGGAGCCTGTGACTTGGAAAAGGTTTGTGAAGGCATTCTATCACAAATATTTCCGGGATAGCGTGATACAAAAAAGTGAGGCTTTAGCAGAGGTCCAAGTAGTGAGATTTGCAAGAAATTAGGAGTAAGTTTTTAATTTGGTTGAATTGTTGGACCCTCAAGCATTTCGGAGTAAGAATCCCTACTTTATTTATGGTTTGTACCCTTTTCTTTTCTCCTTTTTTAGTTGAATCTGTTATTTATCAAAAAGAAATTTATGAAGGAATGAATATGCCTGCATTTAGTTGTAAATTCGCTTGGAGGTCTCTTGTGCTTTAATTTCAACTATTGACAATGACATTCTTGAACAATAACTTGAATGGCCACACCTGATAATTTCTTAATGACTTAAATGGAATTCTTCTTGTTCTTACTTGAGCTAACAGCATCTTTCTGCATAAGAAGCATTGCTTGGTTTACTACTTAATATACCCAGAGGATTATGAAGTTGAAGTTAAGTAGGACAAGCCACTCAGTAATGAGTGGAAGATACATTTGTACTCGAATAGAAAACAGAAGGTGTAGGTCACAATAGTGTATATGCAATTTATCACAAATTTCTAGTGCTAATGCTATTAGTTTTTGTATTTTTATATCCATTCCAAGTTACATGCTTTTGAGGAACATATATGAATAATATTAAGATCTAATCCGTTTATGAAGTCAAGTACGTATGAACCTTCCTCCCATTAGGTCATTGTCAATGTCTCAAGGGTTATCTATCAATTCTTTGGGTAACCAAAACACCCCCAGCTTCCACTAGCTTGTTGCTGAAACTTTTAGTAGTCTCCAACTCTTACTCAAAATCCTACACAAATACACAGTGTATTTTTCATGAAAGATGTTAAGGACAGAAAATGGGGGAGGTTGGTCTGAGAAGTCCATGCCCTGCCAAAATTTGATTGCTGTTTATAAGTATATTCATGTTTTCAGATAGGGTGTACTCTGTTTAGTTTTTCACAAGTTAAACCACTGAGGCCATTGTTTTAAGTGAGGGAGTTTATCAACAATGTCACAAAGAAGAATAAGAAGTGGGATTTTGGCAGTCAAGATATTCATGATAACTGGAATAACTTTTGGTTTGTAATATGATGGGTCACGGGTTTCTTCTTTTGGTTGTTTTTTATTAAGAGTAATTTAATCTGTTCTGTTCTTTATATTTAGGAAGCACTTTGTGATGTCGGACAATTTTGGTTGGTTCTCACTATGAAATATGAATTATTGTCATTGACATGAATTTCAACATATTGTTTAAAGGTAATTATGTTTTGATCTATGTATGACTAACCTAGATGCTAAAGCCACCCAAGAAGCCTAATTAGAAGTCAGAGGAGTTTGGTAAATCTGCTTTTTCTTTATTTATTGTACCATAATAGATCTGCTCAAAGGAAAGATAAGACAAATAAAGAGAAACACCTTTTTCCAAGCTCACATGGGTTTGAGCTGTTTGATTGCCATCAGTTTCTATACTGGAAGTTATGTTAGTGAATACATTTCTCTTTTTCTCCATGTCTTAGCTTCAAGTTGTGATGTTATTTTGGTTTCATAAGATGATGTGCTCATTAATTCATCCTCCTCCTTGGTGTGTTTCTTTTGTTTCTGATTGCAACTAAGATGGTCAGATTGACATCTGTCATGTGCTCTGGGAAGCAAAAGGGTGTGTTTATGTACTAAGTACAAAGTCTTATAATTCAATGGTATTATTCAGTTCTCCGTTATGAAGAACGTGGATTCAAATCCTCCCTCTTGTAAGCCAAAATATGAAAAAGAAACAGAAAATGAAAGGATAAGTGATTTCAAACTCATGATGAATCTGAATGAGGTGTGGTGGTAGTGGCTGTCTTACTTTTGCTTATACACCTCAGTCCAACTCATCTTTGCTCCATCTTCAGCTTGTCCAGAACCCCATATATGTCAAGTTATGGAGCCCAGTGCCCCAATGGAATTCAACCAGTGTGAATCTCCTAGGTCCAGATGTCCTGATAGTCTCTGACAGTATGTGCTATAAAGTCTCTTTGTGGCCCTTGGTCGGCAAAGCACAAGAACAAGCCTAATTGTCTAATTGTCATAGATTGATGTGAACTAGATTTGGAGATGAACTTATAAGACCAACTAGATCAATGTGAACTAAATTTTGAAATGAACTTTAAGACCCACTCCAACAACCGCACTCCTTAACCACCTAAGCCAAGGCCTAGGGCCTAAGGCAATTTGTAGATGAAATTGACTCCACCTTATTTCCTAGCCTTTTTTTTTTTTCGCAGTTTCTAATTTAGTTGCTTGCATGTGAAAGTGTAACGGTTATTCAGCATACTCAGCAAAATACAAGACTTTGGGGAGGGGGGTTGACTCATTATTACTACTGTGATGTGTCTTTTATGAATTCAGTTGATTACATTGCACACTTTATGTGATTATATGAGGAGGGCTTGACACATTTTTCACAAGGTTAGGTGACAAGTTATTATTGAGTTTCACGTGGTTCCGTTACTAAGGTCCGCTTTACTTTCTATCATTAAATACAGAAATAGCATAATAGACAAGCTTATTTACCACTTGCTATATGAAATGAGAATAATGCCCATTTGATGTATGTTGATACCTCATTATTTTTATGCTCCTTAATGCACTTAAAGAAATAATGAACTTATTCTACTAATTTCTATTGCAATTATTGAACGCAGCATTTTCAATCATGAATGTTAAAAACAGAAATAGCATAATAGACAAGCTTATTTACCACTTGCTATATGAAATGAGAATAATGCCCATTTGATGTATGTTGATACCTCATTATTTTTATACTCCTTAATGTACTCAAAGAAATAATGAACTTATTCTACTAATTTCTATTGCAATTATTGAAGACAACATTTTCAATCATGAATGTTATCAAAATTAGGTTTCATAACAAAATGGAAGATGATATTCTAATGAACATTTTGATTTTGTAAATCAAAGGGAAATTGTTACGAAATTTAATTTAGAATTAATCATAGATGATTTTCAAGGTTAAAAAGAACATCGAGTTCCATTTTGATATATCATAAATGATTGAGTTGGACTGTATTAAAAAACAGTTATTTGTATATTTTTATTTTGTTTACATTTTTTTTAATATTGGATACAAATAATATTTAATTTTCATATATTAATTTAGTTTTGAATTTTAATATATTTCTTTATTAATCGTTTGGCCCCTAAAGACAAAATCTTGATTCCATCACTCTGCACAATCACCATATTCTTCTTCTTTTTCTTCCTTTTGCTGAGTTTGTGCAACTTTCTTTTGTTGCGGCTACTTTTCCTTTTGATCATGAGTATTGTAGCTACTTTTCCTTCAATCATATGGACTATTTATCCATGTGATATAGGTGTAGGTTATATGGAGAGGAACTTTTGGGAAAGGCTTCGGTCTAGCGCACAGGAATATTGAACTCATCGACATCTTGGCACATGTTAAGTTTTATCCAGTTTTTATACTCAAGTCAAAATCTCAACGTACACTGACCCAAGCCGCTCCCGGAACTTTTCTAGTCATCTTTCTCCAACCACGTACTTTCTTTTATTATAAATATATTAGATGCTTTTTTTATTATTATTATTTTTTTAATGGATATATGCTTCTTATCCTCACCTTTTAGGCTAGCTAGAACATGGAGAAATCGAAAAAAAATTAGGTTCAGCGGATACCCTTGAGTTTGAGTCTAGTCATTTGATGACAAATTGATCTTATCATGTCAGAGATGAGTTGATAAAAAGATCCAAGGCTTACCATCTACTTTTTTCTTTCGGCAAGTGTTGCCATGAACTAGTTCCCACTTTTAAGTTATTAGATCACATACGCCATTCACTTGTGAATAGACTTTGTAATAAAGTGTTCAGAGCTTACTTTCATTGTATAATCTGATTTGCAGCGATAAAAATAAAAGCTCTAGCTGTGCAAAAAGAAGTTGGACAAAAATACAACTATACTTTAATAAGACAATTACTGGTCATTTTGAGAGAATTTTCTTTAGAAGAAGACATTACTTCCTCCCTTTCAAATGGTAAATCTTCTCTTCTATAATTCAAAATCTCATTAGAGTTTAAATTATAGAAGGTAAATTTATAAATTTATACTTTTTTATTTGCAAGATAATTGATTATTAAATATTATTTCTATAAAAAAAAAAAAATTAAATTTTCTTAACATGATCAATAATATAAGTAATAAATTGATAGGATAGAGGGAATATAAATTTATCAATAAAGTAACATCAATAATAGATCTATGTGAAAACCAATAATAAGTTGTCACATGAACAATGTTGTGAAAATGTTATGAAAACATTAAGAATATAATATTACTATAAATTTATACAATTTCATGTGAAAGATAATTTATTACAGTAAAGAAATATTTAATATATTTTTTATTTCACTTTTACAATTTATCGAGTTACTTTTTTTGACACACATTGTACACTTATCATACTTTTTCTTTACCCAACCTTAAAATATGGATATTTAAGTCAATTAATCGATATTAGGGCATGGTTGGCCGAAGACATTTATTAAATAAATATTATTTCTTTCAAAAATTACTTTTCCTAACATGATCAACAATATAAATAATATATCGACATACTTTTTTATTTATTAAAACGGCAGATATTAAATAATATATGGATATGATAGACAGGGAATACAAGGATTTGATGGGATTCGTGTCAACGTGCAAGTCCAAAAGAATCATTGTCGGCATTTAGCAAGAAACAAAAAAGAAAAGAAAAAAAGAATCATTGTCGGGCATTTAGCAAAAAACAAAAAAAAGAATCATTGTCGGCCAACGATTAGTACTTCTAATTAAGTTCTAACTACGTGGATTCCAAAAACACTGGGGGGTTGATAACTTCGTATCGATAAAGCCGCTTTGTGTTAAATCAAAACAATGCCTTTGAGCCTCTTGTCATGTTTCCAATGGCAAACCCTTCAACATATTAGTCTTGCAAACTTTGCCATCCACAACAAAATTACTTAAAATGAGATTTAAAAAATTATTGGTTTAAAATTTAAATTTAATTAAAAAATATATATTAAAATAATGAACGTATAAAATTGTAAGACTAAGTTATGTGACGTAATATTATAAGATCAACAAAAAATTAAAAGAGTTTTAATTTTATATTATAGTATAGATTTCTATCACTTGTAACCTAAAAAACTAATTCATTGTATAGTAACACTACTTTGGGGAAGCAAATAAAGTCATAGATGCTTTAGCAAAATTGGGTTATAGTCAAGTAGAGTCTTTTAATTGTCTCTTATTCTAAGTTGCCGCATGGATAAGACAGCTTGCTAGTTGCTTCCCTAACCCCACAAAAATGTGCATCACAAGGTGACTCAATTTGCCGTAACTCAAGGAGAATGTGGGGGATTAAGCACCTCTCAAATTTTGATAGAGATGATAGGGTAGATATTTGTTCAATATAATGATATTGAGATGATCATAGTCTAGTAATTATATACTTCAGTCAAATAAAATATTAGGCTATAGCTTTTAATATGATGTGCTAGAGTATGTTGATATACTAGCATATTAAATTCCAAGGCAGACCGGCCATTAAGTAAATTTAATTATATCTTCTCAAAAAAAAGAAGAAGTAAATTTAATTATATGTAACTTAGGAAATAGTTTTCCTCCAAACCAATTTGGAGGAATCATCCTCCAACCTACTATGTGGTAAGTAAATAGACCATCTACAAGTACTTTTAGTTACATGACCTTTTTAATAAGTCATGTGACTTTTTCAAATAATATATATGAATTGTCTATTTAATTAACATATAGTGGACTGAAGGAAAATTCCCCCAAATCAGGTTGGAGAAATCAATATCCTATTTTCAATTAAAAAATAGGGGACAAGTTAAAAACCATCCGTGGTTCAAATAGAGGCTGAGTTAATAGCAATCAAAATCTATATGTTTGTTTTTTTTCCTATACTTTCAAAGAATGAAGTCGCAATGAGTCTATTTCATATAATCTTTCATGATTGTTGTTGAAATAATATCCCCTCGATCAAAATAAAATAATAGAATCACTACATCACCGACATAAGAGGATGCGGTGAACCCTGCTAATTTCAGTCACACTACACTATTTTCGGAACAATGAATCTAGTGATACAAAACATAATGATTTTGAATAAAAGTAAAAGAATCATTACATCTACATAATGATTTGCTACTTTTAGTTACACTCCATGCACTAATATTTATCATTTTAACAAGTTATAAAAATGTTGTTATAATTTTGAATAATATTAAAAACATAATGATTTTCACATTTAAAAGTTTGTGTCTCAAACATTGGTCATTCTGCGGCGGATACTTTGTTGGGTTAAATTGCCACGTTGGTATATTCACAAACGGTGCACCACCTAGATTTTGACAAGTCTAAGTTTACGTAGGCAAAATGGAATTGAACAGCACCAATCTTGTTCGTATTGTATCTTATTGACAACACCAATAATTGTGACCTCCTAGGAGTTGATCTAGGTTTCTTTTATCTACTTAGATCCATGTGCATTAACAACACCACACGGAAAGTCATCAATTGTTGTCCGTCAGATTTATTGTGTCTATATATGACAAGTGTTAAAAAGTCTAAATATGATTGGATTTGATCTAGGTTTCCTTCATCTACTCAAATCCACGTGCACTAACAACACCACATGGAAAGTCACCAATTGTTATAGGTCAAATTTATTGAGTCTATATGTGCTATGTGTTAAAGAGTTTAAATGTGATCTCAACACCTAGGTTTTTTTTTTAATCTACTTAGATCCATGTACACTAGCAACACCACATGAAAAGTCATCAATTGTTGTACGTCAGATTTATTGAGTCTATATATGCCATTTAATTTGTTAAAGAGTTTAAATGTGATTCGAGTTGATCTTGGTTTCCTCTATTTACTCAGATCCACGTTCACTAACAACACCACATGGAAAGTAATCAATGGGACCATATCAGTTGCAATTTCTTAATCTACAATCCCAACAATATGAACTTGGTGGTCTAATCACAGCTCGCCATGTTAATTAAAAATCCAAATCAGCACTAACTCACCCACCAATTAACAGAACCCAAAAACTCTCTTAACATTTTCCGTTAACCCTCTTTTTTTTCTCTTTCCCTACCTATTGGCCTTCTTCAGTTTTTCGGCGAAGCGCACTTCACACAGCAAACTCACAACCCCAATAATCACCCACAACCCACAGTAAACCCACAATCAATGGCAAACCCACAACCCCAATAGCCACCCATAACCCATGGCAAACCCACAATCCCAACAACCAACCATAACCCATGGCAAACCCAAAACCCCAACAGCCACCCACAACCCATGGCAAACCCAACCATCCACAACCACAGTAAACCACAACCCAAAATAGCCATGGACAAACCCATAAAAAATCACAAACCAAAACCACCACCACCACTAAATCAAAAGAGAGACCAAATCTGATCGGCGAGATCGCAAGCCCAACGCGACCATTGCGAAGCCTACCTCAAGCTTTTTTTTTTTTTTTTTTTCCTTTTTTTGTTTTGTTTTTACTTTCGCTTTCTTTTTCTTTTTGATTTTCGTGTTTGCCTGTGAGATGGGTGGAGTTCGGAGTGAGCAAGGAGGCTGTGAGATTGGTGGAGTTCGAAGCGGGCAAGGAGACCTTGGTGAAGAAGAATAAGATGCAGAGAGAGTCAACTGGGTTTGGATAGAAGGCGCTCAAGATCTGGAGATTCTGTGAAGTGGGCTTCGTCGGAGGACTGAAGAAGAAGGCCGGCAGTTAGAGAGAGAGAAAAAAAGGAACAGAAAACGTTAGAGAGTTTTTGGGTTTTGTTAGATGGTGCTGATTTGGATTTTTAATTGACATGACGAGCTGTGATTAGGCCACCTAGTTTACATTGCTGGGATTGTAGGTTAAGAGATTGCAGTTGATATAGTCCCGTCATCAATTGTTATACATAAGATTTATTGAGTCTATATGTGCCATGTGTTAAAGAGTCTAAATGTGATCTCCTAGGAGTTGTCCTAGGTTTCCTTTGTATACTCAGATCCACATACACTAACAACACCACATGCAAAGTCATCAATTGTCATATGTCAGATTTTTTGAGTCTATATGTGCCATGTGTTAAATAGTTTAAATGTGATCTCCTAGGGATTAACCTAGTGGTTCCTAAGACTTCATGAGATTCATGAGGTCTTAAGTTCAAAATCTTTAATCAATATTTTGGGACCATCCCAAAGGATTACTCCATGTCATATTCGGTGCCTATGGTATTCTGGTATTGCATACACTAGAGGGAATCTTGAATTCGAAAAACTCTATACACCATCAATCCTTATTAGTGAGCATCAAATTTTATGTCATGTTTTATCAAACATTAAATACGTCAATTTCTTGTTAGGTATGTACAGTAACTTTTGAAACAATGATAGGGGAAATAAAAATAAAAATACCAACTGTTGACCTTACTAGTTATTTAATTTCCTAATTGTGATACGTATAATATCAAAAGCAATTAAATTTTTTATCATGTTAAGCATTAACAATACATTAATTTCTTCTTATTTTTACGATTCAAACGACGTTATCAACAGTTCAACACTATAAATATAATAAAGGAATGGTAAAGAAAATTGATTGGATAAATAAAAATTAATACTCACAATTAAGATTTTTCTTTTTTGATAATTCAATAGTTGGAGGAGGGAATAATTTGAATCTAATATATTAAGATCATTTTATTATTTTGAGGAGGGAATAATTTGAATCCTCGATGTTTTAGAAATACTATGGACGGGAACAAGGAAGAGGAACGGAAAGTATAGAAAAATGTTCATAGAAGGTACTAAATTTTAATATATTAAGATCATTTCCTATTTCCCTCTACTCTATTTTCCCTCCATCCAAACATAAGGTACAAGAGCTCACAAATAAGAATTTAACTTGGACAATAATAGCAAAGTTTTAGTTTCAAAACTTTGAGATGGGTTATAAATTCCCACTAAAGTCATCAAGGACTACTCAACTCAACTAGATGTTTTAGCCAAAAAAAAAAAAATAGTTACACTTAACTAGGCAATTACCTCCAAAGCCATTTCTCTCCTTCTGTACTGCTGTACACTCTTTTTCTGCATGCATGATATTAGGATATCTAATCAGATCATTTACAATAAAATAACAAAAACAGTACTGCTCTTGCCTAATGCTAACAACTAAGAGAAAAAAACATACCATCATTTTCAATGAAGACGTAAGAGATTACGTTTGGTAGTTTTTTTTTTTTAATTGTTGTTGTTAAAGGATTAAGAGGAATTCTAGCTTAATTAATCCTTTTTGTATTACAACGAAGTTGCTTCACTCTCTTGGTAAAAACCAAAGAGTGACGTGAAAAAATCATTAAAAATTTCACATAAACTCTCACCGTATCACTTGGATGTTAGATCCAGGAAGAGGATCCTCTTCTATTGAGATTCTCTCATTCCCTTTAATTTTTAGTTAGAATTATGATATGTGACATTTTTTATTTTATTTTATGTGATTTCTATGAGTGTTTTAAGACGATTAGATTTTTTTAAAAGTTATATATCTTTTATCTAATTAAAAATTAAAATAAATTAGAGGATGCAATAAAGATCTTTTCCCGTTGAATCCACCACAAGTGAAGAGAAATTTTCGGTTAACAATTCGGTGTCACGTGTCGGCAGACCTTTTTTCTAGATTGAAAACCTAGTTAAAGAAAGTTACTTTTTTTTTTTTTTTAATCAAGATTCAAGACAGCCCCAAGTTGGTTGTGACGTCAAACCAAGATTCAAAGAAAAAGTAGCTTCTTTCTTTTATATCATCTCTAGCTTTTACCACTTATCAAAAAAATCTGTAGCTTTTACCTGAAAAAGTTTGTCATCTTTAATGACTAATAGTTACAACACCAAATAAAGTGAACAAAAAATGAAACCGAGAAAGATGAGGGAGAGAATTAGCAAGGAATCCTTTTAAGCTTAGTGATGACAGTCTTATCGTTACTATAATTTAAATTCAAGTACAATGAACTTGTATAGTTAATTTCTATATAATATATATACAATAAAAAAGGTCAGCTATATATACTTGACTAAATTTTGTAGCACGTAAATTAAGCCAGACAATTATCTTTTCATGCATAGTAATAAAAAAAATTACGTAAAAAAATAGAGGTTAATTGTGTTCAAAACGGACAAAACAAGTTGATGTTTCATCTTATTAAAGATGTTTCATGTGATTCGGTGGATTTCGTGCGAAGGAATTAATAGTGCTGTATGATTAGAGACATGTATATGGAGAGATTTTAGTGATGTATACAATGAAGTCAAATGAAGAGGGAGGAACAAAAAGAACAGTCTTAAAGAGAATTGTCATTAAAGCTAAAAACAATAAAGCAATTAGAAGAACATGTTGTCTAAACTAGCTAGTCTTATTTACTTTTTCTTGTTAGGGCAAGAATTGAGCTTTAGGCATGGACGAAGACAGGACATGCAGCCTCTTTTTTTGGAAAAACGATTTCCTATGTCCGCGTCTCACTTGCTTGTGAGAGTCGGGCTGTATTCTGCGGATATAGAAAATACAATCTCCTTTTTTGGATAAGATGAACCTGTATAAAGTCTTTACAATCCATGTTAACACAAAGATGAAGGGACCACCTTTTTTTGTTAACAGTAAAATAAAACATGACAACACATTTATTTACATTAATGTTTACAATAAAAAAAAAAAAAAAAAAAAAAGGAAAAAAATATAAAAAAATAAAAAAAGAAAGAAAAAAAACTTGACAGCTGTATCAAATTCAATATATGAATGACCATGTGTGTCACGCTAGTGCATGTTTCAAAACCAAGGATGTGACACTGTAATTAGTGAATATATAACCTTTAAAGCTAAAGTAAAAGACAAATTGCAATTTAACATCATTATTTTAGATAGAAAATGTTAAAACTACTACTTTACCATGGAGGTGGAGATCCCAAATTCTAACGCAATAAATCTTGACATAACAAATTTTATAAAATGAATCACAACTATGACGTCAAGTTATGACTTATAAATAATAGATAATAAAGTGATGTTAATGATGCAGACTAGAACTAATAAAAAATTATCAATGCTCAACTCAATTGTTATTAAAATGTCGGTAACATTGCAACGCATGAAAAAATTTAACATGTAACATTACTGATTCTTATTACTTCTGCTTATAAAAACCCCAACACAAACCCCCTAGAAGACCCAATAATCCATAAAAACCCCAACACAAACCCCCTAGTTCACACGTTTTACAACTTTTATCAATGGCTTACCCCCGATACCATCAAAACCATGTCCCAAATGGCCCAAACAAAACCAAAGTGGTGGTGGTCATGGTGCCCTTTCCAGCACAAGGCCATCTCAACCAGCTCCTCCACCTCTGTCGTCTTATCATGGCCTACAACATCCCAATCCACTATGCTTGCACCGCCACTCACAACCGCCAAGCCATGCTTCGAGTCCATGGTTGGGACCCAAATTCAGTTTCAAACAATATTTATTTCCATGACCTCAAAATCCCACCTTTTCTCTCCCCTCCACCAAATCCCAACACACCAAACAAGTTCCCTTCACATCTCCAACCATTGTTCAATGCTTCCTTGCATCTTCGTGACCCCATGGCTGAACTTTTACGTCAACTCTCATCAAAAGCAACAAGAATCATTGTCATCAACGATTCCATGATGGCTTCAGTGGTGCAAGACATGGGTACAATCCCAAACGCCGAGTCATACACTTTCCACAGTGTATCAGCTTTTGCTTTCTTCTTGTATTTGTGGGAATCAATGGGCAAAACAAAGCCTTTAGAACCAAAATCCAAGATAATTATCCCAAAAGACCTTCCATCACATGAAGATTGCTTCACAAACGAGTTCTTAAGCTTTGTTGGTTCACAATATGAGTTCCAAAAGCTCAGCTCTGGGTGCCTCTACAACACATGCAGGATCATAGAGGGTGCTTATATGGATTTAATGGAAAAGCTAGAAAACAAGAAGCAATGGGCTATTGGGCCATTCAATCCAGTGAAAATAATAGCTGAGAAGAAGGGTTTAAAAGGAAGGCACAAGTGCTTGGAATGGCTGGATAAACAAGCACCAAACTCTGTCTTATATGTGTGTTTTGGAACAACAACAGCCATAGAAGAAGAACAAATAAAGGAGCTAGCAATTGGGTTGGAACAAAGTGAGCAAAAGTTCATCTGGGTCTTGAGGGAAGCTGATAAAGGTGATGTTTTTATCAATGGGGAGCTTAGCAAAGCTGAGATTTTAAAAGGGTTTGAAGAGAGAGTTAAAGAGAGGGCTTTAGTGGTGAGAGATTGGGCACCACAATTGGAAATTCTAAGTCACACATCAACTGGTGGATTTATGAGTCACTGTGGATGGAATTCTTGCATGGAAAGTATCACCATGGGAGTGCCAATAGCAGCGTGGCCAATGGCCTCAGACCAGCCTAGAAATACTGTTTTGATTACAAAATTGCTGAAAGTTGGTATTGTTGTGAAGGACTGGTCACGTAGAAATCAGCTAGTGACATCAAAGACTATTGAAAATGCTGTGAAAACGTTGATGGCTTCGAAAGAAGGGGATGAGATGAGGAAGAGGACTGTGGATTTGGGTGGTGCTGTGAGAGGGTCCATGGATAATGGTGGAGTTTCACGCTTGGAGTTGAATTCTTTCATTACTCATATCACAAGGTAGAGGGAAATATTCTAGCTAGGAGATCAAATTAAAAAGAGGAAAAGCTTGTGGGAAACAGGTTTAATTTAGAGTTATAAATATATGTACAAAAGTTAGCACATGAGAAAAAGATGGACTCTGAGTTGATATTTCGCCACTCTGTCAAATTGGGGTGTAATAGTACAAATTGATATTTCGCCACTCTTTTATGTATTTTTTTAGGATTGATATGAAATTAATGAATAAAATTGTAATAACATGGATTGTTACTTTGGTAGAATTGTCTAGGTGCGTTAGATAGCGCCTACATCAAGGTGACTGTACCGGTTGCAGATTGGCCTAGGTATCGAACCAGGAAGAATGAAATAGCTAACAATGTTTTAGGGGTATGTTCACATGATATGCAGTTTATTCATGTGCTGCCTGGTTGGGAGGGTTCAACTGTAGACTCTAGAGTTCTAAGAGATGCAATTTCTAGAAAATATCCACTGAAAGTCCTAAAAGGTAAACACAATGCTTATGTAATGTTGTCTTTTGGACATTTGGGTGTTTTTTTTTCTTCTTCTTACAATGTGGCAACTGTGTTAGGTTACTACTACTTGTGTGATGCTGATTACAACAATTGTGAGGGATTCCTCGCTCCTTATAGAGGACAGCCATACCGCCCAAATGATTGGAGGCAAGACCACCAACCGACTACCCCTCAAGAGTTTTTTAATATGAAGCACTCTTGCGCTAGGAATGTCATTGAGAGAGCCTTTGATCTACTCAAAGGAAGATGGGGAATACTTGGGAGGAGATCCAGTTATTCGATCAAGATTCAAGTTAGGATCATTGTAGCTTGTGCACTACTACATAACCATGTCATAAGGGAGATGCCAGTTGACACCCAAGAGAGTTTCCCATGTTCTAATATCTTAGAGGGTCAAGAGCTAGAAGGTGATCATATAATACATTTGGAGTCATCAGATGCATGCAATGAATGGAGAGATAACTTAGCAAGGGAGATGTTTGACCATTGGAGAGCCTCTACGCATGAAAGTTGAAAAGGTCTTTACTTTGCCCTTAATGTAAATTTGGAAAATTTTTACTTCAGTTTGCACCTTCTCAATTTGTTAAAGAGAGAACCTTTTACAATTTTGTTGCTGCCATGGTACTTGTTTTGTAATATGGTATGGATTGGTTTTATATTAGTGCCGTGTTTTCTTAATTAAGTTTATTTATCTTATTTACCATGATTGTTATCTTGTTGTAAGCCTTTTTTTTTTTTTTTTCCTTTCCTTTTCCTTTTCCAATATCTTCACCAAAATAGAGCAAATCCCTAGTTGAGGTGTGAAGGGATCATATGGAAAAACAGATTCTTTTCTCTCAGAAATCTCTGCCTTTGAATAGAGTTGCTTACATGCATGATATTGGATATCATGGAAGAGATCAGAGGAATCTGTAAAGTAGGACAAAGGCAGTGGATGGGTTCGTTTCTGGATGGAACATGTGTGATTAATTGGAAGAAAAACAAGTGAAAGGTATTTGAATTCTTGTTAGTGAATGGGCTATGGAAGAAACATGGTAGTACTAATTGTTGGCATGAGGGACCTTGGGAAAAATATTATCTGTGTTGGCACCAAGAGTAAACAATTATTATCAAGAAGAAATGCTTGTTAGTGTTAGGTGCTGAATGGAATGAAATAAGAGTTAGTAACTCATTTCAATCAGGTGGTTCCTTGTTTGGCACATTGAGAAGTAATGTAAATAGTCAATAATTTGTTTTATTGAATGCTGCCTACCCTCCTGGATTTCTCCTTTGTTGCTGCTTAATGAATTTAAATGTGAATAGCAAGAAATTAAATTCCGTTTAATGGGTACATGAAATTCTTTTAAGGAGTTGGAAAAGATCTGTAAGGTGCTGAATAGTGAATACTATTGATGAGCGGAAGGTTTCTTTTGTGACTTTAATTTTGCAAGAGGTAGCGAATCATTGGTGGCAAAAGATTCAGAAGGTCCTGAATGTTTATGAGGAGCCTATGACTTGGACAAGGTCTGTGAAGGCATTCTATCACAAATATTTCTGGGATAGCATAATACAAAAAAGTGAGGCTTTAGCAGACGTCCAAGTAGTGAGATTTGCAAGAAATTAGGAGTAAGTTTTTAATTTGGTTGAATTGTTGGACCCTCAAGCATTTCGGAGTAATTTTTTAATCCCTACTTTATTTATGGTTTGTACCCTTTTCTTTTCTCCTTTTTTAGTTAATTCTGTTATTTATCAAAAAAGAAAAAAAAAATTATGAACGAATGAACATGCCTGCATTTAGTTGTAAATTCGCTTGGAGGTCTCTTGTGCTTTAATTTCAACTATTGACACAATGACATTCTTGAACAATAACTTGAATGGCCACACCTGATAATTTCTTAATGACTTAAATGGAATTCTTCTTGTTCTTACTTGAGCTAACAGCATCTTTCTGCATAAGAAGCATTGCTTGGTTTACTACTTAATATACCCGGAGTATTATGAAGTTGAAGTTGAGAAGGAGAAGCCACTCAGTAATGAGTGGAAGATACATTTGTGCTTGAATAAAAAACAGAAGGTGTAGGTCTCAATAGTGTATATGCAATTTATCACAAATTTCTAGTGCTAATGCTACTAGTTTTTGTATTTTTATATCCATTCCAAGTTACATGCTTTTGAGGAACATATATGAATAATATTAAGATCTAATCAGTTTATGAAGTCAAGTACTTGTGAACCTTCCTCCCATTAGGTCATTGTCAATGTCTCAGGGGTTATCTATCAATTCTTTGGGTAACCAAAACACCCCCAGCTTCCACTAGCTTGTTGCTGAAACTTTTAGTAGTCTCCAACTCTTACTCAAAATCCTACACAAACACACTATCTTATACACTAGATCTCAAGGATTTGATATTCTTATACACATAGTGTATTTTTCATGAAAGATGTAAAGGACAGAAAATGGGGGAGGTTGGTCTGAGAAGTCCATGCCCTGCCAAAATTTGATTGCTGTTTATAAGTATATTCATGTTTTCAGATAGGATGTACTCTGTTTAGTTTTTCACAAGTGAAACCACTGAGGCCATTGTTTTAAGTGAGGGAGTTTATCAACAATGTCACAAAGAAGAATAATAAGTGGGATTTTGGCAGTCAAGATATTCATGATAACTGGAATAACTTTGGTTGGTAATATGATGGGTCACGGGTTTCTTCTTTTGGTTATTTTTTATTAAGAGTAATTGTAATCTGTTCTGTTCTTTATATTTAGGAAGCACTTTGTGATGTCGGACAATTTTGGTTGGTTCTCACTATGAAATATGAATTATTGTCATTGACATGAATTTCAACATATTGTTTAAAGGTAATTATGTTTTGATCTATGTATGACTAACCTAGATGCTAAAGCCACCCAAGAAGCCTAATTAGAAGTCAGAGGAGTTTGGTAAATTTGCTTTTTCTTTATTTATTAACCATAATAGATCTGCTCAAAGGAAAGATAAGACAAATAAAGAGAAACACCTTTTTCCAAGCTCACATGGGTTTGAGCTGTTTGATTGCCATCAGTTTCTATACTGGAAGTTATGTTGGTGAATACATTTCTCTTTTTCTCCATTTCTTAGCTTCAAGTTGTGATGTTATTTTGGTTTCATAAGATGATGTGCTCATTAATTCATCCTCCTCCTTGGTGTGTTTCTTTTGTTTCTGATTGCAACTAAGATGGTCAGATTGACATCTGTCATGTGCTCTGGGAAGCAAAAGAGTGTGTTTATGTGCTAAGTACAAAGTCTTATAATTCAATGGTATTATTCAGTTCTCCGTTATGAAGAACGTGGATTCAAATCCTCCCTCTTGTAAGCCAAACAATGAAAAAGAAACAGAAAATGAAAGGATAAGTGATTTCAAACTCATGATGAATCTGAATGAGGTGTGGTGGTAGTGGCTGTCTTACTTTTGCTTATACACCTCAGTCCAACTCATCTTTGCTCCATCTTCAGCTTGTCCAGAACCCCATATATGTCAAGTTATGGAGCCCAGTGCCCCAATGGAATTCAACCAGTGTGAATCTCCTAGGTCCAGATGTCCTGATAGTCTCTGACAGTATGTGCTATAAAGTCTCTTTGTGGCCCTTGGTCGGCAAAGCACAAGAACAAGCCTAATTGTCTAATTGTCATAGATTGATGTGAACTAGATTTGGAGATGAACTTATAAGACCAACTAGATCAATGTGAACTAAATTTTGAAATGAACTTTAAGACCCACTCCAACAACCGCACTCCTTAACCACCTAAGCCAAGGCCTAGGGCCTATGGCAATTTGTAGATGAAATTGACTCCACCTTATTTCCTAGCCCTTTTTTTTTTGCAGTTTTCTAATTTAGTTGCTTGCATGTGAAAGTGTAACGGTTATTCAGCATACTCAGCAAAATACAAGACTTTGGGGAGGGGGGTTGACTCATTATTACTACTGTGATGTGTCTTTTATGAATTCAGTTGATTACATTGCACACTTTATGTGATTATATGAGGAGGGCTGACACATTTTTCACAAGTTAGGTGACAAGTTATTATTGAGTTTCACATGATTCCATTACTAAGGTCGTTTTACTTTCTATCATTAAATACAGAAATAGCATAATAGACAAGCTTATTTACCACTTGCTATATGAAATGAGAATAATGCCCATTTGATGTATGTTGATACCTCATTATTTTTATGCTCCTTAATGCACTTAAAGAAATAATGAACTTATTCTACTAATTTCTATTGCAATTATTGAACGCAGCATTTTCAATCATGAATGTTAAAAACAGAAATAGCATAATAGACAAGCTTATTTACCACTTGCTATATGAAATGAGAATAATGCCCATTTGATGTATGTTGATACCTCATTATTTTTATACTCCTTAATGTACTCAAAGAAATAATGAACTTATTCTACTAATTTCTATTGCAATTATTGAAGACAACATTTTGCAATCATGAATGTTATCAAAATTAGGTTTCATAACAAAATGGAAGATGATATTCTAATGAACATTTTGATTTTGTAAATCAAAGGGAAATTGTTATGAAATTTAATTTAGAATTAATCATAGATGATTTTCAAGGTTAAAAAGAACATCGAGTTCCATTTTGATATATCATAAATGATTGAGTTGGACTGTATTAAAAAACAGTTATTTGTATATTTTTATTTTGTTTACATTTTTTTTAATATTGGATACAAATAATATTTAATTTTCATATATTAATTTAGTTTTGAATTTTAATATATTTCTTTATTAATCGTTTGGCCCCTAAAGACAAAATCTTGATTCCATCACTCTGCACAATCACCATATTCTTCTTCTTTTTCTTCCTTTTGCTGAGTTTGTGCAACTTTCTTTTGTTGCGGCTACTTTTCCTTTTGATCATGAGTATTGTAGCTACTTTTCCTTCAATCATATGGACTATTTATCCATGTGATATAGGTGTAGGTTATATGGAGAGGAACTTTTGGGAAAGGCTTCGGTCTAGCGCACAGGAATATTGAACTCATCGACATCTTGGCACATGTTAAGTTTTATCCAGTTTTTATACTCAAGTCAAAATCTCAACGTACACTGACCCAAGCCGCTCCCGGAACTTTTCTAGTCATCTTTCTCCAACCACGTACTTTCTTTTATTATAAATATATTAGATGCTTTTTTTATTATTATTATTTTTTTAATGGATATATGCTTCTTATCCTCACCTTTTAGGCTAGCTAGAACATGGAGAAATCGAAAAAAAATTAGGTTCAGCGGATACCCTTGAGTTTGAGTCTAGTCATTTGATGACAAATTGATCTTATCATGTCAGAGATGAGTTGATAAAAAGATCCAAGGCTTACCATCTACTTTTTTCTTTCGGCAAGTGTTGCCATGAACTAGTTCCCACTTTTAAGTTATTAGATCACATACGCCATTCACTTGTGAATAGACTTTGTAATAAAGTGTTCAGAGCTTACTTTCATTGTATAATCTGATTTGCAGCGAATAAAAATAAAAGCTCTAGCTGTGCAAAAAGAAGTTGGACAAAAATACAACTATACTTTAATAAGACAATTACTGGTCATTTTGAGAGAATTTTCTTTAGAAGAAGACATTACTTCCTCCCTTTCAAATGGTAAATCTTCTCTTCTATAATTCAAAATCTCATTAGAGTTTAAATTATAGAAGGTAAATTTATAAATTTATACTTTTTTATTTGCAAGATAATTGATTATTAAATATTATTTCTATAAAAAAAAAATTAAATTTTCTTAACATGATCAACAACATAAGTAATAAATTGATAGGATAGAGGGAATATAAATTTATCAAGAAAACTAAAGGCTGTAATGTTTTCATAACATTGTCCTACGTGACAAATTATAAATAGTAGAACAATAAAGTAACATTAATAATAGATTTACGTATGAAAACCAATAATAAGTTGTCACATGAACAATGTTGTGAAAATGTTATGAAAACATTATGAATATAATATTATTATAAATTTATACAATTTAATGTGAAATATAATTTATTACAGTAAAGAAGTATTTAATATATTTTTTATTTCACTTTTATAATTTATCGAGTTAATTTTCTTGACATACATTGTACACTTATCATACTTTTTCTCTACCCAACATGAAAATATGGATATTTAAGTCAATTAATCAATCTTAGGGCATCATTTGGCCAAAGACATTTAGTTAAATAATACAATTTCTTTCAAAAATTACTTTTCCTAACATGATCAACAATATAAATAATATATCGACATATTATTTTTTTTATTAAAACGGCAGATATTAAATAATATATGGATATGATAGAGAGGGAATACAAGGATTTGATGGGATTTGTGTCAACGTGCAAGTCCAAAAGAATCATTGTCGGCATTTAGCAAAAAACAAAAAAAAGAATCATTGTCGGCAACGATTAGTACTTCTAATTAAGTTCTAACCACGTGGATTCCAAAAACATTGGGGGGTTGATAACATCGAGTAGATAAAGCCGCTTTGTGTTAAATCAAAACAATGCCTTTGAGCCTCTTGTCATGTTTCCAATGGCAAACCCTTCAACATATTAGTCTTGCAAACTTTGGGATGGAGGAAAAAATTACTTAAAATGAGATTTAAAAAGCTATTAATTTAAAATTTAAATTTAATTAAAAATATATATTAAAATAATATGTGTAAAATTGTGAGACCAGTTTATGTGGCATAATATTATAAAATTAACAAAAAATCAAAAAAGTTTTAATTTTATATTATAATATAGATTTCTATCACTTGTAACCCCAAAAAGCTAATTCATTGCATCGTAACACTACTTTGGGGAAGCAAATAAAGTCATAGATGCTTTAGCAAAATTGGGTTATAGTCAAGTAAGTCTTTTAATTGTCTCTTATTCTAAGTTGCCCATATCTTTATCTGATATTTTGATTTTTGATTTTTTTTAATTGTATAATTATTAGAGATATATTGGTCTACTAGACTTATTTGGATTATTAATGATTAATTTTCTCCCTTTATTATAAAAAAAAATGGCATATGCTTCATTCTTGCCGCATGGATAAGACAGCTTGATAGTTGCTTCCCTAACCCCACAAAAATGTGCATGAGTGCATCACAAGGTGACTCAATTTGCCGTAACTCAAGGAGAATGTGGGGGATTAAGCACCTCTCAAATTTTGATAGAGATGATAGGGTAGATATTTGTTCAATATAATGATATTGAGATGATCATAGTCTAGTAATTATATACTTCAGTCAAATAAAATATTAGGCTATAGCTTTTAATATGATGTGCTAGAGTATGTTGATATACTAGCATATTAAATTCCAAGGCAGACCGGCCATTAAGTAAATTTAATTATATCTTCTCAAAAAAAAGAAGAAGTAAATTTAATTATATGTAACTTAGGAAATAGTTTTCCTCCAATCCAGTTTGGAGGAATCATCTTCCAACCCACTACGTGGCAAGTAAATAGATTATCCACATATACTTTTAGTTACATGACCTTTTTAATGAGTCATGTGACTTTTTCAAATAATACATGTAGATTGTCTATTTAATTGACATGTAGTGGGTTGAAGAAGAATTCCTCCAAACCGGATTGGAGGAAAACTATGTCCTATTTTCAATTAAAAAATAGGGTACAAGTTAAAAACCATCCGTGGTTCAAATAGAGGCTGAGTTAATAGCAATCAAAGTCCATATGTTTGTTCTTTTTCCTATACTTTCAAAGAATAAAGTTGCAATGAGTCTATTTCATATAATCTTTCATGATTGTTGTTGAAATAATATCCCCTCGATCAAAATAAAATAGTGTATTCTCAGTGAAAATAATAGAATCACTACATCACTGACATAATAGAATGCGGTAAACCCTGCTAATTTCAGTCACACTACACTATTTTCGGAACAATGAATCTAGTGATACAAAACAAGTATTTCTTGGTAAAAGTAAAAGAATCATTACATCTGCATAATAGAATGCAGTAGATTTGCTACTTTTAGTCACACTCCATGCACTAATATTTATCATTTTAACAAGTTATAAAAATGTTGTTATAATTTTGAATAATATTAAAAACATAATGATTTTCACATTTAAAAGTTTGTGTCTCAATCATTGGTCATTCTGCGGCGGATACTTTGTTGGGTTAAATTGCCACGTTGGTATATTCACAAACGGTGCACCACCTAGATTTTGACAAGTCTAAGTTTACGTAGGCAAAATAGGAATTGAACAGCGTCCAATCTTGTTCGTATTGTATCTTATTGACAACACCAATAAATTGTGACCTCCTAGGAGTTGATCTAGGTTTCTTTTATCTACTTAGATCCATGTGCATTAACAACACCACTCGGAAAGTTATCAATTATTGTACGTAAGATTTATTGTGTCTATATGTGACATGTGTTAAAGAGTTTTGTAATGGATAAAAACTTATACAATGTAAAGATTTGGAAAGGAAACACCAGAAAGGACGAGACTGCTTATTAACTTTAGATGAACAAGAATGAGACCTGGAATAACAAATATAACAAACTTGTGAAAGTAGTGGCGCTTTACGCCGACCACCCTCCAAAGCTTAAGTCAATGGAGATTATTAGTGTTTCAAAATGGTTACTTGCTTTGTAAGAAAGATTGCACATACCCATTTCAAAACCTGTCTTGCCTATTTATAAGGGTTCTTAGTGATGATATCTCATGTGCCCTGGTCTGACTGTAGGGGACATCCCTTGTCCAATCATTGATGTGATGTTCACCTCTTTTCAGCCTACGGGCTATGTACAAAGCATTAATGGAAATGGCGAGATTGTGACCGGATGGTCGTCTCGAGGCATCTCCTGCTAAGCAGAGCAATTAATATTCCAACCACCACATTAAATGTTATTCATGGACGGTTGGGCAAACATATCCGAGGATCTGGTAGCCGGATCGTTGAGAACGGATCCGCCTATGGATTTGAGTATAAATCTCTGTCTATTTGCATCCGTTCATACCCATTCCCCGTTCTCCTTTACTTTAAACATTACCCCCCACAAGTTTAAATATGATTGGAGTTGATATAGGTTTCCTTGATCTACTCAAATCCACGTGCACTAACAACACCACATGGAAAGTCATCAATTGTTATAAGTCAGAATTTATTGAGTCTATATGTGCCATGTGTTAAAGAGTTTTAAATGTGATCTCAACACCTAGGTTTTTTTATCTACTTAGATCCATGTACACTAACAACACCACATGAAAAGTCATCAATTGTTGTACGTCAGATTTATTGAGTCTACATATGCCATTTAATTTGTTAAAGAGTTTAAATGTGATTGGAGTTGATCTTGGTTTCCTCTATTTACTCAGATCCACGTTCACTAACAACACCACATGGAAAGTCATCAATTGTTATACATCAGATTTATTGAGTCTATATGTGCCATGCGTTAAAGAGTTTAAATGTGATCTCCTAGGAGTTGTCCTAGGTTTCCTTTGTATACTCAGATCCACATACACTAACAACACCACATGCAAAGTCATCAATTGTTATACATCAAATTTTTTGAGTCTATATGTGCCATGCATTAAAGAGTTTAAATGTGATCTCCTAGGAGTTGTCCTAGGTTTCCTTTGTATACTCAGATCCACATACACTAACAACACCACATGCAAAGTCATCAATTGTCATATGTCAGATTTTTTGAGTCTATAAATGCCATGTGTTAAATAGTTTAAATGTGATCTCCTAGGGATTAACCTAGTGGTTCCTAAGACTTCATGAGATTCATGAGGTCTTAAGTTCAAAATCTTTAATCAATATTTTGGGACCATCCCAAAGGATTACCCCATGTCATATTCGGTGCCTATCGTATTCTGGTATTGCATACACTAGAGGGAATCTTGAATTCGAAAAACTTTGTACACCATCAATCCTTATTAGTAAGCATCAAATTTTATGTCATGTTTTATCAAACATTAAATACGTCAATTTCTTGTTAGGTATGTACAGTAACTTTTGAAACAATGATAGGGGAAATAAAAATAAAAATACCAACTGTTGGCCTTATTTCCTAATTGTGATTACGTATAATATCAAAAGCATTAAATTTTTTATCATGTTAATTAAGCATTAACAATACATTAATTTCTTCTTATTTTTACGATTCAAAGGACGTTATCAACAGTTCAACACTATAAATATAATAAAGGAATGGTAAAGAAAATTGATTGGATAAATAAAAATTAATACTCACAATTAAGATTTTTCTTTTTTGATAATTCAATAGTTGGAGGAGGGAATAATTTGAATCTAATATATTTTTTTTTTTTTTTTTTTTTTTTTTTTGAGGAGGGAGTAATTTGAATCCTCGATGTTTTAGAAATACTACGGACGGGGAACGAGGAAGAGGAATGGAAAGTATAGAAGAATGTTCATAGAATATACTAAATTTTAATATATTAAGATAATTTTCTATTTCCCTCTCCTCTACTCTCCCTCCATCTAAACATAAGGTACTAAGAGCTCACAAATAAGAATTTAACTTGGACAATAATAGCAAAGTTTTAGTTTCAAAACTTTGAGATGGGTTATAAATTCCCACTAAAGTCATCAAGGACTACTCAACTCAACTAGATGTTTTAGCCAAAAAAAAAAAAATAGTTACACTTAACTAGGCAATCACCTCCAAAGCCATTTCTCTCCTTCTGTACTGCTGTACACTCTTTTTCTGCATGCATGATATTAGGATATCTAATCAGATCATTTAAAATAAAATAACAAAAACAGTACTGCTCGTGCCTAGTGCTATCAACTAACAGAAAAAAACATACCATCATTTTCAATGAAGACGTAAGAGATTACGTTTGGTATTTTTTTTTTTTAATAAAGGATTAAGAGGAATTCTAGCTTAACTAATCTTTTTTGTATTACAACGAATTAAGCTGCTTCACTCTCTTGGTAAAAACCAAAGAGTGAAGTGAAAAAATCATTAAAAATTTCACATAAACTCTCGCCGTGTCACTTGGATGTTGGATCCAAGAAGAGGATTCCCTCCCATTGATATCCTCCCATTCCCTCCAATTTTTAGTTAGAATTATGACATGTGACACTTTTTTTTTTGGTTTCTATGAGTGTTTTAAGACCGTTGAATTTTTTAAAAAATTATATGTTTTTTATTTAACTAAAAATTAGAGGAAATTGAAAGATTAATGAAAAAGATCCACCACCACAAGTGAAGTGAAATTTTTGGTTAACAATTCAGTGTCATGTGTCGGTAAACTTTTTTTCTAGATTGAAAACCTAGTCAAAGAAAGTTACTTTTTTTTTAATCAAGATTCAAGACAGCCCCAAGTTGATTGTGACGTCAAAGAAAGATCCAAGGAAAAAGTAGCTTCTTTCTTTTATATCATCTCTAGCTTTTACCACTTATCAAAAAAATCTCTAGCTTTTACCTGAAAAAGTTTGTCATCTTTAATGACTAATAGTTACAACACCAAATAAAGTAAAAAAAAAAACCGAGAAAGATGAGAAAGGAGAGAGAATTAGCAAGGAATCCTTTTAAGTTTAGTGATGACAGTCTTATGGCTGCTATAATTTAAATTCAAGTACAATGAACTTGTATAGTTAATTTCTATATAATATATATACAATAAAAAAAGGTCAGCTATATATACTTGACTAAATTTTGTAGCACGTAAATTAAGCCAGACAATTATCTTTTCATGCATAGTAATAAAAAAAATTACGTAAAAAAATAGAGGTTAATTGTGTTCAAAACGGACAAAACAAGTTGATGTTTCATCTTATTAAAGATGTTTCATGTGATTCGGTGGATTTCGTGCGAAGGAATTAATAGTGCTGTATGATTAGAGACATGTATATGGAGAGATTTTAGTGATGTATACAATGAATTCAAATGAAGAGGGAGGAACAAAAAGAACAGTCATTAAAGAGAATTGTCATTAAAGCTATCAACAATAAAGCAATTAGAAGAACATGTTGTCTAAGCTAGCTAGTCTTATTTACTTTTTCTTGTTAGGGCAAGAATTGAGCTTTAGGCATGGACGAAGACAGGACATGCCGTCTTTTTTTTGAAAAAACGATTTCTTATCTCCGCGGTATACAGCGCGGCTCTCACAAGTAAGTGGGACTTGAGCTTTAGGCATGGACGAAGACTGGACATACAGCCTCTTTTTTTGGGAAAACGTTTTCTTATATCCGCGGTATACAGTGTGGATATAACAATCTCTTCTTTTTGATAAGATGACATGTATAAAGTCTTTACAACCATGTTAACACAAAGATGAAGGGACCACCTTTTTTTTTTAACAGTAAAATAAAACATGACAACACATTTATTTACATTAATGTTTACAAAAAAAAAAAAAAAAAAAAAAAAAAAAAAAAAAAAAAAAAAAAAAACTTGACAGCTGTATCAAATTACATATATGAATGACCATGTGTGTCACGCTAGTGAATGTTTCAAAACCAAGGATGTGACACTGTAATGTTAACAGTAAAATAAAACATGACAACACATTTATTTACATTAATGTTTACAAAATTATATATATAAATATATATAATATAATATATATATATATATATATATATATATATATAATATATATATATAAATATTAGAAAAAAAAAAAAAACTTGACAGCTGTATCAGATTACATATATGAATGACCATGTGTGTCACGCTAGTGAATGTTTCAAAACCAAGGATGTGACACTGTAATTAGTGAATATGTAACCTTTAAAGCTAAAGTAAAAGACAAATTGCAATTTAACATCATTATTTTAGATAGAAAATGTTAAAACTACTACTTTACCACGGAGGTGGAGATCCCAAATTCTAATACAATAAATCTTAACATAACAAATTTTATAAAATACATCACAATTGTCACGTCAAGTTATGAATAATAGATAATAAAGTGATGTTAATGATACAGACTAGAACTAATTAAAAACTATCCATACTCAACTTAATTGTTATTAAAATTATTGTACACGCAACATTATTTATTCTTATTACTTCTGCTTATAAAAACCCCAACACAAACCCCCTAGAAGACCCAATAATCCATAGTTCACGTTTTACAACTTTTATCAATGGCTTACCCCCAATACCATCAAAACCATGTCCCAAATGGCCTAAACAAAACCAAAGTGGTGGTGGTCATGGTGCCCTTTCCAGCACAAGGCCATCTCAACCAGCTCCTCCACCTCTGTCGTCTTATCATGGCCTACAACATCCCAGTCCACTATGTTTGCACCGCCACTCACAACCGCCAAGCCATGCTTCGAGTCCATGGTTGGGACCCAAATTCAGTTTCAGACAACATTTATTTCCATGACCTCGAAATCCCACCTTTTCTCTCCCCTCCACCAAATCCCAACACACCAAACAAGTTCCCTTCACATCTCCAACCATTGTTCAATGCTTCCTTGCATCTTCGTGACCCCATGGCTGAACTTTTACGTGAACTCTCATCAAAAGCAACAAGAATCATTGTCATCAACGATTCCATGATGGCTTCAGTGGTGCAAGACATGGATACAATCCCAAACGCCGAGTCATACACTTTCCACAGTGTATCAGCTTTTGCTTTCTTCTTGTATTTGTGGGAATCAATGGGCAAAACAAAGCCTTTAGAACCAAAATCCAAGATAATTATCCCAAAAGACCTTCCATCACATGAAGATTGCTTCACAAACGAGTTCTTAAGCTTTGTTGGTTCACAATATGAGTTCCAAAAGCTCAGCTCTGGGTGCCTCTACAACACATGCAGGATCATAGAGGGTGCTTATATGGATTTAATGGAAAAGCTAGAAAACAAGAAGCAATGGGCTATTGGGCCATTCAATCCAGTGAAAATAATAGCTGAGAAGAAGGGTTTAAAAGGAAGGCACAAGTGCTTGGAATGGCTGGATAAACAAGCACCAAACTCTGTCTTATATGTGTGTTTTGGAACAACAACAGCCATGGAAGAAGAACAAATAAAGGAGCTAGCAATTGGGTTGGAACAAAGTGAGCAAAAGTTCATCTGGGTCTTGAGGGAAGCTGATAAAGGTGATGTTTTTATCAATGGGGAGCTTAGCAAAGCTGAGATTTTAAAAGGGTTTGAAGAGAGAGTTAAAGAGAGGGGTTTAGTGGTGAGAGATTGGGCACCACAATTGGAAATTCTAAGTCACACATCAACTGGTGGATTTATGAGTCACTGTGGATGGAATTCTTGCATGGAAAGTATCACCATGGGAGTGCCAATAGCAGCGTGGCCAATGGCCTCAGACCAGCCTAGAAACACTGTTTTGATTACAAAATTGCTCAAAGTTGGTATTGTTGTGAAGGACTGGTCATGTAGAAATCAGCTAGTGACATCAAAGACTATTGAAAATGCTGTGAAAACGTTGATGGCTTCGGAAGAAGGGTATGAGATGAGGAAGAGGACTGTGGATTTGGGTGGTGCTGTGAGAGGGTCCATGGATAATGGTGGAGTTTCACGCTTGGAGTTGAATTCTTTCATTACTCATATCACAAGGTAGAGGGAAATATTCTAGCTAGGAGATCAAATTAAAAAGAGGAAAATCTTGTGGGAAACAAGTTTAATTTAGAGTTATAAATATATGTACAAAAGTTAGCACATGAGAAAAAGATGGACTCAGAGTCTCAGATTGTCTTTGATTAAGTGCATGATTTTAGCTAGCAGACAATTTCAGTCACAAATCTGCAACGAAAAAGTTTGCTTTAATTTTAATTCCATAAAAAAATGAAATTGCAATTTCCAATTTTTGTTGATATGTAACATGTTTTTTTCTGATAAAACAAGTGCACCGCATGAAATTTGTCCGTACTCATATGATAGTCAGTGCTAAGGAAGAATCAATGAACACTACTTGTTGTGTATGTATAATGTATTTATTATATTCTTTGTACAGGCTCCTCAGAGCCAAAGGCACAAACGTTGCTTTCAATCTTAAGGTAAAATCAGAAAGGCACGCTAGCAAAGGGTGAATATGGCCAAACTCTCCAACTGATAAAGTCCATTTGCAAAAGAAAAACCTTACACCAATAATGTGTGTATAATGCAACCTAAATGAGCCCAGAAATCTTTTTTGGCTACCTAAGAAAAGGGATACAGCACTAGGGAATCGGACACAAACTCTCTCCAATTGAAAACCCACATTTTTTTGGTAAGAAAACCAGACAATGTCATTAAACCACGTACAAAGCTCTAGGCCTTAGCACAAACGTCTTGATACATAAAAAGTTGACATATCTTATAAGGTGCATAAAGATGCAAGGATCTTAATTGTTATTAGAGACTGATTTTTTGCAAGTTCAAACATAAAGCAATGCCATGCCAACTAAGCAAATCATTTCAGAATTGGGTGCAAACCCTCAAAACTTACAGAATTTAAGAAGCTACAACTAGGCTCGAACGTAGACTTTTATTTTAATCCCGCTAGACCAACTCCATATTTGGAAAAAAGGCTAAGAAATTGGAGGGTGTAAGGGATGTTTCTTGCTGGTTTTAGACTTAATAAAAAAAACTCACGCATAGGCTTTGAATAGTCGTGAGACCCATTGAACCCTTAGCCAGCCTAATGTGCAAAGTTTAGTTATTATTAAAAGCAAAGACGGAGCCAAAAACTATTTTCAACCAGGGCCAAGATAAATATAACCAAAAAAAAAAAAAATTAAGGATAAATTACACTGACACTCCTGATGTTTGATGAAACTAGGTTCGCTCCCTATTTTCAACAAATGACATTTTATTCCAAAATTCCCAAAATAATTCATACTCCGCAATCATTTTTGGGGCGGAGTGTTTTTCTTAAAAATCTGGTGTGTCGAGTGTAATCTCACTATAAACTCGAAGGTGTCAGTGTAATTTACCTAAAATTTAAATCCAAAAAATAACCTACCACTCACACAAATGGTATAAGAGTAATAAAAGAACATAAAAAAATTTAATCACATATGGTAAAAAAAAAAAAAAAAAAAAATTGATATACTAGTCATCATTTAAAATTTTACATAAGTTTAATACAATTTTTTTTTTAAATAAAAAATAAAATCTAAGTAGGACAATTGCTCAAATTTTAAAAATAAATAGATTTTTTTTAATTAAAAATATAGTAGTGAACGGGAAACTTCAAAAATCATATTTAGAAACAAACACCAACACAATCACTTCTTTTAACTGCTGAATTTAGCTAATCCAACAACTTCAGAACACCTTATTCTAATTTTTGACCCAACAATCACTTCTTTTAACTGCTAAATTCAGCAGTTAAAAGCAGGGTATAGTGGATCACTTTAGCTGAATTTAGCTAATCCAACAACTTCAGAACACCTTACACTATACCCTGCTTCACCTTTCTAAAACCAACAAACATATTGAGCAATCTAAATATGGGAAGAAAATTAATCAAGATACCAAAAAGGAACAAAAGCAAAACTAGAGCAAACCGAAATTGGCCTCGGGCCTGTCTGGATTCTGCTTTCCACATAACCTGCATATGTGGTAGGAAAAGGACCTATTGTCAAGTAGCTCTACAAGGTTTGTGGCTCTATAATCCATGCAGTCACTTGGGTTATCCCTCTCAGCCTCCCTTCACTTTCCAGTTTCCTTATCATCCATGTGCTTACACCATACCCTACATCACCTTTCTAAAACAAACACATTCAAAACTCAATGCTCCATATGAAAAGATAGGAGGAAATAAATGTAAACCTAATCCCAAGCAAGTACCTAACTATGCTTCGTTCTATTCATAATTTTTCTAATTTTTTAAACAATTAAATAAATATATATATTACTTAATTTCGTACACTTTTGGATATAATCATATAATGGACATTATCTTTGGTGGAGTTTCTGACTTAAATATTCGTACAAATTATAAAGGTACATATAGGTGGCTGGCTAAATTTTATGTGACCACTCTAGGAAAAAAAAAAAAGTTTATGTGACCACAAGGCACAGGCCAATAAATTCGTGAATTATCTCGAGAAAGCGACTTAATTGATTTGCACTTTAATATCTATCACTCACATTTTTACCAATTATTTAACATTATTTAGTAATTAGGCATAAATTTTATATTCTACAACATCAACAACCCTAACGAGATGCATATAAAAACTCCATATAGGTCTGGACCATCTTTATATATATGAATGAATACATTAATTGGACAAAAACAGTTGCTGCCATTGCATCAGCACTCAGTGACATATTTTATCATCTACTGAAAAAGAGGAAGATGTTTCTTCGTCTTTTTCTAGGAGCTAGAAGAACAAATAAAAACAGAACTAGAACTAGTTGGACAGCATCACAAATCATTCCATAAAGTAATAGACTAATACCCAAATATGTTTTTTATTTTTTATTTTTGGTTTTTATTGAGGTAGTGGATGTATGGAGACTGAGAATCTTCTTTTTATTTATTTTTTATAATTTGATAGTTAGTTAAAACAATATATAAGAGATGTGGATTTGAACCCTAATTCTCTTTCAAAAATAACAATAATAACAATTTTATTGAATTACGAAACTCTTGGCGATAGAAACATAACCTTTTATTATCATTTTTATGTAAAATGTATGTATATGTGTGCTTGTTCAAACTCAAGATTGGACGAGCTTGCCAACAAACAGCAATTAAAGTTGTACATTGTATAACTCCATCCAAAATGTCAGCTTCAAAAGGACTTGTATTCCTACATACACATCATATGGTAAGGATTTCCACGCCAAACTTGTTTAAGGATTCGAAATTATGTCTATATTAAGGAATAAAGAAATAAATAAAAATTCATTTATGTCTTGTGGTTTGGTCTTATCACAATTTAATTCATAAATGTTAAATTACTACATTTGGCCCCATAAATATAGATTAAAAATGAAATAGTTATGTCTTGTCCAAATTAAGATTTTGTGAACAAATTTACCCCTCAATTTCTTAATACAATTTTCCCCTTTGTGGTTTGCTCCTATCATAATTTAGTCTTACAAACTTTTAAAAAAATACATTTTGACCCCCTAAAGTTTAGATTAAAATGAAATCATATAAGAATCACAATTCACATGTTCCACGTGAGCAAAATAACGCTTATTTTAGAACCAAATCTTAACAATTTTATTTTAGTCCAAACCTTAGGAAAACCAAATGTAGCAATTCAAAATTTGTGAGCTAAATTATGATAAGGCCAAGCCGGATAAGTTAAGCCATTCAGGATTGTCGTTAAAGGAAGTCCAACTACTGGACAATAAAAACGCTCGGGTTCCAACACACAAACTATAAACCATGCTACTAAGAGCATCTTCAACAGTCTCTCTACATCTTCACTCACATGTGTAGAAAAAAATCACATTCACATTTTATCTAATCACTTCTCTCCACCAATTTCTCTATCCTGGCCTTTCTCTATTATATTAAATAAAATTTATTATTTTATTAATTTTTCCTCACACTCAAAACCCTTTCTCCCAAAATCAATTTATCACATTCTCACCATTCAACACCCAAAATAAAACTCCACTCAAGCAGCCACCCCCTTCAATACCCAACCACCACAAACTCCGCCCACAACCAAACTTCATCAACAACAGATGGTGACCATGATATCCAAACACCCACATGCCCGAATAAAACCCATCGCTGCCGCTTGAAGCTCGCCGGATCTGCTTCACCGTTCACAATTGTTGACGTCACATGCTTGTTGGTGCCACTTGAAGCTTGCCAGATAAATGCATAAGTGAGAGACTCGGTGAGATGAAGGTGAGAGAGGGGAGTAAGGAAATGAGAGAGAGAGAGAGAGAGAGAGAGAGAGAGAGAGAGAGAGAGAGAGAGAGAGAGAGAGAGAGAGAGAGAGAGTAAAATAATATTTTATTGTGGGTAGAGTTACAGTGGCTCTCTTGGTGTAGAGAGTCACAGTAGCATTTAGGACATTTAGAGAGCCTAAAAATAATCTGTTAGAGCAATATTTTTTGGTTTAGCTCTCTACAAAGTGGAGAAAAGTGGGTTTAGAGAGGCTACTGAAGATACTCTAACATGTGCATGTGTGTGTGTGTGTTAATGTTTATATTTAGCCACCAAAAAAAAAAAAAAAAGTGTTAATGTTTATGTTTTCAAAAATGGCAGCAATGCTATGTACTCATGATTTTTACCAATATACAAACAATGAATACAACCTTATGAAACAATTGGCCAATAACACCATGTAAAAATCAATGTACTTTTTTTTCTATCACGAACAAGTCAAACCTCAATAGTATATAGATAGGGTCGGTCCAAACTTTTTGGGGGCCTCAAGCCAAATTTTAAATTGGGGTTTTTTTTTTTAATTAAATTAATATCTATGATTTTTTTAATTATATTTTAATTTTTCTTGCTATTTTAGATTCAAAATTATTGATCAAACTTTTATAATCAAATTTCTTTTCAATTGATAAAATTGTTAATCCACTTAATCTTTCTTGTGATATTTTCAAGGAGCCATATAGTGATAAAAAAAAGTAACAAACCAAAAAAATAAATAACAACAGAAACTTTTCTAGCAAAAAACAAAAAGTAATTAAGAAGAAAAATTTAATAAAAATAAAATAGAGAAGTATAGAATAATAAAACCTAATTACACTAATTTAGTGATTTATCCCAATATCCGCATAAGATTAAAACCCTGAACAATGAACATCACAATTCACAAATTCAGTTTAAGAAATCTTAATTTATAATTACAAACTCTAATTGCAAAGAAAAAAAATTTATTCAAGTGAGTAAAGATTGATATTATTACCTATTTATGTGTTAAATCCAATTTTTGTAGAAGACCTCAAGACTCAAATCCTCAAATTTGAAGCCAAGAAAAAATAAAAATAAAAATAATATTGACTATTGTAGATTTGTAGAGATAGAAAGTGAGGTGTATAAAGTATGTAGAGATACTTATTAGAGAGGTTGAGGGAGAGAGAGATATATGTAGAGGCGTAGAGCAGCTAAACAGTAGTCAAGATAATGGGGTTGTGGGGGCTGTAGGGGAAAAAAGAATAAGAAATAATTAGTTTTTAGGGTTTAGAAGAGAAACACGTAGAGAGAGAAAAAGAGAGAAAGAGACTTAAAGTGAATTAAATGTTTTGTTGTGGGGACCACAGAATAGAGAGAGAGAAATGTTAAAATTTCTAAACAAGCGTGATTCAGTTTTGTCACTTTATTTTTTGAATTAAATGTTTTGTTGTGGGGACCACAGAATAGAGAGAGAGAAACGTTAAAATTTTTAAACAAGCGTGATTCAGTTTTGTCACTTTATTTTTTGCTACCTTACTTTAAAAAAAAAACATTTGGACCTTTAATGAGTTATTATATGGACTAGTAAAATTTGGGAGCCTTCCCAATTTTGGAGGCCTCAAACCACTACTTAAGTGGCTTTACTATTGGGCCGACCCTATATATAGAAGATCATATAGTAAAACTGGAAGAATAGAAGTAGAAAGTAGCACATAAAATTAAAAATTAAACAAGGTCGACCGTGAACAGGTTCTCATAACAAGTTTTCCAGCTATAAAAGAATCACTAACCAACACATAATTTTCATATAATCAAGCTGAGAAAAGAAAAAAAAAAAAAAATTATAGGTTTCATCATTGGCTGACCACTAATAACACTACCATCCCAACCATAAAGTTGATTAAAAACCATCTCCAACATTTTGATCAAGGTGCCCTTTCTGACACAAGGCAATCTCAACCAGCTCTAACCTCTTAAAGCATTTCCAGCTGGTGCTCTAAATACAATTTTTGTTAAACTAGAGTGTACTGTAGCAAAAAAACCACAAAATTGCTCCCAACCGGTCATGTATAGTAGTGATTTATTTTACAAAAAGCTCAACTGTAGCTTTCTATATATATTAAATTGGGATTTCTTTATTCACTTTTCTCTCTCCAAGAACTTTCTTTTCTCTTCTCATCTCTCAACAGCAGCAGCCTCCTCTCTCTCACTCGATCTCAAGGTATCTCTCTCACTCTCTGGTTTCTCTCCCCCTTGTCTGGTTTCTCACATACTTCCTCTCTCGCACTCTCAGGTCCGATTCTCTCAAGGTAGTATCGCAAGTCTCTCGGGCTTCTCTCTCGCAACAATGACCGACTGAGGAATCGGGCACCGGTGGCTATAGGCATGAGGTGTTTGTGATTCAGATTTCCAACTTCCATGGCTGATTCAGATTCCCAACTTCAATATGGTAAGATTTTTTTTTTTTTTATTTTTGAAAATGGTTATGAAATTATTTTACTAATTTGGGTATCTGTTTGCTTGTGCTGGAGTGAGCCATAGAGAGAAAAATAAAGAGTGAATATTAAAGAGTCTTGGAAAAAAAATTGAGGAAGAAATATGAATCTTGATAAAAATAGTTGGGTGAATATATGAATCTTTGTTTGAGGGAAGAAAAAAAGGATGTTGATAAAATTTGTACACAATTGGCTTTAACATATGATTCTAAAATTACCATTGGAATTTTTGCCAAATTGAAAAAAATTACCATTGCACACAGTCTCTTTTTTTTTTTTTTTTTTTTTGATGAGTTTGCACACAGTCTCTTTATTACTACAACTATTGTACTATGTCAAATTGAAAAAAAATTACCGTTGCACAAGTCTTTTTATTGCTACAACAATTTTACTATGTCAGCGTTTACCATTAGCACAAGTTTTTTATTGCTACAACAATTTTACTATGTCAGTGTACTACTATATTATGTGAAGTTTTGTTTGCTAAACGTACTGTGTGAAGTTTGATATGCTTTAATTTTTTCGAAAAGTATTGCTATCTTTTAACCAAAGTTGCATGTGTCAGGAGAAACAAAAAAATTGAAGTGAAAGTAATAAAGAAAGAGTAATAAAAAAAATAAACAAATAAGAATAAAGAAAGAATATTTAAACAGAATGATTGTAGAATAGAGAATGAGATATATGGTGTATTGTAAAAGTGGTTAGCTAAAGTAGAAAAGTAGCTTTTTGAAAAAGTAGAGTAGAGAATTTTTACAAAACCGGATGGGAATGCTCTTACAGTTCTACTGCATCCCAATTATTTGACTTGGCCATCCACAATCACCACATCAAAGCTTCATGGACATGTCTTGAGCCTTCTTGAGTGACACCACCTAAATGATCTAATTCCATGACCTTATTCTTCCTCTCTCCTGCCCCATTTATAGTGCTACACCACACATATTCAACCGCGGTTACCAAAATTGTCACAACCCAAATCCGAAACCTAGGATTTGCAACCATGACTGGCATGCTAATACCAAGCCTTAACTTGATATTAACACAAACCAACAAAACCTATAAATAAAAAACTTCTATATTCAAAAATGCTTGCTAGCCAGAGCATCTAATATTTCTCCAAAGGATAAATATTTTCCAACTCATCATTGCATTCTTACATGCCCTATCCCCTGCAGCCAAAAAATTATCATTATTCATGACTACTCAATGGTGTCCATTGTTCTGGAAGTTATTTCTATAGCTAATACGGTACTCTACACAAGCAAAAGAACCCCCATCTTCACTTAGTATTTCAACATACAAAAGGCTGGGATAACCTTTCAATATAAAAGCTGAAATACCAAAGGGGTTTTAAGGATGATTCACAGTCTTCACCTCACCTTCCAGAACATAAATTTCATGACTCAATATAATTCATAAAATTTAAACCTAAATCTCTACAACAAGTACAATAGAAGAAGACTTACTTTGACCTTGAATAGAAAGAAATGATCATTGGAAATAAGAAGCAAGGGGAAATCAGGACCATTACACCTTACAGACATGTATGGTCTATAAGTAAGCAAATGAATCGAATATTACTTGCCTAGTATACTCTGTAGCTACCATGCTCAAAGAGGTGCAAGTTGAAACCATCTATAACTCTTGCACCTAAAAAACGAAAACTTTCATGTTTTTGGACACTGATCCTTATTAAAAGACTGTTTGAACTTTGTAGTCAGCTCTAAGCTGTTTCCGAGATTAAGAAAATGCTCTAAGCTTGCTATAAGTGCAAAGATCTTGTCAAATCTGAATCCACTCATAGTTGTATTTTCTTAATGGAGACATGGAGAGCAGAACTAGGGGTCAATAGTAAAGATGCAATAAAATCATAATTCTCAGAAAATACAATAAAATTTAAGAGCTATTTGGCCGAATAATATATCTGAGAAAAATCTCAAATACCAACTATAAGAAGCAATGCTATACTGTTCTTTAAAGTAAGTTATGTTGGCTAAAAGAGCAATGTTTAATAACCATGAAAAATCTGCATATCAAGAGAAGTAATAATAGTCAATTATTTCTTATGAAGAATCAGAATAAATCCGCCTTCCATTTTTTTCCTTATTCTTTCTTTTTCTGGGAAAAGTAATCATAAATTAAGGACAATTGAGGCTTCCTGTATGGTCTTAATAATTTAAATGAAGCACACTCAAATGAACAAGTAAAATGACAGGACAAAAGAGGTTCCAGGTACCAACCCTAACTACTCACCGAGCATACAACTCTGATTCTTTACAGGAAGGAATAGACCAGAATGTTTGACTCAATTCATGATCTGCAGCTATTATTAGATCTTTTATATTCTGATAATGTGCTTTCATCTGGCCAGCTAAATTCATTTGCAAAATTAATAGAATTGAACTCTTCAAAAGTCATATATGCATATGAAACACCTCCTTCCCCTTCCCAAGTACCAAAACAAAAAGAAACAGTGAATATAGAATTTGTATTAGTTGGCTATAAACTAAAGTTTGGTCCTTTCTACTAATAGTATCAGTCTAAAAAATTAAGTTTTTGAACATAGGACATTTATACGTAATTTTTCCTTAATGAAAGTCATTGTCAAGGTAAATTTTAAAGTTGAAACCGAAACCTCTTAGTAAAATACACAACAACAAAAAAGAGACTAACTTTGCAAGGTGTGCTAAACTTTCCTTGGTGGCTTAAACTATCTTGCACCCTGTTTTCTATATAATTCCCTGCAGAGATCAAAGAACATAACAAGAAGAAAAAGTTATAGTAATGTATATAAAAAGATGAAACGCGGCCTTTACATAGATTACTGTGCCCATAAATTGCACATTTTTTTTCTCAGAATCAATTTCTACAAAATAAAAGTTGATACATTACTAGACAGTCTAGGCATCCTGCTCTTAGATATTTGTGACTCCAAGTAACATAAAGCTCTTCATATCTATGCAAAGTAGCATTTAAACCTGAAGACTGATGTATAGAACTGTATCCACTCCGGAGATTCAGGGTAGTATAGGAAGCTCCACCTCATCAAAGGAAAAGAAACTGACCCGCCCATGCTCTAAATGACAAAACAGCAAAGGAATGCCCCCACATTGCCTTTCAAGGACTTCGACATCTGCTATGGATGGTAGATCACCCCTACAAGAGAAGGCAAGCATAATAGATTTAAAAACTATTTGATCAGATATGCAGAACAATTAATAAATCATAGATCTCTTTCAAAGCAACTGGAGAGAACAAGTCCTGATGGATTATGAAAGATGATACTAAATTTACTGATCTTCAAGCAAATATTACTATTACTTAGGGGATTAAGATTACAAATTAGAGGCTGGATCTACTGCATCCAAAAATTGACCAACGCTTAAATTCAATAGAAACCAATAGAGAAAACTGATTTTTCATGTTTCATCAATGTGTAAGTTAACATGTTACTAAAATTAATAACAAAGTACAGTATTCCTTTTCTCCTATTGGTAAAATGTGAACGTAATACCTATTCTAAAGCCACCCCCCACCTAAACTAAGGTCTAGGGGCAGAAATCCAGTCATAATTTAGTGACAAAATTTTACTGGCCATTAACCTGTGAAAGATAATTTGAAAAAGTAAGGGATTTATCTTATCAAAAGACTTGTGCCATTGTCATCCAAGAGAGTTTTTCTTCTTTTTTATAAAATTTTCTTATTACCGCAATGCCCCTATTTCCATCAAAGCTTGGGTCGCCAACCTATTTGGGAGATAGACCAAAATAAGAAGTTACACTTCAAAAATGATTCCATCTCAACATATAATGAAAAAGGACACAAGCACATAGTTACTTCTATTCAAAAACTTAAAAAAACCTACCAAAATAAGAAATAGATTAAAAAAAAAAAAGGACACAAGCACATAAGACCAGCTCTGCTTTACAATATATAAAATGTTCAATTAGCACAAAATTCTTCAGAAAATCAAGTGTCCCTCAAAAAAAGATACCCAGATATAAGTGACAATAAAAGAAACCATGAATAAAGTACAGTATGATATATTAAGCTCTAGAGTTGTACATACTGGGTTTGACACTATAACCAAAATAAATAATTTTCTTATTCCTTAATTACTTAGCAAGAAAAACAAGAAACGATAAGGGATAAAAATATAAATAAATAAAAGAAGTCATTTCACATACAAAGTTTCCTCAATTGAGTAATAAACCACTGAGGCCACCACTTGTTTTAAGTGATGGAGTTTATCAACAATGTCACAAAGAAGAATAAGAAGTGGGATTTTGGCAGTCAAGATATTCATGATAACTGGAATAATTTTGGTTTGTAATATGATGGGTCACGGGTTTCTTCTTTTGGTTGTTTTTCATTAAGAGTAATTGTAATCTGATCTGTTATTTATATTTAGGAAGCACTTTGTGATGTCGGACAATTTTGGTTGGTTCTCACTATGAAATATGAATTATTGTCATTGCCATGAATTTCAATATATTGTTTAAAGGTAATTATGTTTTGATCTATGTATGACTAACCTAGATGCTAAAGCCACCCAAGAAGCCTAATTAGAAGTCAGAGGAGTTTGGTATATCTGCTTCTTCTTTATTTATTGTACCATGATAGATCTGCTCAAAGGAAAGATAAGACAAATAAAGAGAATCACCTTTTTCCAAGCTCACATGGGTTTAAGCTGTTTGATTGCTATCAGTTTCTATACTGGAAGTTATTTATTTTCACGTGTTAGTGAATACAATTCTCTTTTGCTCCATGTCTTAGCTTCAAGTTGTGATGTTATTTTGGTTGCATAAGATGATGTGCTCATTAATTCATCCTCCTCCTTGGTGTGTTTCTTTTGTTTCTGATTGCAACTAAGATGGTCAGATTGACATCTGTCATGTGCTCTGGGAAGCAAAAGGGTGTGTTTATGTACTAAGTACAAAGTCTTATAATTCAATGGTAATATTCAGTTCTCCGTTATGAAGAACGTGGATTCAAATCCTCCCTCTTGTAAGCCAAAAAATGAAAAAGAAACAGAAAATGAAAGGATAAGTGATTTCAAACTCATGATGAATCTGAATGAGGTGTGGTGGTAGTGGCTGTCTTACATTTGCTTATACACCTCAGTCCAACTCATCTTTGCTCCATCTTCAGCTTGTCCAGAACCCCATATATGTCAAGTTATGGAGCCCAGTGCCCCAATGGAATTCAACCAGTGTGAATCTCCTAGGTCCAGATGTCCTGATAGTCTCTGACAGTATGTGCTATAAAGTCTCTTTGTGGCCCTTGGTCGGCAAAGCACAAGAACAAGCCTAATTGTCTAATTGTCATAGATTGATGTGAACTAGATTTGGAGATGAACTTATAAGACCAACTAGATCAATGTGAACTAAATTTTGAAATGAACTTTAAGACCCACTCCAACAACCGCACTCCTTAACCACCTAAGCCAAGGCCTAGGGCCTATGGCAATTTGTAGATGAAATTGACTCCACCTTATTTCCTAGCCCTTTTTTTTTTGCAGTTTTCTAATTTAGTTGCTTGCATGTGAAAGTGTAACGGTTATTCAGCATACTCAGCAAAATACAAGACTTTGGGGAGGGGGGTTGACTCATTATTACTACTGTGATGTGTCTTTTATGAATTCAGTTGATTACATTGCACACTTTATGTGATTATATGAGGAGGGCTGACACATTTTTCACAAGTTAGGTGACAAGTTATTATTGAGTTTCACGTGGTTCCATTACTAAGGCCGCTTTACTTTCTATCATTAAATACAGAAATAGCATAATAGACAAGCTTATTTACCACTTGCTATATGAAATGAGAATAATGCCCATTTGATGTATGTTGATACCTCATTATTTTTATGCTCCTTAATGCACTTAAAGAAATAATGAACTTATTCTACTAATTTCTATTGCAATTATTGAACGTAGCATTTTCAGTCATGAATGTTAAAAACAGAAATAGCATAATAGACAAGCTTATTTACCACTTGCTATATGAAATGAGAATAATGCCCATTTGATGTATGTTGATACCTCATTATTTTTATACTCCTTAATGTACTCAAAGAAATAATGAACTTATTCTACTATAATTTCTATTGCTATTATTGAAGACAACATTTTCAATCATGAATGTTAACAAAATTAGGTTTCATAACAAAATGGAAGATGATATTCTAATGAACATTTTGATTTTGTAAATCAAAGGGAAATTGTTATGAAATTTAATTTAGAATTAATCATAGATGATTTTCAAGGTTAAAAAGAACATCGAGTTCCATTTTGATATATCATAAATGATTGAGTTGGACTGTATTAAAAAACAGTTATTTGTATATTTTTATTTTGTTTACATTTTTTTTAATATTGGATACAAATAATATTTAATTTTCATATATTAATTTAGTTTTGAATTTTAATATATTTCTTTATTAATCGTTTGGCCCCTAAAGACAAAATCTTGATTCCATCACTCTGCACAATCACCATATTCTTCTTCTTTTTCTTTCTTTTGCTGAGTTTGTGCAACTTTCTTTTGTTGCGGCTACTTTTCCTTTTGATCATGAGTATTGTAGCTACTTTTCCTTCAATCATATGGACTATTTATCCATGTGATATAGGTGTAGGTTATATGGAGAGGAACTTTTGGGAAAAGCTTGAGTCTAGTGCATAGGAGCATTGAACTTATCGAGATCTTGGCACATGTTAAGTTTTATCCAGTTTTTATACTCAAGTCAAAATCTCAACGTGCACTGACCCAAGCCGCTCCCGGAACTTTTCTAGTCATCTTTCTCCAACCACGTACTTTCTTTTATTATAAATATATTAGATGCTTTTTTTATTATTATTATTTTTTTAATGGATATATGCTTCTTATCCTTACCTTTTAGGCTAGCTAGAACATGGAGAAATCGAAAAAAATTAGGTTCAGCGGATACCCTTGAGTTTGAGTCTAGTCATTTGATGACAAATTGATCTTATCATGTCAGAGATGAGTTGATAAAAAGATCAAGGCTTACCATCTACTTTTTTCTTTCGGCAAGTGTTGCCATGAACTAGTTCCCACTTTTAAGTTATTAGATCACATACGCCATTCACTTGTGAATAGACTTTGTAATAAAGTGTTCAGAGCTTACTTTCATTGTATAATCTGATTTGCAGCGATAAAAATAAAAGCTCTAGCTGTGCAAAAAGAAGTTGGACAAAAATACAACTATACTTTAATAAGACAATTACTGGTCATTTTGAGAGAATTTTCTTTAGAAGAAGACATTACTTCCTCCCTTTCAAATGGTAAATCTTCTCTTCTATAATTCAAAATCTCATTAGAGTTTAAATTATAGAAGGTAAATTTATAAATTTATACTTTTTTATTTGCAAGATAATTGATTATTAAATATTATTTCTATAAAAAAAATTAAATTTTCTTAACATGATCAACAACATAAGTAATAAATTGATAGGATAGAGGGAATATAAATTTATCAAGAAAACTAAAGGCTGTAATGTTTTCACAACATTGTCTACGTGACAAATTATAAATAGTAGACAATAAAGTAACATTAATAATAGATCTACGTAAAAACCAATAATAAGTTGTCACATGAACAATGTTGTGAAAATGTTATGAAAACATTATGAATATAATATTATTATAAATTTATACAATTTAATGTGAAATATAATTTATTACAGTAAAGAAGTATTTAATATATTTTTTATTTCACTTTTATAATTTATCGAGTTAATTTTCTTGACATACATTGTACACTTATCATACTTTTTCTCTACCCAACATGAAAATATGGATATTTAAGTCAATTAATCAATCTTAGGGCATCATTTGGCCAAAGACATTTAGTAAATAATACAATTTCTTTCAAAAATTACTTTTCCTAACATGATCAACAATATAAATAATATATCGACATATTATTTTTTTTATTAAAACGGCAGATATTAAATAATATATGGATATGATAGAGAGGGAATACAAGGATTTGATGGGATTTGTGTCAACGTGCAAGTCCAAAAGAATCATTGTCGGCATTTAGCAAAAAACCAAAAAAAGAATCATTGTCGGCATTTAGCAAAAAACAAAAAAAAAAAAAAAAGAATCATTGTCGGCAACGATTAGTACTTCTAATTAAGTTCTAACCACGTGGATTCCAAAAACATTGGGGGGTTGATAACATCGAGTAGATAAAGCCGCTTTGTGTTAAATCAAAACAATGCCTTTGAGCCTCTTGTCATGTTTCCAATGGCAAACCCTTCAACATATTAGTCTTGCAAACTTTGGGATGGAGGAAAAAATTACTTAAAATGAGATTTAAAAAGCTATTAATTTAAAATTTAAATTTAATTAAAAATATATATATTAAAATAATATGTGTAAAATTGTGAGACCAGTTTATGTGGCATAATATTATAATTAACAAAAAATCAAAAAAGTTTTAATTTTATATTATAATATAGATTTCTATCACTTGTAACCCCAAAAAGCTAATTCATTGTATAGTAACACTACTTTGGGGAAGCAAATAAAGTCATAGATGCTTTAGCAAAATTGGGTTATAGTCAAGTAGAGTCTTTTAATTGTCTCTTATTCTAAGTTGCCCATATCTTTATCTGATATTTTGATTTTTGATTTTTTTTAATTGTATAATTATTAGAGATATATTGGTCTACTAGACTTATTTGGATTATTAATGATTAATTTTCTCCCTTTATTATAAAAAAAAATGGCATATGCTTCATTCTTGCCGCATGGATAAGACAGCTTGATAGTTGCTTCCCTAACCCCACAAAAATGTGCATGAGTGCATCACAAGGTGACTCAATTTGCCGTAACTCAAGGAGAATGTGGGGGATTAAGCACCTCTCAAATTTTGATAGAGATGATAGGGTAGATATTTGTTCAATATAATGATATTGAGATGATCATAGTCTAGTAATTATATACTTCAGTCAAATAAAATATTAGGCTATAGCTTTTAATATGATGTGCTAGAGTATGTTGATATACTAGCATATTAAATTCCAAGGCAGACCGGCCATTAAGTAAATTTAATTATATCTTCTCAAAAAAAAGAAGAAGTAAATTTAATTATATGTAACTTAGGAAATAGTTTTCCTCCAATCCAGTTTGGAGGAATCATCTTCCAACCCACTACGTGGCAAGTAAATAGAGACTGAGTTAATAGCAATCAAAGTCCATATGTTTGTTCTTTTTCCTATACTTTCAAAGAATAAAGTTGCAATGAGTCTATTTCATATAATCTTTCATGATTGTTGTTGAAATAATATCCCCTCGATCAAAATAAAATAGTGTATTCTCAGTGAAAATAATAGAATCACTACATCACTGACATAATAGAATGCGGTAAACCCTGCTAATTTCAGTCACACTACACTATTTTCGGAACAATGAATCTAGTGATACAAAACAAGTATTTCTTGGTAAAAGTAAAAGAATCATTACATCTGCATAATAGAATGCAGTAGATTTGCTACTTTTAGTCACACTCCATGCACTAATATTTATCATTTTAACAAGTTAAAAAATGTTGTTATAATTTTGAAAAATATTAAAAAATAATGATTTTCACATTTAAAAGTTTGTGTCTCAATCATTGGTCATTCTGCGGCGGATACTTTGTTGGGTTAAATTGCCACGTTGGTACATTCACAAACGGTGCACCACCTAGATTTTGACAAGTCTAAGTTTACGTAGACAAAATAGAATTGAACAGCGTCAATCTTGTTCGTATTGTATCTCATTGACAACACCAATAAATGTGACCTCTTAGGAGTTGATCTAGGTTTCTTTTATCTACTTAGATCCATGTGCATTAACAACACCACTCGGAAAGTTATCAATTATTGTACGTAAGATTTATTGTGTCTATATGTGACATGTGTTAAAGAGTTTTGTAATGGATAAAAACTTATACAATGTAAAGATTTGGAAAGGAAACACCAGAAAGGACGAGACTGCTTATTAACTTTAGATGAACAAGAATGAGACCTGGAATAACAAATATAACAAACTTGTGAAAGTAGTGGCGCTTTACGCCGACTACCCTCCAAAGCTTAAGTCAATGGAGATTATTAGTGTTTCAAAATGGTTACTTGCTTTGTAAGAAAGATTGCACATACCCATTTCAAAACCTGTCTTGCCTATTTATAAGGGTTCTTAGTGATGATATCTCATGTGCCCTGGTCTGACTGTAGGGGACATCCCTTGTCCAATCATTGATGTGATGTTCACCTCTTTTCAGCCTACGGGCTATGTACAAAGCATTAATGGAAATGGCGAGATTGTGACCGGATGGTCGTCTCGAGGCATCTCCTGCTAAGCAGAGCAATTAATATTCCAACCACCACATTAAATGTTATTCATGGACGGTTGGGCAAACATATCCGAGGATCTGGTAGCCGGATCGTTGAGAACGGATCCGCCTATGGATTTGAGTATAAATCTCTGTCTATTTGCATCCGTTCATACCCATTCCCCGTTCTCCTTTACTTTAAACATTACCCCCCACAAGTTTAAATATGATTGGAGTTGATATAGGTTTCCTTGATCTACTCAAATCCACGTGCACTAACAACACCACATGGAAAGTCATCAATTGTTATAAGTCAGATTTATTGAGTCTATATGTACCATGTGTTAAAGAGTTTTAAATGTGATCTCAACACCTAGGTTTTTTTATCTACTTAGATCCATGTACACTAACAACACCACATGAAAAGTCATCAATTGTTGTACGTCAGATTTATTGAGTCTACATATGCCATTTAATTTGTTAAAGAGTTTAAATGTGATTGGAGTTGATCTTGGTTTCCTCTATTTACTCAGATCCACGTTCACTAACAACACCACATGGAAAGTCATCAATTGTTATACATCAGATTTATTGAGTCTATATGTGCCATGCGTTAAAGAGTTTAAATGTGATCTCCTAGGAGTTGTCCTAGGTTTCCTTTGTATACTCAGATCCACATACACTAACAACACCACATGCAAAGTCATCAATTGTTATACATCAAATTTTTTGAGTCTATATGTGCCATGCATTAAAGAGTTTAAATGTGATCTCCTAGGAGTTGTCCTAGGTTTCCTTTGTATACTCAGATCCACATACACTAACAACACCACATGCAAAGTCATCAATTGTCATATGTCAGATTTTTTGAGTCTATAAATGCCATGTGTTAAATAGTTTAAATGTGATCTCCTAGGGATTAACCTAGTGGTTCCTAAGACTTCATGAGATTCATGAGGTCTTAAGTTCAAAATTTTTAATCAATATTTTGGGATCATCCCAAAGGATTACCCCATGTCATATTCAGTGCCTATCGTATTCTGGTATTGCATACACTAGAGGGAATCTTGAATTCGAAAAACTTTGTACACCATCAATCCTTATTAGTAAGCATCAAATTTTATGTCATGTTTTATCAAACATTAAATACGTCAATTTCTTGTTAGGTATGTACAGTAACTTTTGAAACAATGATAGGGGAAATAAAAATAAAAATACCAACTGTTGGCCTTATTTCCTAATTGTGATACGTATAATATCAAAAGCATTAAATTTTTTATCATGTTAATTAAGCATTAACAATACATTAATTTCTTCTTATTTTTACGATTCAAAGGACGTTATCAACAGTTCAACACTATAAATATAATAAAGGAATGGTAAAGAAAATTGATTGGATAAATAAAAATTAATACTCACAATTAAGATTTTTCTTTTTTGATAATTCAATAGTTGGAGGAGGGAATTTTTTGAATTTTATTTTTTTTGAGGAGGGAGTAATTTGAATCCTCGATGTTTTAGAAATACTACGGAGGGGAACGAGGAAGAGGAATGGAAAGTATAGAAGAATGTTCATAGAATATACTAAATTTTAATATATTAAGATAATTTTCTATTTCCCTCTCCTCTACTCTCCCTCCATCCAAACATAAGGTCAAGAGCTCACAAATAAGAATTTAACTTGGACAATAATAGCAAAGTTTTAGTTTCAAAACTTTGAGATGGGTTATAAATTCCCACTAAAGTCATCAAGGACTACTCAACTCAACTAGATGTTTTAGCCAAAAAAAAAAAAATAGTTACACTTAACTAGGCAATCACCTCCAAAGCCATTTCTCTCCTTCTGTACTGCTGTACACTCTTTTTCTGCATGCATGATATTAGGATATCTAATCAGATCATTTACAATAAAATAACAAAAACAGTACTGCTCGTGCCTAGTGCTATCAACTAACAGAAAAAAACATACCATCATTTTCAATGAAGGCGTAAGAGATTACGTTTGGTATTTTTTTTTTTTTTTAAAGGATTAAGAGGAATTCTAGCTTAACTAATTCTTTTTGTATTACAACGAATTAGCTGCTTCACTCTCTTGGTAAAAACCAAAGAGTGAAGTGAAAAAATCATTAAAAATTTCACATAAACTCTCACCGTGTCACTTGGATGTTGGATCCAGGAAGAGAATCCCTTTTATTGAGATCCTCTCATTCCCTTCAATTTTTAGTTAGAATTAAGACATGTGACACTTTTTTTTTTTTTTTTTTTTCTAATGTTTTAAGACCGTTGAATTTTTTAAAAAATTATATGTCTCTTATTTAACTAAAAATTAGAGGAAATTGAAAGATTAATGAAAAAGATCCACCACCACAAGTGAAGTGAAATTTTTGGTTAACAATTCGTGTCATGTGTCGGTAAACTTTTTTTCTAGATTGAAAACCTAGTCAAAGAAAGTTACTTTTTTTTTAATCAAGATTCAAGACAGCCCCAAGTTGATTGTGACGTCAAAGAAGGATCCAAAGATAAAGTAGCTTCTTTCTTTTATATCATCTCTAGCTTTTACCACTTATCAAAAAAATCTCTAGCTTTTACCTGAAAAAGTTTGTCACTAATGACTAATAGTTACAACACCAAATAAAGTAAAAAAAAAAAACCGAGAAAGATGAGGGAGAGAGAATTAGCAAGGAATCCTTTTAAGTTTAGTGATGACAGTCTTATGGCTGCTATAATTTAAATTCAAGTACAATGAACTTGTATAGTTAATTTCTATATAATATATATACAATAAAAAAAGGTCAGCTATATATACTTGACTAAATTTTGTAGCACGTAAATTAAGCCAGACAATTATCTTTTCATGCATAGTAATAAAAAAAATTACGTAAAAAAATAGAGGTTAATTGTGTTCAAAACGGACAAAACAAGTTGATGTTTCATCTTATTAAAGATGTTTCATGTGACTCGGTGGATTTCGTGCGAAGGAATTAATAGTGCTGTATGATTAGAGACATGTATATGGAGAGATTTTAGTGATGTATACAATGAATTCAAATGAAGAGGGAGGAACAAAAAGAACAGTCATTAAAGAGAATTGTCATTAAAGCTATCAACAATAAAGCAATTAGAAGAACATGTTGTCTAAGCTAGCTAGTCTTATTTACTTTTTCTTCTTAGGGCAAGAATTGAGCTTTAGGTATGGACGAAGACAGGACATACCGTCTTTTTTTTGAAAAAACGATTTCTTATCTCCGCGGTATATAGCGCGGCTCTCACAAGTAAGTGGGACTTGAGCTTTAGGCATGGACGAAGACTGGACATACAGCCTCTTTTTTTGGGAAAACGATTTCTTATATCCGCGGTATACAGTGTGGATATAACAATCTCTTCTTTTTGATAAGATGACATGTATAAAGTCTTTACAACCATGTTAACACAAAGATGAAGGGACCACCTTTTTTTTTTAACAGTAAAATAAAACATGACAACACATTTATTTACATTAATGTTTACAAAAAAAAAAAAAAACTTGACAGCTGTATCAAATTACATATATGAATGACCATGTGTGTCACGCTAGTGAATGTTTCAAAACCAAGGATGTGACACTGTAATGTTAACAATAAAATAAAACATGACAACACATTTATTTACATTAATGTTTACAAAAATATATATAAAAATAAAAAAAATATAATAAAAAAAAAAAAAAAACTTGACAGCTGTATCAAATTACATATATGAATGACCATGTGTGTCACGCTAGTGAATGTTTCAAAACCAAGGATGTGACACTGTAATTAGTGAATATATAACCTTTAAAGCTAAAGTAAAAGACAAATTGCAATTTAACATCATTATTTTAGATAGAAAATGTTAAAACTACTACTTTACCATGGAGGTGGAGATCCCAAATTCTAATGCAATAAATCTTGACATAACAAATTTTATAAAATACATCACAACTGTCACGTCAAGTTATGACTTATAAATAATAGATAATAAAGTGATGTTAATGATGCAGACTAGAACTAATAAAAACTTATCAATGCTCAACTCAATTGTTATTAAAATGATTGTGCATGTAACATTACTTATTCTTATTACTTCTGCTTATAAAAACCCCAACACAAACCCCCTAGAAGACCCAATAATCCATAGTTCACGTTTTACAACTTTTATCAATGGCTTACCCCCGATACCATCAAAACCATGTCCCAAATGGCCCAAACAAAACCAAAGTGGTGGTGGTCATGGTGCCCTTTCCAGCACAAGGCCATCTCAACCAGCTCCTCCACCTCTGTCGTCTTATCATGGCCTACAACATCCCAGTCCACTATGCACCGCCACTTGCACCGCCACTCACAACCGCCAAGCCATGCTTCGAGTCCATGGTTGGGACCCAAATTCAGTTTCAAACAATATTTATTTCCATGACCTCAAAATCCCACCTTTTCTCTCCCCTCCACCAAATCCCAACACACCAAACAAGTTCCCTTCACATCTCCAACCATTGTTCAATGCTTCCTTGCATCTTCGTGACCCCATGGCTGAACTTTTACGTGAACTCTCATCAAAAGCAACAAGAATCATTGTCATCAACGATTCCATGATGGCTTCAGTGGTGCAAGACATGGGTACAATCCCAAACGCCGAGTCATACACTTTCCACAGTGTATCAGCTTTTGCTTTCTTCTTGTATTTGTGGGAATCAATGGGCAAAACAAAGCCTTTAGAACCAAAATCCAAGATAATTATCCCAAAAGACCTTCCATCACATGAAGATTGCTTCACAAACGAGTTCTTAAGCTTTGTTGGTTCACAATAT